>OESE01000177.1:0-216896 GCA_900240875.1 Crithidia expoeki
AAACGAAGGCGCTCTGCTTCCTCCAGCCCTCCCTAAACGAAGGCGCTCTGCTTCCTCAGCCTCCAAACGAAGGCGCTCTGCTTCCTCAGCCTCCAAACGAAGGCGCTCTGCTTCCTCGCCTCCAAACGAAGGCGCTCTGCTTCCCTCCAGCGCTCTCCAAACGAAGGCGCTCTGCTTCCTCGGCCTCCAAACGAAGGCGCTCTGCTTCCTCAGCCTCCAAACGAAGGCGCTCTGCTTCCTCGGCCTCCAAACGAAGGCGCTCTGCTTCCTCAGCCTCCAAACGAAGGCGCTCTGCTTCCTCGGCCTCCAAACGAAGGCGCTCTGCTTCCTCAGCCTCCAAACGAAGGCGCTCTGCTTCCTCGGCCTCCAAACGAAGGCGCTCTGCTTCCTCAGCCTCCAAACGAAGGCGCTCTGCTTCCTCAGCCTCCAAACGAAGGCGCTCTGCTTCCTCAGCCTCCAAACGAAGGCGCTCTGCTTCCTCAGCCTCCAAACGAAGGCGCTCTGCTTCCTCCCTCCAACGAAGCGCTCTGCTTCCTCGCCTCCAAACGAAGGCGCTCTGCTTCCTCGCCTCCAAACGAAGGCGCTCTGCTTCCTCAGCCTCCAAACGAAGGCGCTCTGCTTCCTCGCCTCCAAACGAAGGCGCTCTGCTTCCTCAGCCTCCAAACGAAGGCGCTCTGCTTCCTCAGCCTCCAAACGAAGGCGCTCTGCTTCCTCGCCTCCAAACGAAGGCGCTCTGCTTCCTCGCCTCCAAACGAAGGCGCTCTGCTTCCTCAGCCTCCAAACGAAGGCGCTCTGCTTCCTCAGCCTCCAAACGAAGGCGCTCTGCTTCCTCGGCCTCCAAACGAAGGCGCTCTGCTTCCTCAGCCTCCAAACGAAGGCGCTCTGCTTCCTCAGCCTCCAAACGAAGGCGCTCTGCTTCCTCGCCTCCAAACGAAGGCGCTCTGCTTCCTCAGCCTCCAAACGAAGGCGCTCTGCTTCCTCAGCCTCCAAACGAAGGCGCTCTGCTTCCTCGGCCTCCAAACGAAGGCGCTCTGCTTCCTCAGCCTCCAAACGAAGGCGCTCTGCTTCCTCGGCCTCCAAACGAAGGCGCTCTGCTTCCTCAGCCTCCAAACGAAGCGCTCTGCTTCCTCGCCTCCAAACGAAGGCGCTCTGCTTCCTCAGCCTCCAAACGAAGGCGCTCTGCTTCCTCAGCCTCCAAACGAAGGCGCTCTGCTTCCTCAGCCTCCAAACGAAGGCGCTCTGCTTCCTCGGCCTCCAAACGAAGGCGCTCTGCTTCCTCAGCCTCCAAACGAAGGCGCTCTGCTTCCTCCCCCCCCCCCCCCCCCCCCCCCCCCTCCAAACGAAGGCGCTCTGCTTCCTCAGCCTCCAAACGAAGGCGCTCTGCTTCCTCGCCTCCAAACGAAGGCGCTCTGCTTCCTCGGCCTCCAAACGAAGGCGCTCTGCTTCCTCAGCCTCCAAACGAAGGCGCTCTGCTTCCTCGCCTCCAAACGAAGGCGCTCTGCTTCCTCAGCCTCCAAACGAAGGCGCTCTGCTTCCTCGGCCTCCAAACGAAGGCGCTCTGCTTCCTCAGCCTCCAAACGAAGGCTCTGCTCCTCAAACGAAGGCGCTCTGCTTCCTCAGCCTCCAAACGAAGGCGCTCTGCTTCCTCAGCCTCCAAACGAAGGCGCTCTGCTTCCTCAGCCTCCAAACGAAGGCGCTCTGCTTCCTCAGCCTCCAGAAGGCCTAAACGAAGGCGCTCTGCTTCCTCAGCCTCCAAACGCGCTCTTGCCTCCAAACGAAGGCGCTCTGCTTCCTCAGCCTCCAAACGAAGGCGCTCTGCTTGCCTCGAACGCCAAACGAAGCGCTCTGCTTCCTCAGCCTCCAAACGAAGGCGCTCTGCTTCCTCAGCCTCCAAACGAAGGCGCTTCCTCAGCCTCCAAACGAAGGCGCTCTGCTTCCTCGCCTCCAAACGAAGGCGCTCTGCTTCCTCAGCCTCCAAACGAAGAAGGCGCTCTGCTTCCTCAGCCTCCAAACGAAGGCGCTCTGCTTCCTCAGCCTCCAAACGAAGGCGCTCTGCTTCCTCGCCTCCAAACGAAGGCGCTCTGCTTCCTCGGCCTCCAAACGAAGGCGCTCTGCTTCCTCGGCCTCCAAACGAAGGCGCTCTGCTTCCTCGCCTCCAAACGAAGGCGCTCTGCTTCCTCAGCCTCCAAACGAAGGCGCTCTGCTTCCTCGCCTCCAAACGAAGGCGCTCTGCTTCCTCAGCCTCCAAACGAAGGCGCTCTGCTTCCTCAGCCTCCAAACGAAGGCGCTCTGCTTCCTCAGCCTCCAAACGAAGGCGCTCTGCTTCCTCAGCCTCCAAACGAAGGCGCTCTGCTTCCTCGGCCTCCAAACGAAGGCGCTCTGCTTCCCCGCCTTTAAGTAGTATGGCGATGGTGTCGTTGTCTACGCGCAGCTGGCGGCTATCTTTTCTGCTGGCGAGTTGTTCCTTTTCACTACTCGGCAACACTACAGTCGGTGATGTGCCCACAGGCGTGTTGGGGTACACAGAGGAAGGCACGGCCACGGCACCCAGTCCCTTCTTCTTTTTCTTCCCGGGGTTTATCGCAGTACCCTCTTTCGTTGAGCTGCTGCCGCTGTCGTGCGAGGCGCGCAGGCCGCGAATACCACTGTTGAAAGTCGCCGGTGCAGGAATGTAAGAGGTAGGCGAGAGGGCGGTAGACCACGACGGCACGAACAGGCTTGTCGGGGCTTCGACTTCAGGTGGGTGGCGACTTGGCAGAGGTGTCTGCTGGAGTTGCATGACTGGGGAAGGCATAATTACGGCGCTCGTAAACTGCGCCTGCGCGGGTGTGTGATCGTTGCTGTCCTTGTAATTTTGGTGATGATGGCGTGCAAGGGCGACGTCATCCGAGACAAATATGCTGTCGTCGTTTCTCTGGACACGTGCCCCCGCAGACGGTAGCATCAGAACAGGAGGCAGCAAATGCGGTGAAGCTTTTTTAGGGGGAGAGGTTTTTAATGCGGTGGTGACTGACGTCGTGGGCTTTGAACCAGGCAAAGCGACGGTGTGGTTGCCGGATTCGCCACGGCCATCGTCACCTTCCTCTTCTGCCACAGCGTGCGTCACCGGCGAACCGAGGTCATCATTAATACTTGGCGTTTCCATAAACAATCCACTACCACTTGCAATGCCACTGAAAAGCCCAGACGGAGTGGCCGGTGCAGGGCCGCCGTGCCGTTGGCGTACATGGTCCATCCCAGGCAGGTGTGCTAGTAACTGCGCAGCGGTGCCGGAGGCATCGCCTAATTGGGCATCCTCGCCGCTGCTGAGAGTTGGGTTTATGCCTGTTGCACTAGGAGTCGTAGTTGTGGCGGTGGTAATAGAAGCAAAAGGTTTGCCCTTAGACAAGTGGGCTAAGTCCACCTCATCTTTCCAGTCACCCTCGCTCTCCACGGTGTCTGCCTTCTTGTGGAGTTGGTGCTGCCATGCGAGGGCAGTTTGAGAGGGTCCGGCCGTGGAGGGAAAGAGAATTCGTAACGGCCACTTGTGTGAAGTGCTGTTGCCGCTGCCAATAATTCTCTTCACCTCAGTTGCGGGTACACCGGTTGCGTTAAATGGGTGTTGTACGCCGCCACCCGCGTGGCTTCCATCAGCATTGGAGGTGGAGGCAGTGCTTTTGCGGAACATCTTCAAAAATTTTTTTATTGCTGACACTCCTTGAGTGACGTGTTTCTATTCCAAGAGAGAAAACAAACGGGCATTTGCGTGTGATAAGGGGAGGAGAGAACGCAGGAGACGGGGAGAGGGAGAAGTGAGTGGGCGACGCAGAGAGGACACTATTGCTGATGTTTAGCCTAAGAAGATTGGGGGGTGGGATGGGGTGGGGAAGGGTATCACTCAGCCCCAATGAGGAGAGGTGAATGATGGCAAAAGGCAACTCCAATCAAGATTGCCGACTCGTGCACACACCTTGTGTTGGAGCAAAAGATGGCGCCTTAGGAGAAGACGGGAGAACGTGATTTTCACATTCTTAGCTATAGTAAGCGGTTGTTCCAATAGATACTCTCAATACAATGATTTAGTTCGGCACCGGGCGAGACACGAAAGCAAGTGGCGTTTTGATTTACTCGAATTGCTTTACTGTTCGAGTAGGCAAACCGATATGAGCAAACGGACAAACTCGAAAGGAAATGTCAGCAAACGGAAACGCGGCTCGAGTATGGGGGCGAACAAAGGAGCTCACGTCAGAACTGAGACACGAGACAAAGCTGTGGGAGGTCGCCAAGCTTAAGAAATTCCCAACAACAACAGCAAAAAAAAAAAACGAAAGAGGAAAGACTGACAGAAATAGGCAAAACAAAAGAGAAGGGGATGAGCACACACAAAAAAAGGGTAATCATCACACTAGCTCGTCGGGTGAGAATTGCTTGAGGTAGGGCGGCCATTCGCAAACCACTGGTCCGGGTTGTTCGGAGTAGCGGGTGCAGCGCCCCCACTTCTATTGTGGGCTGTCGCTGCGTTGTGTAGCCGCATGTTCGCCGAACTGGCCACTTCGCTGGCGCAACTGGCCCCCGCAAGCATGCGTGGCTCCGACGACGGCCGGCGCGGCTCGGGCATCAACGCAGGCTGCCCACGCGTCGGGCCGCTGTTTAACACGGGGGCGTTAGCCACCGCCGTGAGGGGCCGCTCCGCCGCGGTTGACTGTGCCGCCGTTGCGGAGACGAGGCGGCCGCGACGGCCACCTGCACCACCGCCGGTCCGCGCACTAGATGCCGGCGGCTCTGGACGACGCGGCGACACCCCCGCCGGCACCGCATTCATGTTGGTGTTGCCACCGCTTTTGAAGGCGGCCGCGGCCCTCACCACGGCGCTCTGTTGGTCAAAGGAAAAGTCCTGCCTCACCAGGTCTTGCAGTGCCACCGCCTTGTAGAACTTCGAGAAGTCGCTGAAGTCGACGAGTGTCGGCAGCGGAGTGCCGCATGGGACATCCGGAAAGAGCAGCTTCTCTACCTCGGCTCGAGTCATGCGCTTCGACTCCCCGATCGTCATCATGATGAAGTCCGTCGCGTCGGTACGATCCAGCACCCCAAAGTGGTCGAGGTCCACGCCGTCGAAGAAGCTGCGCAGGGCCTCGACGTCCTCCATGCTCAGTGGGATGTCAGACGTTTTTTCTTTCTTCATGCGGATCATCATGCGCTTAATGAGCCGCTCCGCATCCTGCTTGCTCTGCGTGATGAAAGCGAGTCGCCGGCGCTTGTCGAGGAACTTGCTCGACCGCTTCTCTCGTGCGGCGCTGATCGCGTCGAGCAGCTGCCGGTCCTCCGGCTGTTCCATTAACGCCTGCGCGTCCTTTACCAGCTGTGTGAGGTCACCGCCAGCAGGGGCGGCGGCAACATCGCCCGCCGGCGCTGTTGCTGGCGCTGGTGCCGCGCCCAGGTCGCGGGTGGTCGTGACGGTAACACGAACGCGGTCAACGTATCGGTTGGGCCGCCGACCCTCCGCCGCTGCCGCCTTCGCGCGAGCCAGCCTCTCCACCACGTCGTGCATCTGTTGCTGTACATGCACGCTGTCTTGGTAAGCCCCACCGCGAGTATAGCGCTGGAAGTCGGGGTCGTTTGTGAAGCCGATCTCCGTCAGCGCGTAGCCCGACGCGAGAGTAGGCAGGAAGGGAAAGCGGGCGAAGAGAGCCTCGTTGGCCGCTTGCTTGCGCGTCGACCAGGCGGTGAGGTAGTCACCGATGCGAGCCTGCGAGGCACCGCTATCCATCAGCTGGTGAAGCCCGGCATCCTCATCGAGCTCCTCGGACGTCAGCCGTGCCCACCGCATCGGAACGTCACGGGGGTTCTCAGCGGCGTCGCGGCGGGTGGCCAGCAGTCGTCGCCGCTCCTGCCGGACACGCTGAATCTTCGTCGCTCGCTGCTCCGCCGGCTCCAGGGGTGTCTTGGCCCGTTGCACGATCCACGCCTGCAGCGCCTTTTGCAGCTCCTGCTGACGTGCCTGGAGCAGCGCACTCGTCTGCTTCGCAGTGGCAGCGTACACACTGAGGTCGTAATACTCGAAGACGTAGTCCATCGGCACATTGGCAGCCTCCACCTCCTCCAGAGACAATGGACGGGTGAGGCTTGGATTCAGCGCGGCCAGCACTTGTGTAATGAAGGCCTGCTGCTGCGCCAGTTCCGCCGCCTCAGGTCCATCGGTCGGCATCACAGCGTCCAGCGAGTAGGTCGGGTACTTCGACGGAGTTTCCATCGGTGCCGTCGCCGCGGTTGCAACGGCAGTCTTGCGCGTCTTCGCTGGACTTGCGCCGCGCACCCGCTTCTTCGTCTCACCGCTTTCCAAGCGCACGGCGCTGCCGCAGCGAGTTGCCGGCTCATCGAGCTTAACCTCATGCTCCCCGCCAAAATCTCGCCAGCGAGCTCCTCCTGCAGCTCCGATATGCTGACGCGCGAACGCGGCCGACTGGACGGGCGCACGGTGCGCCGCCGCTGCTTCCGCGCCCCACTGGACGCCCGCTCCGCCGGTTCACGTGGCTGCTGGTCCTCCAACTCGAGCTTCCTACCGGTGGCCATGGCAGCCCGGCTTGGTGCGAGGGCGGCTCCACTCGCCTCAGCCTGGGGCTGCTGCTCGCTCTGCTGCTCGTTCAATAGCCCCACAGTCACCTCTGGGGCCTCTCCGGCCGCCGCCAGAGACTGGGTGACCAAACGTGACGTGCCGCGTTTCCGTGCCTTGGTGGTGACGAGCGGTTGAGGGGTGGCCCGAGCCGACGCCGAGCGCTGCCGCGATGATGACGGTATCGGTGATGACTTCGCAGACGCTACGCGCGCACGGGCAGGAGAAACGTTTCTTGTTGTCCCTACCGCTGTTGCTGCAGGGGTGGACTTGATGCCACGTGCCGCAAGCCGGGGCCTCGTTGGCACCGGTTTCGCAGGCAGCTTGCGGCGCTGCGACGATGGCGGCTGCGGGATGCGCCTCACCTCAGACTGCGTCTTGTCCCTGTTGCTCTTCTCCGAGACACCCGATACACCCGATACGGCCGACCCAATCTCGTCCATGTCCTGTTCTACCAACTCACCGTGGTCCATGTCTGGGATAGCGCTGACCGACGCTGTGCTTGTGCGTCGCACCCGCAGCCTCTTCTTCAGCACCCGCTTCTTCGTCTTGCGTCCAGCCGCTGGTCTCTCACCGGGCCGCGGTGACACGCCGCTGACGTCGCTGCTCGACGCGACCGTCTCCGACTGCAGCTGCTGCTGCTGCGAGGCGTCCACCGTGAGTCCCGGGATTGCCGAAGAGGAGGCTAAGCTGCTCTCTGCGACGTCGACCGGCACAATCCGGCCATCTTCCATCATCGCCAACGCTTCATTTACCGGGACACTCTCAGCCGTCACGCTGCCCAGCCGCTGCCGCATGCCGACGGAGCGACGCCGCCGCTGCTGCTGCGCACCACTCTCCCACACCGGAGCTGCCGGGCTGACTGACCCTCCTGATACTGCTCCCTCTGGCCCACTTCCGGGCACCTCGCTCAGCTGCACCGAGCCGGCAAGACTGGTGTGGTACTCGTCCTCCTTGATCTCTGTGAAGACGTTGTCCGGCACCGCGTCAATGTCGAGCTTCGACCAGCTCATTCCACGCTTTTTACGCTCGCGCGATTTGCGGCGCTTCATATTACGCGCAGCTGCAGCGTCGCTTGTCTGTCCGGCCTCGACGGGGATGTCCTCGAAGGTGACGATGCGGCGGCGGTGGTGGTCTAGCCGAAGCTGGTGCTTCCACCGCCGCGTCAGCTCGTCACTCGTCAGTTGTCGCAGCGGCTTCTGTGCGGCGGCAGCACACGCCTCAGCGGCTGCGTCCACATACGCCTTGTCTTCAATCAACTCCACACTGCGTTTCCGCTCCTCTTTCTCGATCGACTCCATCGTGTCCACCTGGTGCGAGCTGGCTAGCAGGCTCTGCCGCTGCTCTTCCAGCTTCTGAAATTCGTTGTCGCAGGTCAGTGCCGGGTTGACGTCACGAACGCTCCACGGGTAGCGCTGGCGCAGCGCCGTCAGCTCCTGCTGGAAGTCATCGGCGGCTGCCTTGTAGGCGGAAGACATTGTTTTCAGCAGGGTCCTGTCCTCCGCAGAGGCTGGTGGCACTTTGTTGCCCTCGTTCTCCGCCACCATTGCATTGCGGTCGCGCACGAGGTCGTTGTGCAGGTCAAGGAGTGGTATCTCCAGTGGCAGCACGTCGCCCAGCTGCAGCGCTCGCAGACGGTCCGCCATGGCGGTGTTCACGTCTACAATGTGCAGCGCCTGCTCCTCTGCGCGTTCTCGCAACAGGTCCTCGTAGATGCGCAGCTTCTCGCGGTCGATCGTCTCTCTCGAAAGCACCTTTCGCCATTTCGAGAGATAGGACATAAAGATAGAGTCGTCTGCCAGGGCGAGCTGGCGGAGCGGGACGCCGTGGATGTCGTTCATCTCGAAGAACGGGTGGCGAGCGCGCACCGCCTCGTCCTCCTCCACTCCGCATACGCGGCGGCCCTTCGCATTGGCCGCTGCGGCGTGATACATCAACAGTGCGTTCTCAACGTCGGTTTCGAAGATGCCAGTGGATGTTGGAAGTTCGATGTCGCTCACCAGCACGCCGGCCACTCGCTGTGGCAGGTGCGAGTAGCACCGCCGCCGCCGCACGGACTCGTCGCGCTTTTCCTCGGCTAGCTGCACTACACGGTCGGCGAGGGCCTTTTCGGCCACTGCGATCTCCTCCGCAGGAGCGATGTTCTTCCGCGCCCGCTCGACTTTCGCCGCCATGTCACAGAACGCGACGTCCTGCAGGGCACCAATCTCGCCGAGGTGCACACCGAATATTGGCTCGACGGGCAGGAAGGGGAAGCGATCGGCGAGGCTTTCGAGGTCCATCATGTTCGACACCTCCCAGGCTGCCTCGTCCTCTGCCCGCCGCATTACCCAATCCCGCATTTCCTTCTCCAGCTTCTTTTGAGATACCGATTTGACGTGCGGGCGCTGCGACTGCGTCGTGCTCGTTGAGGCAGTGCTCAACGCCACGCTGTTCAACCGACTGCGCTGCCCTGACATCAAACCCGGCGACATCGACGAGTCCTCCACAGCGGAGTTGCGGCGCACTTTCAGATACTCGGTGTACATTGCCGTAAAAAACGCGTCGTGCTCAAGGTGCAGCCGCTGCAGCGACACCGGCAGCTCCTGGATGTCCACAAAACGGTACTTGTCACGCTGTGCGTTCTCCTCCGCGATGTAGGCCGCCACCCGCTCACTCATGCGAATGCGCATGGCCTCCTCGCGGTCTAGGACGCCCTTAAGCTTCGCTCGCAGTGGGCCGATGAGGTCTTCCCGCTGCGAGGCAAGTCGCATGAACTCTGCGTCCGCCTCCAACCCCAGCTCCTCAATAGGCACGCCGTCGATCACGGCCGGCAGAAATGGGTAGCGATCGCGCAACTCACTCGGCGGCTTTAACAGCTTCTCCCGCTCCGCGGCAAGTCGCATAAATTCGTCGTCCTCGTCCAGACGCAGCTCAGGCAGTGGTACGCTCATGTAGTAGCGTGTCTGCAGGAACGGGAAACGGCGCAACACGGCGTTGCTGCGCCGCTGCCCACTGCGCTGCACCCGCGCCGCATCCGTCGTCAGCTGACGCAGCCGCCGCTTCAACAGCTCCGAAACGCAGCGTGACCCGCTGCTGTGCCCTGCCTCCGTGAAGGCCGCCTTCTGCCGTTGCAAAAAGAGGAAGTACGAGTCCTTCGCGGCCTTCGCGTGCGCCGTTCGGGCGTGCGCCGCGTATGTGTCCTCTTCGGCCCACGAGTCCACGCCGTCGTCGTCGATAAAGTCGCCCTCCTCGTCTGGCAAGTCAAACAGCGTCGCCAGCACGCGCCTACGAGCTTGGCGCCGAGACCATAACCGGTGCTTGTACTGCGCCACATCTGTGACGAAGCGCAGCCGGGTAATCTGACTCGCGGGTCTGCGGTGCGCCTTCGCCAGGCGCAACTCCGCCTCAGCAGCGCAGTAATCATTGAGGGCGTCGACAACACAGCGGTCATCGCCAATGAGGGCGACGCTGCGCATCCGGATATCTTCCTCTACCTGCATGAGCGTTGGCTCCTCCTTGTCCATAAATGCAGCCCAGTCCGCGTAGGCGGAGCGCAGTGTTGTGAGGTAGTCGTCGAGCTCCACCGAAGGATTGACGTCCCGCACACAAATCGGGTTCGTGCGGCGCAGCCGGTGTAGCTCCTTCGCGACATCGGATTCTGCCTCGAGATAGGCATCGAGCAGCATGTTGCCGCGCCGCCGCATCGCCCTCTTCGCCACAGCCTCCTCATCGTCGTCGCAGTCCGGGTTCTCCATGACGTCGAGGCGCCATTCCACAATTTCTTCGTCGTCTGGGATGTGCAGAGCCGTGAAAACAACAGCGGCGGTGCGGCGGTGCCGCGGCAGAAAGCGGCGGCGTCCCTTCATCTCGGCCGCTACCACACGACCCGCCAGCTCCGAAACACGCTCGCGCAACTCACCATCAATTAGTTCCAAAGAAGCAAAGTCAACCGTTGCCGCCCCCCGCAGCCGCAGCCGCTGACGCGCCAGCCGCTGCACCTTGCGGTCGACTTCAATCCCCAGATCCCGAACCGGTATCAGCGAGACGTCACTATAACGAAGGAAGGGGTGCCGCGCCCGCAACGCCTCGTCTTCATCAATGTGAAAAAGCTCAACCGCCTTAACGTCTTCCGCAATCACACGCGCTCGTTCTCGCGCAAGTGTCTCCACCAGCAAGAGTCGCGCAGCGTTGGTGCGCGGGCTGCCCAGCAGTGGTGCGCGCTCCGCCATGAGAGACTCAAAGGCGCGGTCACCATTCAGTGGAAGGTTCCCAACCAGCACACCACCTACTCGACGCGGCAGAAACGGGTATTGCTTCAACGCCTCCTCCGTCGCATTCACCTTCGCCTCAGCGAGTCGCCTCGCAACGTCCGTTAGACTACGCTCCATAACCTGCACTGCACTTTCCTTAGCACCAGCGTCACGGCGCATGTCATCCAACGCGTTTGCAAGAGCGCGGAACTCGGGGTCGTCCAAAACACCGGCCGCCACCAGCGACACACCGGGCACCGGTTCCTCCGGCAGGAACGGGAAGCGCTCGTGCAGCCCCTCCGCGTCCACCAATTCGTGGCGTGTGCGCTCCGCCTCATCTTCGGCGACGCGCCGTGCCAGCTCACCGATCGCCTTCTCCAGCCGCTTCGCCTCGGGACCGTTGGCGGCCGCTGGGTCCTTGGCCAGCTCTTCCAGCTGCGCCAACAGTGGCTTCACATCCGGGTCGTTAGCGATGTCCAGCTCGCGCAGCGTGACGCCACCGGGTAGCGGGCCCACGAACGGCATCAGCGCTGTCAGCGCCTCCTGGTCGCGAGCGTGCTGCGCCACAAGCTCGCTGGCGCGCACGCGCATCTTCTGCTCCACGTCCGCCGCGGCCTGGCGCGACGCCGTCGGCGACGCCTTGAGTGCCGCGTACTGTGCCGCCAGCACCGCGAAGACCTCATCGTCCTCCA
This sequence comes from Crithidia expoeki, assembly GCA_900240875.1. Taxonomy (NCBI): domain Eukaryota; phylum Euglenozoa; class Kinetoplastea; order Trypanosomatida; family Trypanosomatidae; genus Crithidia; species Crithidia expoeki. The sequence continues at coordinate 11,514 of OESE01000177.1, forward strand.
GCCCAACGGCGGTCAGCATCTCTCCGGTCACCGTGGTACCGAGGAACGGGTAGCGTGCCTGCAGCGCAGCCTCCGCGCGCATCTCTGCCGCACGCGCCCGCGCTGCGTCGTCACTTAGCTGCTGCGCGCGGTCCTTCATCTGTTCCTCGACGCAGCGGATCGCGTCCACGTTGGCGGCCTCATCCTCCGCTACCAGTGCATCGCGCAGCGCCACGAGCTCCTGGTAGTATGGGTCGTTCCTGCGCAGCGCAGCGACGTGGCGCGACTTAGGCGGCAGCGCCGTGTCCTCCAGGTGTTCACGCACCTCGCCAGCCTCCTCCGCCGGCACCTCTCTCGCATCTAGAATGCGGCTACGGCGGTGGCGCTGGCGGCGGTTGTGGTAGTCGTCCACCTCGCCGTTCTCCAGCGCCACGTCGTTGATGTCGAGCAGACGTGGCGGGTTGGCAGGGTGGCGGCGTCGCCGGCGCCCAGACTCTACCTCCACGCCACGTTCGCGCATCAGGTCTTCGACGTCGCCCAGTGGTGCGGCGTTGGTTGCGGGGTCCGACAGAAGTCCCGCACGGCGCGCCGCCAGCGAAGCGAACATCGCGTCCTTGCCCACGGCCTCCGTGACGTCGCGTGCGCACATCGGGTACTGCTTTAGCACAGCGGCGCGCGCCTGCGCGGCCTCGCGCTCCGCCTTCGCGTCTTCCTCGACCAGCTGCTGCACACGCGCCGCCGCGACCTCGTCCAACGCGCGTAGTGCCACCGCGTCTGGGTTCGACTGTGCCTCCAGCACCGCACGCTGCTGCGCCAGCTCTGCTAACCGTGGGTCCAGCGGCAGGAACAAAGACGACAGCATCGCCGCACCCGGTACGGTCACCAACGCCGTGTACTTGGTGCGCAGCTGGTCCTCTTCCGCCAGCCTCGCATCCGCGATCTCGGTGGCACGCTCCTTTAGCCGCGCCTCCACTGCCGCCAGCTCCTTCACGTTCTCCATCGGCCGCTGCATCAGCTCCAGCCGGCGGTCCATCAGTTTTGCGTACTCGAGGTGGCGCGATAGGCCCAACTCGCGCAGCGGCACGCCGCGCACGTCATTGTACGGCAGGAACGGGTTGCGCGCGCGCACCTCCTCGTCCGCCGCCATCCTCAGGCCGTCCACGTTGCTCCTCTCTACTGCAAGCTCGCGCGCACGCGCCTTTGCAGACTCTTCGATTGCACGCAGCTTCGTGGCGTTGGCACGCGGGCTGCCCAGCAGTGGTGCGCGCTCCGCCATGAGCGCCTGGAACGTCTCGTCGTCCTTCAGCGGCAGGTTGCTCAGCGGCACGCTCCGCACGCGCTTGGGCAGGAACGGGTACTGTGCCTGCGCCTCCTCCGTCGCACGCAGCTTGTCAGCGGCCACCTGCGCGGCACGCTCCGCCAGCTGCTCCTCCGCAGCGCGCAGCGCCTCCGGCGTGGTGCGAGGACGCCCACGCAGGTCCTGCAGCTCGTTGGCGAGCCTGCGGAACTCGGGGTCGTCCAAAACACCGGCCGCCACCAGCGACACACCGGGCACCGGTTCCTCCGGCAGGAACGGGAAGCGCTCGTGCAGCCCCTCCGCGTCCACCAATTCGTGGCGTGTGCGCTCCGCCTCATCTTCGGCGACGCGCCGTGCCAGCTCACCGATCGCCTTCTCCAGCCGCTTCGCCTCGGGACCGTTGGCGGCCGCTGGGTCCTTGGCCAGCTCTTCCAGCTGCGCCAACAGTGGCTTCACATCCGGGTCGTTAGCGATGTCCAGCTCGCGCAGCGTGACGCCACCGGGTAGCGGGCCCACGAACGGCATCAGCGCTGTCAGCGCCTCCTGGTCGCGAGCGTGCTGCGCCACAAGCTCGCTGGCGCGCACGCGCATCTTCTGCTCCACGTCCGCCGCGGCCTGGCGCGACGCCGTCGGCGACGCCTTGAGTGCCGCGTACTGTGCCGCCAGCACCGCGAAGACCTCATCGTCCTCCAGCCCAACGGCGGTCAGCATCTCTCCGGTCACCGTGGTACCGAGGAACGGGTAGCGTGCCTGCAGCGCAGCCTCCGCGCGCATCTCTGCCGCACGCGCCCGCGCTGCGTCGTCACTTAGCTGCTGCGCGCGGTCCTTCATCTGTTCCTCGACGCAGCGGATCGCGTCCACGTTGGCGGCCTCATCCTCCGCTACCAGTGCATCGCGCAGCGCCACGAGCTCCTGGTAGTATGGGTCGTTCCTGCGCAGCGCAGCGACGTGGCGCGACTTAGGCGGCAGCGCCGTGTCCTCCAGGTGTTCACGCACCTCGCCAGCCTCCTCCGCCGGCACCTCTCTCGCATCTAGAATGCGGCTACGGCGGTGGCGCTGGCGGCGGTTGTGGTAGTCGTCCACCTCGCCGTTCTCCAGCGCCACGTCGTTGATGTCGAGCAGACGTGGCGGGTTGGCAGGGTGGCGGCGTCGCCGGCGCCCAGACTCTACCTCCACGCCACGTTCGCGCATCAGGTCTTCGACGTCGCCCAGTGGTGCGGCGTTGGTTGCGGGGTCCGACAGAAGTCCCGCACGGCGCGCCGCCAGCGAAGCGAACATCGCGTCCTTGCCCACGGCCTCCGTGACGTCGCGTGCGCACATCGGGTACTGCTTTAGCACAGCGGCGCGCGCCTGCGCGGCCTCGCGCTCCGCCTTCGCGTCTTCCTCGACCAGCTGCTGCACACGCGCCGCCGCGACCTCGTCCAACGCGCGTAGTGCCACCGCGTCTGGGTTCGACTGTGCCTCCAGCACCGCACGCTGCTGCGCCAGCTCTGCTAACCGTGGGTCCAGCGGCAGGAACAAAGACGACAGCATCGCCGCACCCGGTACGGTCACCAACGCCGTGTACTTGGTGCGCAGCTGGTCCTCTTCCGCCAGCCTCGCATCCGCGATCTCGGTGGCACGCTCCTTTAGCCGCGCCTCCACTGCCGCCAGCTCCTTCACGTTCTCCATCGGCCGCTGCATCAGCTCCAGCCGGCGGTCCATCAGTTTTGCGTACTCGAGGTGGCGCGATAGGCCCAACTCGCGCAGCGGCACGCCGCGCACGTCATTGTACGGCAGGAACGGGTTGCGCGCGCGCACCTCCTCGTCCGCCGCCATCCTCAGGCCGTCCACGTTGCTCCTCTCTACTGCAAGCTCGCGCGCACGCGCCTTTGCAGACTCTTCGATTGCACGCAGCTTCGTGGCGTTGGCACGCGGGCTGCCCAGCAGTGGTGCGCGCTCCGCCATGAGCGCCTGGAACGTCTCGTCGTCCTTCAGCGGCAGGTTGCTCAGCGGCACGCTCCGCACGCGCTTGGGCAGGAACGGGTACTGTGCCTGCGCCTCCTCCGTCGCACGCAGCTTGTCAGCGGCCACCTGCGCGGCACGCTCCGCCAGCTGCTCCTCCGCAGCGCGCAGCGCCTCCGGCGTGGTGCGAGGACGCCCACGCAGGTCCTGCAGCTCGTTGGCGAGCCTGCGGAACTCGGGGTCGTCCAAAACACCGGCCGCCACCAGCGACACACCGGGCACCGGTTCCTCCGGCAGGAACGGGAAGCGCTCGTGCAGCCCCTCCGCGTCCACCAATTCGTGGCGTGTGCGCTCCGCCTCATCTTCGGCGACGCGCCGTGCCAGCTCACCGATCGCCTTCTCCAGCCGCTTCGCCTCGGGACCGTTGGCGGCCGCTGGGTCCTTGGCCAGCTCTTCCAGCTGCGCCAACAGTGGCTTCACATCCGGGTCGTTAGCGATGTCCAGCTCGCGCAGCGTGACGCCACCGGGTAGCGGGCCCACGAACGGCATCAGCGCTGTCAGCGCCTCCTGGTCGCGAGCGTGCTGCGCCACAAGCTCGCTGGCGCGCACGCGCATCTTCTGCTCCACGTCCGCCGCGGCCTGGCGCGACGCCGTCGGCGACGCCTTGAGTGCCGCGTACTGTGCCGCCAGCACCGCGAAGACCTCATCGTCCTCCAGCCCAACGGCGGTCAGCATCTCTCCGGTCACCGTGGTACCGAGGAACGGGTAGCGTGCCTGCAGCGCAGCCTCCGCGCGCATCTCTGCCGCACGCGCCCGCGCTGCGTCGTCACTTAGCTGCTGCGCGCGGTCCTTCATCTGTTCCTCGACGCAGCGGATCGCGTCCACGTTGGCGGCCTCATCCTCCGCTACCAGTGCATCGCGCAGCGCCACGAGCTCCTGGTAGTATGGGTCGTTCCTGCGCAGCGCAGCGACGTGGCGCGACTTAGGCGGCAGCGCCGTGTCCTCCAGGTGTTCACGCACCTCGCCAGCCTCCTCCGCCGGCACCTCTCTCGCATCTAGAATGCGGCTACGGCGGTGGCGCTGGCGGCGGTTGTGGTAGTCGTCCACCTCGCCGTTCTCCAGCGCCACGTCGTTGATGTCGAGCAGACGTGGCGGGTTGGCAGGGTGGCGGCGTCGCCGGCGCCCAGACTCTACCTCCACGCCACGTTCGCGCATCAGGTCTTCGACGTCGCCCAGTGGTGCGGCGTTGGTTGCGGGGTCCGACAGAAGTCCCGCACGGCGCGCCGCCAGCGAAGCGAACATCGCGTCCTTGCCCACGGCCTCCGTGACGTCGCGTGCGCACATCGGGTACTGCTTTAGCACAGCGGCGCGCGCCTGCGCGGCCTCGCGCTCCGCCTTCGCGTCTTCCTCGACCAGCTGCTGCACACGCGCCGCCGCGACCTCGTCCAACGCGCGTAGTGCCACCGCGTCTGGGTTCGACTGTGCCTCCAGCACCGCACGCTGCTGCGCCAGCTCTGCTAACCGTGGGTCCAGCGGCAGGAACAAAGACGACAGCATCGCCGCACCCGGTACGGTCACCAACGCCGTGTACTTGGTGCGCAGCTGGTCCTCTTCCGCCAGCCTCGCATCCGCGATCTCGGTGGCACGCTCCTTTAGCCGCGCCTCCACTGCCGCCAGCTCCTTCACGTTCTCCATCGGCCGCTGCATCAGCTCCAGCCGGCGGTCCATCAGTTTTGCGTACTCGAGGTGGCGCGATAGGCCCAACTCGCGCAGCGGCACGCCGCGCACGTCATTGTACGGCAGGAACGGGTTGCGCGCGCGCACCTCCTCGTCCGCCGCCATCCTCAGGCCGTCCACGTTGCTCCTCTCTACTGCAAGCTCGCGCGCACGCGCCTTTGCAGACTCTTCGATTGCACGCAGCTTCGTGGCGTTGGCACGCGGGCTGCCCAGCAGTGGTGCGCGCTCCGCCATGAGCGCCTGGAACGTCTCGTCGTCCTTCAGCGGCAGGTTGCTCAGCGGCACGCTCCGCACGCGCTTGGGCAGGAACGGGTACTGTGCCTGCGCCTCCTCCGTCGCACGCAGCTTGTCAGCGGCCACCTGCGCGGCACGCTCCGCCAGCTGCTCCTCCGCAGCGCGCAGCGCCTCCGGCGTGGTGCGAGGACGCCCACGCAGGTCCTGCAGCTCGTTGGCGAGCCTGCGGAACTCGGGGTCGTCCAAAACACCGGCCGCCACCAGCGACACACCGGGCACCGGTTCCTCCGGCAGGAACGGGAAGCGCTCGTGCAGCCCCTCCGCGTCCACCAATTCGTGGCGTGTGCGCTCCGCCTCATCTTCGGCGACGCGCCGTGCCAGCTCACCGATCGCCTTCTCCAGCCGCTTCGCCTCGGGACCGTTGGCGGCCGCTGGGTCCTTGGCCAGCTCTTCCAGCTGCGCCAACAGTGGCTTCACATCCGGGTCGTTAGCGATGTCCAGCTCGCGCAGCGTGACGCCACCGGGTAGCGGGCCCACGAACGGCATCAGCGCTGTCAGCGCCTCCTGGTCGCGAGCGTGCTGCGCCACAAGCTCGCTGGCGCGCACGCGCATCTTCTGCTCCACGTCCGCCGCGGCCTGGCGCGACGCCGTCGGCGACGCCTTGAGTGCCGCGTACTGTGCCGCCAGCACCGCGAAGACCTCATCGTCCTCCAGCCCAACGGCGGTCAGCATCTCTCCGGTCACCGTGGTACCGAGGAACGGGTAGCGTGCCTGCAGCGCAGCCTCCGCGCGCATCTCTGCCGCACGCGCCCGCGCTGCGTCGTCACTTAGCTGCTGCGCGCGGTCCTTCATCTGTTCCTCGACGCAGCGGATCGCGTCCACGTTGGCGGCCTCATCCTCCGCTACCAGTGCATCGCGCAGCGCCACGAGCTCCTGGTAGTATGGGTCGTTCCTGCGCAGCGCAGCGACGTGGCGCGACTTAGGCGGCAGCGCCGTGTCCTCCAGGTGTTCACGCACCTCGCCAGCCTCCTCCGCCGGCACCTCTCTCGCATCTAGAATGCGGCTACGGCGGTGGCGCTGGCGGCGGTTGTGGTAGTCGTCCACCTCGCCGTTCTCCAGCGCCACGTCGTTGATGTCGAGCAGACGTGGCGGGTTGGCAGGGTGGCGGCGTCGCCGGCGCCCAGACTCTACCTCCACGCCACGTTCGCGCATCAGGTCTTCGACGTCGCCCAGTGGTGCGGCGTTGGTTGCGGGGTCCGACAGAAGTCCCGCACGGCGCGCCGCCAGCGAAGCGAACATCGCGTCCTTGCCCACGGCCTCCGTGACGTCGCGTGCGCACATCGGGTACTGCTTTAGCACAGCGGCGCGCGCCTGCGCGGCCTCGCGCTCCGCCTTCGCGTCTTCCTCGACCAGCTGCTGCACACGCGCCGCCGCGACCTCGTCCAACGCGCGTAGTGCCACCGCGTCTGGGTTCGACTGTGCCTCCAGCACCGCACGCTGCTGCGCCAGCTCTGCTAACCGTGGGTCCAGCGGCAGGAACAAAGACGACAGCATCGCCGCACCCGGTACGGTCACCAACGCCGTGTACTTGGTGCGCAGCTGGTCCTCTTCCGCCAGCCTCGCATCCGCGATCTCGGTGGCACGCTCCTTTAGCCGCGCCTCCACTGCCGCCAGCTCCTTCACGTTCTCCATCGGCCGCTGCATCAGCTCCAGCCGGCGGTCCATCAGTTTTGCGTACTCGAGGTGGCGCGATAGGCCCAACTCGCGCAGCGGCACGCCGCGCACGTCATTGTACGGCAGGAACGGGTTGCGCGCGCGCACCTCCTCGTCCGCCGCCATCCTCAGGCCGTCCACGTTGCTCCTCTCTACTGCAAGCTCGCGCGCACGCGCCTTTGCAGACTCTTCGATTGCACGCAGCTTCGTGGCGTTGGCACGCGGGCTGCCCAGCAGTGGTGCGCGCTCCGCCATGAGCGCCTGGAACGTCTCGTCGTCCTTCAGCGGCAGGTTGCTCAGCGGCACGCTCCGCACGCGCTTGGGCAGGAACGGGTACTGTGCCTGCGCCTCCTCCGTCGCACGCAGCTTGTCAGCGGCCACCTGCGCGGCACGCTCCGCCAGCTGCTCCTCCGCAGCGCGCAGCGCCTCCGGCGTGGTGCGAGGACGCCCACGCAGGTCCTGCAGCTCGTTGGCGAGCCTGCGGAACTCGGGGTCGTCCAAAACACCGGCCGCCACCAGCGACACACCGGGCACCGGTTCCTCCGGCAGGAACGGGAAGCGCTCGTGCAGCCCCTCCGCGTCCACCAATTCGTGGCGTGTGCGCTCCGCCTCATCTTCGGCGACGCGCCGTGCCAGCTCACCGATCGCCTTCTCCAGCCGCTTCGCCTCGGGACCGTTGGCGGCCGCTGGGTCCTTGGCCAGCTCTTCCAGCTGCGCCAACAGTGGCTTCACATCCGGGTCGTTAGCGATGTCCAGCTCGCGCAGCGTGACGCCACCGGGTAGCGGGCCCACGAACGGCATCAGCGCTGTCAGCGCCTCCTGGTCGCGAGCGTGCTGCGCCACAAGCTCGCTGGCGCGCACGCGCATCTTCTGCTCCACGTCCGCCGCGGCCTGGCGCGACGCCGTCGGCGACGCCTTGAGTGCCGCGTACTGTGCCGCCAGCACCGCGAAGACCTCATCGTCCTCCAGCCCAACGGCGGTCAGCATCTCTCCGGTCACCGTGGTACCGAGGAACGGGTAGCGTGCCTGCAGCGCAGCCTCCGCGCGCATCTCTGCCGCACGCGCCCGCGCTGCGTCGTCACTTAGCTGCTGCGCGCGGTCCTTCATCTGTTCCTCGACGCAGCGGATCGCGTCCACGTTGGCGGCCTCATCCTCCGCTACCAGTGCATCGCGCAGCGCCACGAGCTCCTGGTAGTATGGGTCGTTCCTGCGCAGCGCAGCGACGTGGCGCGACTTAGGCGGCAGCGCCGTGTCCTCCAGGTGTTCACGCACCTCGCCAGCCTCCTCCGCCGGCACCTCTCTCGCATCTAGAATGCGGCTACGGCGGTGGCGCTGGCGGCGGTTGTGGTAGTCGTCCACCTCGCCGTTCTCCAGCGCCACGTCGTTGATGTCGAGCAGACGTGGCGGGTTGGCAGGGTGGCGGCGTCGCCGGCGCCCAGACTCTACCTCCACGCCACGTTCGCGCATCAGGTCTTCGACGTCGCCCAGTGGTGCGGCGTTGGTTGCGGGGTCCGACAGAAGTCCCGCACGGCGCGCCGCCAGCGAAGCGAACATCGCGTCCTTGCCCACGGCCTCCGTGACGTCGCGTGCGCACATCGGGTACTGCTTTAGCACAGCGGCGCGCGCCTGCGCGGCCTCGCGCTCCGCCTTCGCGTCTTCCTCGACCAGCTGCTGCACACGCGCCGCCGCGACCTCGTCCAACGCGCGTAGTGCCACCGCGTCTGGGTTCGACTGTGCCTCCAGCACCGCACGCTGCTGCGCCAGCTCTGCTAACCGTGGGTCCAGCGGCAGGAACAAAGACGACAGCATCGCCGCACCCGGTACGGTCACCAACGCCGTGTACTTGGTGCGCAGCTGGTCCTCTTCCGCCAGCCTCGCATCCGCGATCTCGGTGGCACGCTCCTTTAGCCGCGCCTCCACTGCCGCCAGCTCCTTCACGTTCTCCATCGGCCGCTGCATCAGCTCCAGCCGGCGGTCCATCAGTTTTGCGTACTCGAGGTGGCGCGATAGGCCCAACTCGCGCAGCGGCACGCCGCGCACGTCATTGTACGGCAGGAACGGGTTGCGCGCGCGCACCTCCTCGTCCGCCGCCATCCTCAGGCCGTCCACGTTGCTCCTCTCTACTGCAAGCTCGCGCGCACGCGCCTTTGCAGACTCTTCGATTGCACGCAGCTTCGTGGCGTTGGCACGCGGGCTGCCCAGCAGTGGTGCGCGCTCCGCCATGAGCGCCTGGAACGTCTCGTCGTCCTTCAGCGGCAGGTTGCTCAGCGGCACGCTCCGCACGCGCTTGGGCAGGAACGGGTACTGTGCCTGCGCCTCCTCCGTCGCACGCAGCTTGTCAGCGGCCACCTGCGCGGCACGCTCCGCCAGCTGCTCCTCCGCAGCGCGCAGCGCCTCCGGCGTGGTGCGAGGACGCCCACGCAGGTCCTGCAGCTCGTTGGCGAGCCTGCGGAACTCGGGGTCGTCCAAAACACCGGCCGCCACCAGCGACACACCGGGCACCGGTTCCTCCGGCAGGAACGGGAAGCGCTCGTGCAGCCCCTCCGCGTCCACCAATTCGTGGCGTGTGCGCTCCGCCTCATCTTCGGCGACGCGCCGTGCCAGCTCACCGATCGCCTTCTCCAGCCGCTTCGCCTCGGGACCGTTGGCGGCCGCTGGGTCCTTGGCCAGCTCTTCCAGCTGCGCCAACAGTGGCTTCACATCCGGGTCGTTAGCGATGTCCAGCTCGCGCAGCGTGACGCCACCGGGTAGCGGGCCCACGAACGGCATCAGCGCTGTCAGCGCCTCCTGGTCGCGAGCGTGCTGCGCCACAAGCTCGCTGGCGCGCACGCGCATCTTCTGCTCCACGTCCGCCGCGGCCTGGCGCGACGCCGTCGGCGACGCCTTGAGTGCCGCGTACTGTGCCGCCAGCACCGCGAAGACCTCATCGTCCTCCAGCCCAACGGCGGTCAGCATCTCTCCGGTCACCGTGGTACCGAGGAACGGGTAGCGTGCCTGCAGCGCAGCCTCCGCGCGCATCTCTGCCGCACGCGCCCGCGCTGCGTCGTCACTTAGCTGCTGCGCGCGGTCCTTCATCTGTTCCTCGACGCAGCGGATCGCGTCCACGTTGGCGGCCTCATCCTCCGCTACCAGTGCATCGCGCAGCGCCACGAGCTCCTGGTAGTACGGGTCTCGTCGTACTTCACAACCACGTACTCTTCGGGAGACAGCTTCCGCGTACACCGGGCGCGACTCGTTGTGACACAAGTTCAGTCGTTCAACGCATTCCTCCGCCTCCTTCACCTCACCGGCCTCCTCCGGCTCCACCGCAGAGACCTCCATGCTCGATCCCAGGCGCTCCGGGCGGCTACGGCGCTTGTGCTTTGCGGCTACCTCCACGGCGCGGTGGTGCATGTCCTCTTCCACCGCGCGCAGCGCCTCCGCGTTGGCCTCTGGGTTGCTCAGCAGCTCGTCACGCAGCGTCGCCAGCTCGCTGAAGGTGGCGTCCTTCGGCACGGCAGGGTGCACGTACGGCGCGCACATGGGGTTAGAAAGCACCAGCTCCCGCGCAGCCCTCATCGGCTTCAGTGCCTCCTCGGCAGCCTTGGCCGCGAGCGCGTTCACGCGGTCCTGCATCGCCTCCTCCACCGCACGTAGCTGTACCGCATTGCGCACTGGCTGCTCGGCCAGCGACGCGCGCTGCGCCGCCAGCTCCTGGAGCTGCTCGTCCTGCGGCACGCCCAGCGTCGTCAGCAGCGGCGCACTAGGCGGCTTCACGAGGAACGGCTGCTTGGCCAGCACCTCGTCCTCCGCGCGCAGCTTCTCCTTCGCCAGCTCCTCGGCACGGTCGCGCAGTTGGTTCTCGGCAGCCTGGATAGCGGTGGTGTTCTTGTCGGGGCTCTGCATGAGGCGCAGGCGCTCCAGGCGCTTGCCCTCGAAGTCGGCGTCCTGGGGCAGGCCCAACTCGCGCAGCGGCACGCCGCGCACGTCATTGTACGGCAGGAACGGGTTGTGCGCACGCACGTCGTCGTTCTCGGCGTCGTGCAGCGCCTTCAGCTTGTTCTGCTGCTCCGCCAGCTCCCCGGCGCGGTCGCGCAACCTGTCCTCCACGGCGCGGATCGGCTCGGCGTTCGCCTCCTCGTCCGTCAGCAGCGGTGCGCGCTCCGCCATGAGCGCCTGGAACGTCTCGTCGTCCTTCAGCGGCAGGTTGCTCAGCGGCACGCTCCGCACGCGCTTGGGCAGGAACGGGTACTGTGCCTGCGCCTCCTCCGTCGCACGCAGCTTGTCAGCGGCCACCTGCGCGGCACGCTCCGCCAGCTGCTCCTCCGCAGCGCGCAGCGCCTCCGGCGTGGTGCGAGGACGCCCACGCAGGTCCTGCAGCTCGTTGGCGAGCCTGCGGAACTCGGGGTCCTCCATCAGCTCCGCCTCCGCCAACGGCATGCCCTCCACCGGCTCCTCCGGCAGGAACGGGAAGCGCTCGTGCATATCGGCGTCCCTGATCGCCTCGTGCTGCTTCGCTGCCGCCTCGTCGTAGGCCAGCAGCTTCGCCAGATCGTCCATCGCCTTCTCCAGACGCTTCGCCTCCGGGCCGTGCGCCGTCTCCGGGTTCTTGGCCAGCTCCTCGTACTGTGCCCGCAGCGTCGCAAACTCCGGCGACGACTCCAGGCCGAGGTCGCGCAGCGGCACCTTCGTGACCGTCACGAACGGCAGTGCGTCGCACAGCGCCTTCTCCCTCGCGGCCGCCTCGTCCGCAAGCTTCGCCGCGCGGTCTCTCATCTGCTCCTCTGCGTCGCGCAGCGCGTCTGCGTTGCGCACCGGGTCCGCCGCGAGGCGCGCGCGCTCCTGAGCGGCGCTGGTGAACTCGCCGTCGTCGCGCAGCGGCAGGTCTTCCAGCGCGATGCCGCGCATCTCCTCCGGCAGGAACGGGTACTGCTGCAGCACCGCCTCGCGCATGCGGCCGCGGGCTGCCTTGGCGCGCTCGCTGTCGGCGCGCAGCTGCTGCGCGCGGTCCTTCATCTGCTCCTCCACACAGCGGATCTTGTCCGCGTTGGTGTCGCGGCCGGCCTCCACCAGCGAGGCGCGCAGGGCCGCCAGTTGCTCGTAGTACGGGTCGCGCACCTCCGTGCCCGACAGCTTCGGCACCACGTCCTCCTCCGCCTCCTTCACCTCACCGGCCTCCTCCGGCTCCACCGCAGAGACCTCCATGCTCGATCCCAGGCGCTCCGGGCGGCTACGGCGCTTGTGCTTTGCGGCTACCTCCACGGCGCGGTGGTGCATGTCCTCTTCCACCGCGCGCAGCGCCTCCGCGTTGGCCTCTGGGTTGCTCAGCAGCTCGTCACGCAGCGTCGCCAGCTCGCTGAAGGTGGCGTCCTTCGGCACGGCAGGGTGCACGTACGGCGCGCACATGGGGTTAGAAAGCACCAGCTCCCGCGCAGCCCTCATCGGCTTCAGTGCCTCCTCGGCAGCCTTGGCCGCGAGCGCGTTCACGCGGTCCTGCATCGCCTCCTCCACCGCACGTAGCTGTACCGCATTGCGCACTGGCTGCTCGGCCAGCGACGCGCGCTGCGCCGCCAGCTCCTGGAGCTGCTCGTCCTGCGGCACGCCCAGCGTCGTCAGCAGCGGCGCACTAGGCGGCTTCACGAGGAACGGCTGCTTGGCCAGCACCTCGTCCTCCGCGCGCAGCTTCTCCTTCGCCAGCTCCTCGGCACGGTCGCGCAGTTGGTTCTCGGCAGCCTGGATAGCGGTGGTGTTCTTGTCGGGGCTCTGCATGAGGCGCAGGCGCTCCAGGCGCTTGCCCTCGAAGTCGGCGTCCTGGGGCAGGCCCAACTCGCGCAGCGGCACGCCGCGCACGTCATTGTACGGCAGGAACGGGTTGTGCGCACGCACGTCGTCGTTCTCGGCGTCGTGCAGCGCCTTCAGCTTGTTCTGCTGCTCCGCCAGCTCCCCGGCGCGGTCGCGCAACCTGTCCTCCACGGCGCGGATCGGCTCGGCGTTCGCCTCCTCGTCCGTCAGCAGCGGTGCGCGCTCCGCCATGAGCGCCTGGAACGTCTCGTCGTCCTTCAGCGGCAGGTTGCTCAGCGGCACGCTCCGCACGCGCTTGGGCAGGAACGGGTACTGTGCCTGCGCCTCCTCCGTCGCACGCAGCTTGTCAGCGGCCACCTGCGCGGCACGCTCCGCCAGCTGCTCCTCCGCAGCGCGCAGCGCCTCCGGCGTGGTGCGAGGACGCCCACGCAGGTCCTGCAGCTCGTTGGCGAGCCTGCGGAACTCGGGGTCCTCCATCAGCTCCGCCTCCGCCAACGGCATGCCCTCCACCGGCTCCTCCGGCAGGAACGGGAAGCGCTCGTGCATATCGGCGTCCCTGATCGCCTCGTGCTGCTTCGCTGCCGCCTCGTCGTAGGCCAGCAGCTTCGCCAGATCGTCCATCGCCTTCTCCAGACGCTTCGCCTCCGGGCCGTGCGCCGTCTCCGGGTTCTTGGCCAGCTCCTCGTACTGTGCCCGCAGCGTCGCAAACTCCGGCGACGACTCCAGGCCGAGGTCGCGCAGCGGCACCTTCGTGACCGTCACGAACGGCAGTGCGTCGCACAGCGCCTTCTCCCTCGCGGCCGCCTCGTCCGCAAGCTTCGCCGCGCGGTCTCTCATCTGCTCCTCTGCGTCGCGCAGCGCGTCTGCGTTGCGCACCGGGTCCGCCGCGAGGCGCGCGCGCTCCTGAGCGGCGCTGGTGAACTCGCCGTCGTCGCGCAGCGGCAGGTCTTCCAGCGCGATGCCGCGCATCTCCTCCGGCAGGAACGGGTACTGCTGCAGCACCGCCTCGCGCATGCGGCCGCGGGCTGCCTTGGCGCGCTCGCTGTCGGCGCGCAGCTGCTGCGCGCGGTCCTTCATCTGCTCCTCCACACAGCGGATCTTGTCCGCGTTGGTGTCGCGGCCGGCCTCCACCAGCGAGGCGCGCAGGGCCGCCAGTTGCTCGTAGTACGGGTCGCGCACCTCCGTGCCCGACAGCTTCGGCACCACGTCCTCCTCCGCCTCCTTCACCTCACCGGCCTCCTCCGGCTCCACCGCAGAGACCTCCATGCTCGATCCCAGGCGCTCCGGGCGGCTACGGCGCTTGTGCTTTGCGGCTACCTCCACGGCGCGGTGGTGCATGTCCTCTTCCACCGCGCGCAGCGCCTCCGCGTTGGCCTCTGGGTTGCTCAGCAGCTCGTCACGCAGCGTCGCCAGCTCGCTGAAGGTGGCGTCCTTCGGCACGGCAGGGTGCACGTACGGCGCGCACATGGGGTTAGAAAGCACCAGCTCCCGCGCAGCCCTCATCGGCTTCAGTGCCTCCTCGGCAGCCTTGGCCGCGAGCGCGTTCACGCGGTCCTGCATCGCCTCCTCCACCGCACGTAGCTGTACCGCATTGCGCACTGGCTGCTCGGCCAGCGACGCGCGCTGCGCCGCCAGCTCCTGGAGCTGCTCGTCCTGCGGCACGCCCAGCGTCGTCAGCAGCGGCGCACTAGGCGGCTTCACGAGGAACGGCTGCTTGGCCAGCACCTCGTCCTCCGCGCGCAGCTTCTCCTTCGCCAGCTCCTCGGCACGGTCGCGCAGTTGGTTCTCGGCAGCCTGGATAGCGGTGGTGTTCTTGTCGGGGCTCTGCATGAGGCGCAGGCGCTCCAGGCGCTTGCCCTCGAAGTCGGCGTCCTGGGGCAGGCCCAACTCGCGCAGCGGCACGCCGCGCACGTCATTGTACGGCAGGAACGGGTTGTGCGCACGCACGTCGTCGTTCTCGGCGTCGTGCAGCGCCTTCAGCTTGTTCTGCTGCTCCGCCAGCTCCCCGGCGCGGTCGCGCAACCTGTCCTCCACGGCGCGGATCGGCTCGGCGTTCGCCTCCTCGTCCGTCAGCAGCGGTGCGCGCTCCGCCATGAGCGCCTGGAACGTCTCGTCGTCCTTCAGCGGCAGGTTGCTCAGCGGCACGCTCCGCACGCGCTTGGGCAGGAACGGGTACTGTGCCTGCGCCTCCTCCGTCGCACGCAGCTTGTCAGCGGCCACCTGCGCGGCACGCTCCGCCAGCTGCTCCTCCGCAGCGCGCAGCGCCTCCGGCGTGGTGCGAGGACGCCCACGCAGGTCCTGCAGCTCGTTGGCGAGCCTGCGGAACTCGGGGTCCTCCATCAGCTCCGCCTCCGCCAACGGCATGCCCTCCACCGGCTCCTCCGGCAGGAACGGGAAGCGCTCGTGCATATCGGCGTCCCTGATCGCCTCGTGCTGCTTCGCTGCCGCCTCGTCGTAGGCCAGCAGCTTCGCCAGATCGTCCATCGCCTTCTCCAGACGCTTCGCCTCCGGGCCGTGCGCCGTCTCCGGGTTCTTGGCCAGCTCCTCGTACTGTGCCCGCAGCGTCGCAAACTCCGGCGACGACTCCAGGCCGAGGTCGCGCAGCGGCACCTTCGTGACCGTCACGAACGGCAGTGCGTCGCACAGCGCCTTCTCCCTCGCGGCCGCCTCGTCCGCAAGCTTCGCCGCGCGGTCTCTCATCTGCTCCTCTGCGTCGCGCAGCGCGTCTGCGTTGCGCACCGGGTCCGCCGCGAGGCGCGCGCGCTCCTGAGCGGCGCTGGTGAACTCGCCGTCGTCGCGCAGCGGCAGGTCTTCCAGCGCGATGCCGCGCATCTCCTCCGGCAGGAACGGGTACTGCTGCAGCACCGCCTCGCGCATGCGGCCGCGGGCTGCCTTGGCGCGCTCGCTGTCGGCGCGCAGCTGCTGCGCGCGGTCCTTCATCTGCTCCTCCACACAGCGGATCTTGTCCGCGTTGGTGTCGCGGCCGGCCTCCACCAGCGAGGCGCGCAGGGCCGCCAGTTGCTCGTAGTACGGGTCGCGCACCTCCGTGCCCGACAGCTTCGGCACCACGTCCTCCTCCGCCTCCTTCACCTCACCGGCCTCCTCCGGCTCCACCGCAGAGACCTCCATGCTCGATCCCAGGCGCTCCGGGCGGCTACGGCGCTTGTGCTTTGCGGCTACCTCCACGGCGCGGTGGTGCATGTCCTCTTCCACCGCGCGCAGCGCCTCCGCGTTGGCCTCTGGGTTGCTCAGCAGCTCGTCACGCAGCGTCGCCAGCTCGCTGAAGGTGGCGTCCTTCGGCACGGCAGGGTGCACGTACGGCGCGCACATGGGGTTAGAAAGCACCAGCTCCCGCGCAGCCCTCATCGGCTTCAGTGCCTCCTCGGCAGCCTTGGCCGCGAGCGCGTTCACGCGGTCCTGCATCGCCTCCTCCACCGCACGTAGCTGTACCGCATTGCGCACTGGCTGCTCGGCCAGCGACGCGCGCTGCGCCGCCAGCTCCTGGAGCTGCTCGTCCTGCGGCACGCCCAGCGTCGTCAGCAGCGGCGCACTAGGCGGCTTCACGAGGAACGGCTGCTTGGCCAGCACCTCGTCCTCCGCGCGCAGCTTCTCCTTCGCCAGCTCCTCGGCACGGTCGCGCAGTTGGTTCTCGGCAGCCTGGATAGCGGTGGTGTTCTTGTCGGGGCTCTGCATGAGGCGCAGGCGCTCCAGGCGCTTGCCCTCGAAGTCGGCGTCCTGGGGCAGGCCCAACTCGCGCAGCGGCACGCCGCGCACGTCATTGTACGGCAGGAACGGGTTGTGCGCACGCACGTCGTCGTTCTCGGCGTCGTGCAGCGCCTTCAGCTTGTTCTGCTGCTCCGCCAGCTCCCCGGCGCGGTCGCGCAACCTGTCCTCCACGGCGCGGATCGGCTCGGCGTTCGCCTCCTCGTCCGTCAGCAGCGGTGCGCGCTCCGCCATGAGCGCCTGGAACGTCTCGTCGTCCTTCAGCGGCAGGTTGCTCAGCGGCACGCTCCGCACGCGCTTGGGCAGGAACGGGTACTGTGCCTGCGCCTCCTCCGTCGCACGCAGCTTGTCAGCGGCCACCTGCGCGGCACGCTCCGCCAGCTGCTCCTCCGCAGCGCGCAGCGCCTCCGGCGTGGTGCGAGGACGCCCACGCAGGTCCTGCAGCTCGTTGGCGAGCCTGCGGAACTCGGGGTCCTCCATCAGCTCCGCCTCCGCCAACGGCATGCCCTCCACCGGCTCCTCCGGCAGGAACGGGAAGCGCTCGTGCATATCGGCGTCCCTGATCGCCTCGTGCTGCTTCGCTGCCGCCTCGTCGTAGGCCAGCAGCTTCGCCAGATCGTCCATCGCCTTCTCCAGACGCTTCGCCTCCGGGCCGTGCGCCGTCTCCGGGTTCTTGGCCAGCTCCTCGTACTGTGCCCGCAGCGTCGCAAACTCCGGCGACGACTCCAGGCCGAGGTCGCGCAGCGGCACCTTCGTGACCGTCACGAACGGCAGTGCGTCGCACAGCGCCTTCTCCCTCGCGGCCGCCTCGTCCGCAAGCTTCGCCGCGCGGTCTCTCATCTGCTCCTCTGCGTCGCGCAGCGCGTCTGCGTTGCGCACCGGGTCCGCCGCGAGGCGCGCGCGCTCCTGAGCGGCGCTGGTGAACTCGCCGTCGTCGCGCAGCGGCAGGTCTTCCAGCGCGATGCCGCGCATCTCCTCCGGCAGGAACGGGTACTGCTGCAGCACCGCCTCGCGCATGCGGCCGCGGGCTGCCTTGGCGCGCTCGCTGTCGGCGCGCAGCTGCTGCGCGCGGTCCTTCATCTGCTCCTCCACACAGCGGATCTTGTCCGCGTTGGTGTCGCGGCCGGCCTCCACCAGCGAGGCGCGCAGGGCCGCCAGTTGCTCGTAGTACGGGTCGCGCACCTCCGTGCCCGACAGCTTCGGCACCACGTCCTCCTCCGCCTCCTTCACCTCACCGGCCTCCTCCGGCTCCACCGCAGAGACCTCCATGCTCGATCCCAGGCGCTCCGGGCGGCTACGGCGCTTGTGCTTTGCGGCTACCTCCACGGCGCGGTGGTGCATGTCCTCTTCCACCGCGCGCAGCGCCTCCGCGTTGGCCTCTGGGTTGCTCAGCAGCTCGTCACGCAGCGTCGCCAGCTCGCTGAAGGTGGCGTCCTTCGGCACGGCAGGGTGCACGTACGGCGCGCACATGGGGTTAGAAAGCACCAGCTCCCGCGCAGCCCTCATCGGCTTCAGTGCCTCCTCGGCAGCCTTGGCCGCGAGCGCGTTCACGCGGTCCTGCATCGCCTCCTCCACCGCACGTAGCTGTACCGCATTGCGCACTGGCTGCTCGGCCAGCGACGCGCGCTGCGCCGCCAGCTCTGGAGCTGCTCGTCCTGCGCACGCCCAGCGTCGTCAGCAGCGGCGCACTAGGCGGCTTCACGAGGAACGGCTGCTTGGCCAGCACCTCGTCCTCCGCGCGCAGCTTCTCCTTCGCCAGCTCCTCGGCACGGTCGCGCAGTTGGTTCTCGGCAGCCTGGATAGCGGTGGTGTTCTTGTCGGGCTCTGCATGAGGCGCAGGCGCTCCAGGCGCTTGCCCTCGAAGTCGGCGTCCTGGGGCAGGCCCAACTCGCGCAGCGGCACGCCGCGCACGTCATTGTACGGCAGGAACGGGTTGTGCGCACGCACGTCGTCGTTCTCGGCGTCGTGCAGCGCCTTCAGCTTGTTCTGCTGCTCCGCCAGCTCCCCGGCGCGGTCGCGCAACCTGTCCTCCACGGCGCGGATCGGCTCGGCGTTCGCCTCCTCGTCCGTCAGCAGCGGTGCGCGCTCCGCCATGAGCGCCTGGAACGTCTCGTCGTCCTTCAGCGGCAGGTTGCTCAGCGGCACGCTCCGCACGCGCTTGGGCAGGAACGGGTACTGTGCCTGCGCCTCCTCCGTCGCACGCAGCTTGTCAGCGGCCACCTGCGCGGCACGCTCCGCCAGCTGCTCCTCCGCAGCGGCAGCGCCTCCGGCGTGGTGCGAGGACGCCCACGCAGGTCCTGCAGCTCGTTGGCGAGCCTGCGGAACTCGGGGTCTCCATCAGCTCCGCCTCGCCAACGGCATGCCCTCCACCGGCTCCTCCGGCAGGAACGGGAAGCGCTCGTGCATATCGGCGTCCCTGATCGCCTCGTGCTGCTTCGCTGCCGCCTCGTCGTAGGCCAGCAGCTTCGCCAGATCGTCCATCGCCTTCTCCAGACGCTTCGCCTCCGGGCCGTGCGCCGTCTCCGGTTCTTGGCCAGCTCCTCGTACTGTGCCCGCAGGTCGCAAACTCCGGCGACGACTCCAGGCCGAGGTCGCGCAGCCACCTTCGTGACCGTCACGAACGGCCAGTGCGTCGCACAGCGCCTTCTCCCTCGCGGCCGCCTCGTCCGCAAGCTTCGCCGCGCGGTCTCTCATCTGCTCCTCTGCGTCGCGCAGCGCGTCTGCGTTGCGCACCGGGTCCGCCGCGAGGCGCGCGCGCTCCTGAGCGGCGCTGGTGAACTCGCCGTCGTCGCGCAGCGGCAGTCTCCAGCGCGATGCCGCGCATCTCCTCCGGCAGGAACGGGTACTGCTGCAGCACCGCTCGCGCATGCGGCCGCGGGCTGCCTTGGCGCGCTCGCTGTCGGCGCGCAGCTGCTGCGCGCGGTCCTTCATCTGCTCCTCCACACAGCGGATCTTGTCCGCGTTGGTGTCGCGGCCGGCCTCCACCAGCGAGGCGCCAGGGCCGCCAGTTCTCGTAGTACGGGTGCGCACCTCCGTGCCGACAGCTTCGGCACCACGTCCTCCTCCGCCTCCTTCACCTCACCGGCCTCCTCCGGCTCCACCGCAGAGACCTCCATGCTCGATCCCAGGCGCTCCGGGCGCTACGGCGCTTGTGCTTTGCGCTACCTCCACGGCCGGTGTGCATGTCCTCTTCCACCGCGCGCAGCGCCTCCGCGTTGGCTCTGGTTGCTCAGCAGCTCGTCACGCAGCGTCGCCAGCTCGCTGAAGGTGGCGTCCTTCGGCACGGCAGGTGCACGTACGGCGCGCACATGGGTTAGAAAGCACCAGCTCCCGCGCAGCCCTCATCGGCTTCAGTGCCTCCTCGGCAGCCTTGGCCGCGAGCGCGTTCACGCGGTCTGCATCGCCTCCTCCACCGCACGTAGCTGTACCGCATTGCGCACTGGCTGCTCGGCCAGCGACGCGCGCTGCGCCGCCAGCTCCTGGAGCTGCTCGTCCTGCGGCACGCCCAGCGTCGTCAGCAGCGGCGCACTAGGCGGCTTCACGAGGAACGGCTGCTTGGCCAGCACCTCGTCCTCCGCGCGCAGCTTCTCCTTCGCCAGCTCCTCGGCACGGTCGCGCAGTTGGTTCTCGGCAGCCTGGATAGCGGTGGTGTCTTGTCGGGGCTCTGCATGAGGCGCAGGCGCTCCAGGCGCTTGCCCTCGAAGTCGGCGTCCTGGGGCAGGCCCAACTCGCGCAGCGGCACGCCGCGCACGTCATTGTACGCAGGAACGGTTGTGCGCACGCACGTCGTCGTCTCGGCGTCGTGCAGCGCCTTCAGCTTGTTCTGCTGCTCCGCCAGCTCCCCGGCGCGGTCGCGCAACCTGTCCTCCACGGCGCGGATCGGCTCGGCGTTCGCCTCTCGTCCGTCAGCAGCGGTGCGCGCTCCGCATGAGCGCCTGGAACGTCTCGTCGTCCTTCAGCGGCAGGTTGCTCAGCGGCACGCTCCGCACGCGCTTGGGCAGGAACGGGTACTGTGCCTGCGCCTCCTCCGTCGCACGCAGCTTGTCAGCGGCCACCTGCGCGGCACGCTCCGCCAGCTGCTCCTCCGCAGCGCGCAGCGCCTCCGGCGTGGTGCGAGGACGCCCACGCAGGTCCTGCAGCTCGTTGGCGAGCCTGCGGAACTCGGGGTCCTCCATCAGCTCCGCCTCCGCCAACGGCATGCCCTCCACCGGCTCCTCCGCAGGAACGGGAAGCGCTCGTGCATATCGGCGTCCCTGATCGCCTCGTGCTGCTTCGCTGCCGCCTCGTCGTAGGCCAGCAGCTTCGCCAGATCGTCCATCGCCTTCTCCAGACGTTCGCCTCCGGCCGTGCGCCGTCTCCGGGTTCTTGGCCAGCTCCTCGTACTGTGCCCGCAGCGTCGCAAACTCCGGCGACGACTCCAGGCCGAGGTCGCGCAGCGGCACCTTCGTGACCGTCACGAACGGCAGTGCGTCGCACAGCGCCTTCTCCCTCGCGGCCGCCTCGTCCGCAAGCTTCGCCGCGCGGTCTCTCATCTGCTCCTCTGCGTCGCGCAGCGCGTCTGCGTTGCGCACCGGGTCCGCCGCGAGGCGCGCGCGCTCCTGAGCGGCGCTGGTGAACTCGCCGTCGTCGCGCAGCGGCAGGTCTTCCAGCGCGATGCCGCGCATCTCCTCCGGCAGGAACGGGTACTGCTGCAGCACCGCCTCGCGCATGCGGCCGCGGGCTGCCTTGGCGCGCTCGCTGTCGGCGCGCAGCTGCTGCGCGCGGTCCTTCATCTGCTCCTCCACACAGCGGATCTTGTCCGCGTTGGTGTCGCGGCCGGCCTCCACCAGCGAGGCGCGCAGGGCCGCCAGTTGCTCGTAGTACGGGTCGCGCACCTCCGTGCCCGACAGCTTCGGCACCACGTCCTCCTCCGCCTCCTTCACCTCACCGGCCTCCTCCGGCTCCACCGCAGAGACCTCCATGCTCGATCCCAGGCCTCCGGGCGGCTACGGCGCTTGTGCTTTGCGGCTACCTCCACGGCGCGGTGGTGCATGTCCTCTTCCACCGCGCGCACGCCTCCGCGTTGGCCTCTGGTTGCTCAGCAGCTCGTCACGCAGCGTCGCCAGCTCGCTGAAGGTGGCGTCCTTCGGCACGGCAGGGTGCACGTACGGCGCGCCACATGGGTTAGAAAGCACCAGCTCCCGCGCAGCCCTCATCGGCTTCAGTGCCTCCTCGGCAGCCTTGGCCGCGAGCGCGTTCACGCGTCCTGCATCGCCTCCTCCACCGCACGTAGCTGTACGCATTGCGCACTGGCTGCTCGGCCAGCGACGCGCGCTGCGCCGCAGCTCCTGGAGCTGCTCGTCCTGCGGCACGCCCAGCGTCGTCAGCAGCGGCGCACTAGGCGGCTCACGAGGAACGGCTGCTTGGCCAGCACCTCGTCTCCGCGCGCAGCTTCTCCCTTCGCCAGCTCTCGGCCGGTCGCGCAGTTGGTTCTCGGCAGCCTGGATAGCGGTGGTGTTCTTGTCGGGGCTCTGCATGAGGCGCAGGCGCTCCAGGCGCTTGCCCTCGAAGTCGGCGTCCTGGGGCAGGCCAACTCGCGCAGCGGCACGCCGCACGTCATTGTACGGCAGGAACGGGTTGTGCGCACGCACGTCGTCGTTCTCGGCGTCGTGCAGCGCTTCAGCTTGTTCTGCTGCTCCGCCAGCTCCCCGGCGCGGTCGCGCAACCTGTCCTCCACGGCGCGGATCGGCTCGGCGTTCGCCTCCTCGTCCGTCAGCAGCGGTGCGCGCTCCGCCATGAGCGCCTGGAACGTCTCGTCGTCCTTCAGCGGCAGGTTGCTCAGCGGCACGCTCCGCACGCGCTTGGGCAGGAACGGGTACTGTGCCTGCGCCTCCTCCGTCGCACGCAGCTTGTCAGCGGCCACCTGCGCGGCACGCTCCGCCAGCTGCTCCTCCGCAGCGCGCAGCGCCTCCGGCGTGGTGCGAGGACGCCCACGCAGGTCCTGCAGCTCGTTGGCGAGCCTGCGGAACTCGGGTCCTCCATCAGCTCCGCTCCGCAACGGCATGCCCTCCACCGGCTCCTCCGGCAGGAACGGGAAGCGCTCGTGGCATATCGGCGTCCCTGATCGCCTCGTGCTGCTTCGCTGCCGCCTCGTCGTAGGCCAGCAGCTTCGCCAGATCGTCCCATCGCCTTCTCCAGACGCTTCGCCTCCGGCCGTGCGCCGTCTCCGGGTTCTTGGCCAGCTCTCGTACTGTGCCCGCAGCGTCGCAAACTCCGGCGACGACTCCAGGCCGAGGTCGCGCAGCGGCACCTTCGTGACCGTCACGAACGGCAGTGCGTCGCACAGCGCCTTCTCCCTCGCGCCGCCTCGTCCGCAAGCTTCGCCGCGCGGTCTCTCATCTGCTCCTCTGCGTCGCGCAGCGCGTCTGCGTTGCGCACCGGGTCCGCCGCGAGGCGCGCGCGCTCCTGAGCGGCGCTGGTGAACTCGCCGTCGTCGCGCAGCGGCAGGTCTTCCAGCGCGATGCCGCGCATCTCCTCCGGCAGGAACGGGTACTGCTGCAGCACCGCCTCGCGCATGCGGCCGCGGCTGCCTTGGCGCGCTCGCTGTCGGCGCGCAGCTGCTGCGCGCGGTCCTTCATCTGCTCCTCCACACAGCGGATCTTGTCCGCGTTGGTGTCGCGGCCGGCCTCCACCAGCGAGGCGCGCAGGGCCGCCAGTTGCTCGTAGTACGGGTCGCGCACCTCCGTGCCCGACAGCTTCGGCACCACGTCCTCCTCCGCCTCCTTCACCTCACCGGCCTCCTCCGGCTCCACCGCAGAGACCTCCATGCTCGATCCCAGGCGCTCCGGGCGGCTACGGCGCTTGTGCTTTGCGGCTACCTCCACGGCGCGGTGGTGCATGTCCTCTTCCACCGCGCGCAGCGCCTCCGCGTTGGCCTCTGGGTTGCTCAGCAGCTCGTCACGCAGCGTCGCCAGCTCGCTGAAGGTGGCGTCCTTCGGCACGGCAGGGTGCACGTACGGCGCGCACATGGGGTTAGAAAGCACCAGCTCCCGCGCAGCCCTCATCGGCTTCAGTGCCTCCTCGGCAGCCTTGGCCGCGAGCGCGTTCACGCGGTCCTGCATCGCCTCCTCCACCGCACGTAGCTGTACCGCATTGCGCACTGGCTGCTCGGCCAGCGACGCGCGCTGCGCCGCCAGCTCCTGAGCTGCTCGTCCTGCGGCACGCCCAGCGTCGTCAGCAGCGGCGCACTAGGCGGCTTCACGAGGAACGGCTGCTTGCCAGCACCTCGTCCTCCGCGCGCAGCTTCTCCTTCGCCAGCTCCTCGGCACGGTCGCGCAGTTGGTTCTCGGCAGCCTGGATAGCGGTGGTGTTCTTGTCGGGGCTCTGCATGAGGCGCAGGCGCTCCAGGCGCTTGCCTCGAAGTCGGCGTCCTGGGGCAGGCCCAACTCGCGCAGCGGCACGCCGCGCACGTCATTGTACGGCAGGAACGGGTTGTGCGCACGCACGTCGTCGTTCTCGGCGTCGTGCAGCGCCTTCAGCTTGTTCTGCTGCTCCGCCAGCTCCCCGGCGCGGTCGCGCAACCTGTCCTCCACGGCGCGGATCGGCTCGGCGTTCGCCTCCTCGTCCGTCAGCAGCGGTGCGCGCTCCGCCATGAGCGCCTGGAACGTCTCGTCGTCCTTCAGCGGCAGGTTGCTCAGCGGCACGCTCCGCACGCGCTTGGGCAGGAACGGGTACTGTGCCTGCGCCTCCTCCGTCGCACGCAGCTTGTCAGCGGCCACCTGCGCGGCACGCTCCGCCAGCTGCTCCTCCGCAGCGCGCAGCGCCTCCGGCGTGGTGCGAGGACGCCCACGCAGGTCCTGCAGCTCGTTGGCGAGCCTGCGGAACTCGGGGTCCTCCATCAGCTCCGCCTCCGCCAACGGCATGCCCTCCACCGGCTCCTCCGGCAGGAACGGGAAGCGCTCGTGCATATCGGCGTCCCTGATCGCCTCGTGCTGCTTCGCTGCCGCCTCGTCGTAGGCCAGCAGCTTCGCCAGATCGTCCATCGCCTTCTCCAGACGCTTCGCCTCCGGGCCGTGCGCCGTCTCCGGGTTCTTGGCCAGCTCCTCGTACTGTGCCCGCAGCGTCGCAAACTCCGGCGACGACTCCAGGCCGAGGTCGCGCAGCGGCACCTTCGTGACCGTCACGAACGGCAGTGCGTCGCACAGCGCCTTCTCCCTCGCGGCCGCCTCGTCCGCAAGCTTCGCCGCGCGGTCTCTCATCTGCTCCTCTGCGTCGCGCAGCGCGTCTGCGTTGCGCACCGGGTCCGCCGCGAGGCGCGCGCGCTCCTGAGCGGCGCTGGTGAACTCGCCGTCGTCGCGCAGCGGCAGGTCTTCCAGCGCGATGCCGCGCATCTCCTCCGGCAGGAACGGGTACTGCTGCAGCACCGCCTCGCGCATGCGGCCGCGGGCTGCCTTGGCGCGCTCGCTGTCGGCGCGCAGCTGCTGCGCGCGGTCCTTCATCTGCTCCTCCACACAGCGGATCTTGTCCGCGTTGGTGTCGCGGCCGGCCTCCACCAGCGAGGCGCGCAGGGCCGCCAGTTGCTCGTAGTACGGGTCGCGCACCTCCGTGCCCGACAGCTTCGGCACCACGTCCTCCTCCGCCTCCTTCACCTCACCGGCCTCCTCCGGCTCCACCGCAGAGACCTCCATGCTCGATCCCAGGCGCTCCGGGCGGCTACGGCGCTTGTGCTTTGCGGCTACCTCCACGGCGCGGTGGTGCATGTCCTCTTCCACCGCGCGCAGCGCCTCCGCGTTGGCCTCTGGGTTGCTCAGCAGCTCGTCACGCAGCGTCGCCAGCTCGCTGAAGGTGGCGTCCTTCGGCACGGCAGGGTGCACGTACGGCGCGCACATGGGTTAGAAAGCACCAGCTCCCGCGCAGCCCTCATCGGCTTCAGTGCCTCCTCGGCAGCCTTGGCCGCGAGCGCGTTCACGCGGTCCTGCATCGCCTCCTCCACCGCACGTAGCTGTACCGCATTGCGCACTGGCTGCTCGGCCAGCGACGCGCGCTGCGCCGCCAGCTCCTGGAGCTGCTCGTCCTGCGGCACGCCCAGCGTCGTCAGCAGCGGCGCACTAGGCGGCTTCACGAGGAACGGCTGCTTGGCCAGCACCTCGTCCTCCGCGCGCAGCTTCTCCTTCGCCAGCTCCTCGGCACGGTCGCGCAGTTGGTTCTCGGCAGCCTGGATAGCGGTGGTGTTCTTGTCGGGGCTCTGCATGAGGCGCAGGCGCTCCAGGCGCTTGCCCTCGAAGTCGGCGTCCTGGGGCAGGCCCAACTCGCGCAGCGGCACGCCGCGCACGTCATTGTACGGCAGGAACGGGTTGTGCGCACGCACGTCGTCGTTCTCGGCGTCGTGCAGCGCCTTCAGCTTGTTCTGCTGCTCCGCCAGCTCCCCGGCGCGGTCGCGCAACCTGTCCTCCACGGCGCGGATCGGCTCGGCGTTCGCCTCCTCGTCCGTCAGCAGCGGTGCGCGCTCCGCCATGAGCGCCTGGAACGTCTCGTCGTCCTTCAGCGGCAGGTTGCTCAGCGGCACGCTCCGCACGCGCTTGGGCAGGAACGGGTACTGTGCCTGCGCCTCCTCCGTCGCACGCAGCTTGTCAGCGGCCACCTGCGCGGCACGCTCCGCCAGCTGCTCCTCCGCAGCGCGCAGCGCCTCCGGCGTGGTGCGAGGACGCCCACGCAGGTCCTGCAGCTCGTTGGCGAGCCTGCGGAACTCGGGGTCCTCCATCAGCTCCGCCTCCGCCAACGGCATGCCCTCCACCGGCTCCTCCGGCAGGAACGGGAAGCGCTCGTGCATATCGGCGTCCCTGATCGCCTCGTGCTGCTTCGCTGCCGCCTCGTCGTAGGCCAGCAGCTTCGCCAGATCGTCCATCGCCTTCTCCAGACGCTTCGCCTCCGGGCCGTGCGCCGTCTCCGGGTTCTTGGCCAGCTCCTCGTACTGTGCCCGCAGCGTCGCAAACTCCGGCGACGACTCCAGGCCGAGGTCGCGCAGCGGCACCTTCGTGACCGTCACGAACGGCAGTGCGTCGCACAGCGCCTTCTCCCTCGCGGCCGCCTCGTCCGCAAGCTTCGCCGCGCGGTCTCTCATCTGCTCCTCTGCGTCGCGCAGCGCGTCTGCGTTGCGCACCGGGTCCGCCGCGAGGCGCGCGCGCTCCTGAGCGGCGCTGGTGAACTCGCCGTCGTCGCGCAGCGGCAGGTCTTCCAGCGCGATGCCGCGCATCTCCTCCGGCAGGAACGGGTACTGCTGCAGCACCGCCTCGCGCATGCGGCCGCGGGCTGCCTTGGCGCGCTCGCTGTCGGCGCGCAGCTGCTGCGCGCGGTCCTTCATCTGCTCCTCCACACAGCGGATCTTGTCCGCGTTGGTGTCGCGGCCGGCCTCCACCAGCGAGGCGCGCAGGGCCGCCAGTTGCTCGTAGTACGGGTCGCGCACCTCCGTGCCCGACAGCTTCGGCACCACGTCCTCCTCCGCCTCCTTCACCTCACGGCCTCCTCCGGCTCCACCGCAGAGACCTCCATGCTCGATCCCAGGCGCTCCGGGCGGCTACGGCGCTTGTGCTTTGCGGCTACCTCCACGGCGCGGTGGTGCATGTCCTCTTCCACCGCGCGCAGCGCCTCCGCGTTGGCCTCTGGGTTGCTCAGCAGCTCGTCACGCAGCGTCGCCAGCTCGCTGAAGGTGGCGTCCTTCGGCACGGCAGGGTGCACGTACGGCGCGCACATGGGGTTAGAAAGCACCAGCTCCCGCGCAGCCCTCATCGGCTTCAGTGCCTCCTCGGCAGCCTTGGCCGCGAGCGCGTTCACGCGGTCCTGCATCGCCTCCTCCACCGCACGTAGCTGTACCGCATTGCGCACTGGCTGCTCGGCCAGCGACGCGCGCTGCGCCGCCAGCTCCTGGAGCTGCTCGTCCTGCGGCACGCCCAGCGTCGTCAGCAGCGGCGCACTAGGCGGCTTCACGAGGAACGGCTGCTTGGCCAGCACCTCGTCCTCCGCGCGCAGCTTCTCCTTCGCCAGCTCCTCGGCACGGTCGCGCAGTTGGTTCTCGGCAGCCTGGATAGCGGTGGTGTTCTTGTCGGGGCTCTGCATGAGGCGCAGGCGCTCCAGGCGCTTGCCCTCGAAGTCGGCGTCCTGGGGCAGGCCCAACTCGCGCAGCGGCACGCCGCGCACGTCATTGTACGGCAGGAACGGGTTGTGCGCACGCACGTCGTCGTTCTCGGCGTCGTGCAGCGCCTTCAGCTTGTTCTGCTGCTCCGCCAGCTCCCCGGCGCGGTCGCGCAACCTGTCCTCCACGGCGCGGATCGGCTCGGCGTTCGCCTCCTCGTCCGTCAGCAGCGGTGCGCGCTCCGCCATGAGCGCCTGGAACGTCTCGTCGTCCTTCAGCGGCAGGTTGCTCAGCGGCACGCTCCGCACGCGCTTGGGCAGGACGGGTACTGTGCCTGCGCCTCCTCCGTCGCACGCAGCTTGTCAGCGGCCACCTGCGCGGCACGCTCCGCCAGCTGCTCCTCCGCAGCGCGCAGCGCCTCCGGCGTGGTGCGAGGACGCCCACGCAGGTCCTGCAGCTCGTTGGCGAGCCTGCGGAACTCGGGGTCCTCCATCAGCTCCGCCTCCGCCAACGGCATGCCCTCCACCGGCTCCTCCGGCAGGAACGGGAAGCGCTCGTGCATATCGGCGTCCCTGATCGCCTCGTGCTGCTTCGCTGCCGCCTCGTCGTAGGCCAGCAGCTTCGCCAGATCGTCCATCGCCTTCTCCAGACGCTTCGCCTCCGGCCGTGCGCCGTCTCCGGGTTCTTGGCCAGCTCCTCGTACTGTGCCCGCAGCGTCGCAAACTCCGGCGACGACTCCAGGCCGAGGTCGCGCAGCGGCACCTTCGTGACCGTCACGAACGGCAGTGCGTCGCACAGCGCCTTCTCCCTCGCGGCCGCCTCGTCCGCAAGCTTCGCCGCGCGGTCTCTCATCTGCTCCTCTGCGTCGCGCAGCGCGTCTGCGTTGCGCACCGGGTCCGCCGCGAGGCGCGCGCGCTCCTGAGCGGCGCTGGTGAACTCGCCGTCGTCGCGCAGCGGCAGGTCTTCCAGCGCGATGCCGCGCATCTCCTCCGGCAGGAACGGGTACTGCTGCAGCACCGCCTCGCGCATGCGGCCGCGGGCTGCCTTGGCGCGCTCGCTGTCGGCGCGCAGCTGCTGCGCGCGGTCCTTCATCTGCTCCTCCACACAGCGGATCTTGTCCGCGTTGGTGTCGCGGCCGGCCTCCACCAGCGAGGCGCGCAGGGCCGCCAGTTGCTCGTAGTACGGGTCGCGCACCTCCGTGCCCGACAGCTTCGGCACCACGTCCTCCTCCGCCTCCTTCACCTCACCGGCCTCCTCCGGCTCCACCGCAGAGACCTCCATGCTCGATCCCAGGCGCTCCGGGCGGCTACGGCGCTTGTGCTTTGCGGCTACCTCCACGGCGCGGTGGTGCATGTCCTCTTCCACCGCGCGCAGCGCCTCCGCGTTGGCCTCTGGGTTGCTCAGCAGCTCGTCACGCAGCGTCGCCAGCTCGCTGAAGGTGGCGTCCTTCGGCACGGCAGGTGCACGTACGGCGCGCACATGGGGTTAGAAAGCACCAGCTCCCGCGCAGCCCTCATCGGCTTCAGTGCCTCCTCGGCAGCCTTGGCCGCGAGCGCGTTCACGCGGTCCTGCATCGCCTCCTCCACCGCACGTAGCTGTACCGCATTGCGCACTGGCTGCTCGGCCAGCGACGCGCGCTGCGCCGCCAGCTCCTGGAGCTGCTCGTCCTGCGGCACGCCCAGCGTCGTCAGCAGCGGCGCACTAGGCGGCTCACGAGGAACGGCTGCTTGGCCAGCACCTCGTCCTCCGCGCGCAGCTTCTCCTTCGCCAGCTCCTCGGCACGGTCGCGCAGTTGGTTCTCGGCAGCCTGGATAGCGGTGGTGTTCTTGTCGGGGCTCTGCATGAGGCGCAGGCGCTCCAGGCGCTTGCCCTCGAAGTCGGCGTCCTGGGGCAGGCCCAACTCGCGCAGCGGCACGCCGCGCACGTCATTGTACGGCAGAACGGGTTGTGCGCACGCACGTCGTCGTTCTCGGCGTCGTGCAGCGCCTTCAGCTTGTTCTGCTGCTCCGCCAGCTCCCCGGCGCGGTCGCGCAACCTGTCCTCCACGGCGCGGATCGGCTCGGCGTTCGCCTCCTCGTCCGTCAGCAGCGGTGCGCGCTCCGCCATGAGCGCCTGGAACGTCTCGTCGTCCTTCAGCGGCAGGTTGCTCAGCGGCACGCTCCGCACGCGCTTGGGCAGGAACGGGTACTGTGCCTGCGCCTCCTCCGTCGCACGCAGCTTGTCAGCGGCCACCTGCGCGGCACGCTCCGCCAGCTGCTCCTCCGCAGCGCGCAGCGCCTCCGGCGTGGTGCGAGGACGCCCACGCAGGTCCTGCAGCTCGTTGGCGAGCCTGCGGAACTCGGGGTCCTCCATCAGCTCCGCCTCCGCCAACGGCATGCCCTCCACCGGCTCCTCCGGCAGGAACGGGAAGCGCTCGTGCATATCGGCGTCCCTGATCGCCTCGTGCTGCTTCGCTGCCGCCTCGTCGTAGGCCAGCAGCTTCGCCAGATCGTCCATCGCCTTCTCCAGACGCTTCGCCTCCGGGCCGTGCGCCGTCTCCGGGTTCTTGGCCAGCTCCTCGTACTGTGCCCGCAGCGTCGCAAACTCCGGCGACGACTCCAGGCCGAGGTCGCGCAGCGGCACCTTCGTGACCGTCACGAACGGCAGTGCGTCGCACAGCGCCTTCTCCCTCGCGGCCGCCTCGTCCGCAAGCTTCGCCGCGCGGTCTCTCATCTGCTCCTCTGCGTCGCGCAGCGCGTCTGCGTTGCGCACCGGGTCCGCCGCGAGGCGCGCGCGCTCCTGAGCGGCGCTGGTGAACTCGCCGTCGTCGCGCAGCGGCAGGTCTTCCAGCGCGATGCCGCGCATCTCCTCCGGCAGGAACGGGTACTGCTGCAGCACCGCCTCGCGCATGCGGCCGCGGGCTGCCTTGGCGCGCTCGCTGTCGGCGCGCAGCTGCTGCGCGCGGTCCTTCATCTGCTCCTCCACACAGCGGATCTTGTCCGCGTTGGTGTCGCGGCCGGCCTCCACCAGCGAGGCGCGCAGGGCCGCCAGTTGCTCGTAGTACGGGTCGCGCACCTCCGTGCCCGACAGCTTCGGCACCACGTCCTCCTCCGCCTCCTTCACCTCACCGGCCTCCTCCGGCTCCACCGCAGAGACCTCCATGCTCGATCCCAGGCGCTCCGGGCGGCTACGGCGCTTGTGCTTTGCGGCTACCTCCACGGCGCGGTGGTGCATGTCCTCTTCCACCGCGCGCAGCGCCTCCGCGTTGGCCTCTGGGTTGCTCAGCAGCTCGTCACGCAGCGTCGCCAGCTCGCTGAAGGTGGCGTCCTTCGGCACGGCAGGGTGCACGTACGGCGCGCACATGGGGTTAGAAAGCACCAGCTCCCGCGCAGCCCTCATCGGCTTCAGTGCCTCCTCGGCAGCCTTGGCCGCGAGCGCGTTCACGCGGTCCTGCATCGCCTCCTCCACCGCACGTAGCTGTACCGCATTGCGCACTGGCTGCTCGGCCAGCGACGCGCGCTGCGCCGCCAGCTCCTGGAGCTGCTCGTCCTGCGGCACGCCCAGCGTCGTCAGCAGCGGCGCACTAGGCGGCTTCACGAGGAACGGCTGCTTGGCCAGCACCTCGTCCTCCGCGCGCAGCTTCTCCTTCGCCAGCTCCTCGGCACGGTCGCGCAGTTGGTTCTCGGCAGCCTGGATAGCGGTGGTGTTCTTGTCGGGGCTCTGCATGAGGCGCAGGCGCTCCAGGCGCTTGCCCTCGAAGTCGGCGTCCTGGGGCAGGCCCAACTCGCGCAGCGGCACGCCGCGCACGTCATTGTACGGCAGGAACGGGTTGTGCGCACGCACGTCGTCGTTCTCGGCGTCGTGCAGCGCCTTCAGCTTGTTCTGCTGCTCCGCCAGCTCCCCGGCGCGGTCGCGCAACCTGTCCTCCACGGCGCGGATCGGCTCGGCGTTCGCCTCCTCGTCCGTCAGCAGCGGTGCGCGCTCCGCCATGAGCGCCTGGAACGTCTCGTCGTCCTTCAGCGGCAGGTTGCTCAGCGGCACGCTCCGCACGCGCTTGGGCAGGAACGGGTACTGTGCCTGCGCCTCCTCCGTCGCACGCAGCTTGTCAGCGGCCACCTGCGCGGCACGCTCCGCCAGCTGCTCCTCCGCAGCGCGCAGCGCCTCCGGCGTGGTGCGAGGACGCCCACGCAGGTCCTGCAGCTCGTTGGCGAGCCTGCGGAACTCGGGGTCCTCCATCAGCTCCGCCTCCGCCAACGGCATGCCCTCCACCGGCTCCTCCGGCAGGAACGGGAAGCGCTCGTGCATATCGGCGTCCCTGATCGCCTCGTGCTGCTTCGCTGCCGCCTCGTCGTAGGCCAGCAGCTTCGCCAGATCGTCCATCGCCTTCTCCAGACGCTTCGCCTCCGGGCCGTGCGCCGTCTCCGGGTTCTTGGCCAGCTCCTCGTACTGTGCCCGCAGCGTCGCAAACTCCGGCGACGACTCCAGGCCGAGGTCGCGCAGCGGCACCTTCGTGACCGTCACGAACGGCAGTGCGTCGCACAGCGCCTTCTCCCTCGCGGCCGCCTCGTCCGCAAGCTTCGCCGCGCGGTCTCTCATCTGCTCCTCTGCGTCGCGCAGCGCGTCTGCGTTGCGCACCGGGTCCGCCGCGAGGCGCGCGCGCTCCTGAGCGGCGCTGGTGAACTCGCCGTCGTCGCGCAGCGGCAGGTCTTCCAGCGCGATGCCGCGCATCTCCTCCGGCAGGAACGGGTACTGCTGCAGCACCGCCTCGCGCATGCGGCCGCGGGCTGCCTTGGCGCGCTCGCTGTCGGCGCGCAGCTGCTGCGCGCGGTCCTTCATCTGCTCCTCCACACAGCGGATCTTGTCCGCGTTGGTGTCGCGGCCGGCCTCCACCAGCGAGGCGCGCAGGGCCGCCAGTTGCTCGTAGTACGGGTCGCGCACCTCCGTGCCCGACAGCTTCGGCACCACGTCCTCCTCCGCCTCCTTCACCTCACCGGCCTCCTCCGGCTCCACCGCAGAGACCTCCATGCTCGATCCCAGGCGCTCCGGGCGGCTACGGCGCTTGTGCTTTGCGGCTACCTCCACGGCGCGGTGGTGCATGTCCTCTTCCACCGCGCGCAGCGCCTCCGCGTTGGCCTCTGGGTTGCTCAGCAGCTCGTCACGCAGCGTCGCCAGCTCGCTGAAGGTGGCGTCCTTCGGCACGGCAGGGTGCACGTACGGCGCGCACATGGGGTTAGAAAGCACCAGCTCCCGCGCAGCCCTCATCGGCTTCAGTGCCTCCTCGGCAGCCTTGGCCGCGAGCGCGTTCACGCGGTCCTGCATCGCCTCCTCCACCGCACGTAGCTGTACCGCATTGCGCACTGGCTGCTCGGCCAGCGACGCGCGCTGCGCCGCCAGCTCCTGGAGCTGCTCGTCCTGCGGCACGCCCAGCGTCGTCAGCAGCGGCGCACTAGGCGGCTTCACGAGGAACGGCTGCTTGGCCAGCACCTCGTCCTCCGCGCGCAGCTTCTCCTTCGCCAGCTCCTCGGCACGGTCGCGCAGTTGGTTCTCGGCAGCCTGGATAGCGGTGGTGTTCTTGTCGGGGCTCTGCATGAGGCGCAGGCGCTCCAGGCGCTTGCCCTCGAAGTCGGCGTCCTGGGGCAGGCCCAACTCGCGCAGCGGCACGCCGCGCACGTCATTGTACGGCAGGAACGGGTTGTGCGCACGCACGTCGTCGTTCTCGGCGTCGTGCAGCGCCTTCAGCTTGTTCTGCTGCTCCGCCAGCTCCCCGGCGCGGTCGCGCAACCTGTCCTCCACGGCGCGGATCGGCTCGGCGTTCGCCTCCTCGTCCGTCAGCAGCGGTGCGCGCTCCGCCATGAGCGCCTGGAACGTCTCGTCGTCCTTCAGCGGCAGGTTGCTCAGCGGCACGCTCCGCACGCGCTTGGGCAGGAACGGGTACTGTGCCTGCGCCTCCTCCGTCGCACGCAGCTTGTCAGCGGCCACCTGCGCGGCACGCTCCGCCAGCTGCTCCTCCGCAGCGCGCAGCGCCTCCGGCGTGGTGCGAGGACGCCCACGCAGGTCCTGCAGCTCGTTGGCGAGCCTGCGGAACTCGGGGTCCTCCATCAGCTCCGCCTCCGCCAACGGCATGCCCTCCACCGGCTCCTCCGGCAGGAACGGGAAGCGCTCGTGCATATCGGCGTCCCTGATCGCCTCGTGCTGCTTCGCTGCCGCCTCGTCGTAGGCCAGCAGCTTCGCCAGATCGTCCATCGCCTTCTCCAGACGCTTCGCCTCCGGGCCGTGCGCCGTCTCCGGGTTCTTGGCCAGCTCCTCGTACTGTGCCCGCAGCGTCGCAAACTCCGGCGACGACTCCAGGCCGAGGTCGCGCAGCGGCACCTTCGTGACCGTCACGAACGGCAGTGCGTCGCACAGCGCCTTCTCCCTCGCGGCCGCCTCGTCCGCAAGCTTCGCCGCGCGGTCTCTCATCTGCTCCTCTGCGTCGCGCAGCGCGTCTGCGTTGCGCACCGGGTCCGCCGCGAGGCGCGCGCGCTCCTGAGCGGCGCTGGTGAACTCGCCGTCGTCGCGCAGCGGCAGGTCTTCCAGCGCGATGCCGCGCATCTCCTCCGGCAGGAACGGGTACTGCTGCAGCACCGCCTCGCGCATGCGGCCGCGGGCTGCCTTGGCGCGCTCGCTGTCGGCGCGCAGCTGCTGCGCGCGGTCCTTCATCTGCTCCTCCACACAGCGGATCTTGTCCGCGTTGGTGTCGCGGCCGGCCTCCACCAGCGAGGCGCGCAGGGCCGCCAGTTGCTCGTAGTACGGGTCGCGCACCTCCGTGCCCGACAGCTTCGGCACCACGTCCTCCTCCGCCTCCTTCACCTCACCGGCCTCCTCCGGCTCCACCGCAGAGACCTCCATGCTCGATCCCAGGCGCTCCGGGCGGCTACGGCGCTTGTGCTTTGCGGCTACCTCCACGGCGCGGTGGTGCATGTCCTCTTCCACCGCGCG
Organism: Crithidia expoeki; assembly: GCA_900240875.1. Classification (NCBI taxonomy): domain Eukaryota; phylum Euglenozoa; class Kinetoplastea; order Trypanosomatida; family Trypanosomatidae; genus Crithidia; species Crithidia expoeki. Next base: position 45,986 of record OESE01000177.1, read on the forward strand.
CAGCGCCTCCGCGTTGGCCTCTGGGTTGCTCAGCAGCTCGTCACGCAGCGTCGCCAGCTCGCTGAAGGTGGCGTCCTTCGGCACGGCAGGGTGCACGTACGGCGCGCACATGGGGTTAGAAAGCACCAGCTCCCGCGCAGCCCTCATCGGCTTCAGTGCCTCCTCGGCAGCCTTGGCCGCGAGCGCGTTCACGCGGTCCTGCATCGCCTCCTCCACCGCACGTAGCTGTACCGCATTGCGCACTGGCTGCTCGGCCAGCGACGCGCGCTGCGCCGCCAGCTCCTGGAGCTGCTCGTCCTGCGGCACGCCCAGCGTCGTCAGCAGCGGCGCACTAGGCGGCTTCACGAGGAACGGCTGCTTGGCCAGCACCTCGTCCTCCGCGCGCAGCTTCTCCTTCGCCAGCTCCTCGGCACGGTCGCGCAGTTGGTTCTCGGCAGCCTGGATAGCGGTGGTGTTCTTGTCGGGGCTCTGCATGAGGCGCAGGCGCTCCAGGCGCTTGCCCTCGAAGTCGGCGTCCTGGGGCAGGCCCAACTCGCGCAGCGGCACGCCGCGCACGTCATTGTACGGCAGGAACGGGTTGTGCGCACGCACGTCGTCGTTCTCGGCGTCGTGCAGCGCCTTCAGCTTGTTCTGCTGCTCCGCCAGCTCCCCGGCGCGGTCGGCGCAACCTGTCCTCCACGGCGCGGATCGGCTCGGCGTTCGCCTCCTCGTCCGTCAGCAGCGGTGCGCGCTCCGCCATGAGCGCCTGGAACGTCTCGTCGTCCTTCAGCGGCAGGTTGCTCAGCGGCACGCTCCGCACGCGCTTGGGCAGGAACGGGTACTGTGCCTGCGCCTCCTCCGTCGCACGCAGCTTGTCAGCGGCCACCTGCGCGGCACGCTCCGCCAGCTGCTCCTCCGCAGCGCGCAGCGCCTCCGGCGTGGTGCGAGGACGCCCACGCAGGTCCTGCAGCTCGTTGGCGAGCCTGCGGAACTCGGGGTCCTCCATCAGCTCCGCCTCCGCCAACGGCATGCCCTCCACCGGCTCCTCCGGCAGGAACGGGAAGCGCTCGTGCATATCGGCGTCCCTGATCGCCTCGTGCTGCTTCGCTGCCGCCTCGTCGTAGGCCAGCAGCTTCGCCAGATCGTCCATCGCCTTCTCCAGACGCTTCGCCTCCGGGCCGTGCGCCGTCTCCGGGTTCTTGGCCAGCTCCTCGTACTGTGCCCGCAGCGTCGCAAACTCCGGCGACGACTCCAGGCCGAGGTCGCGCAGCGGCACCTTCGTGACCGTCACGAACGGCAGTGCGTCGCACAGCGCCTTCTCCCTCGCGGCCGCCTCGTCCGCAAGCTTCGCCGCGCGGTCTCTCATCTGCTCCTCTGCGTCGCGCAGCGCGTCTGCGTTGCGCACCGGGTCCGCCGCGAGGCGCGCGCGCTCCTGAGCGGCGCTGGTGAACTCGCCGTCGTCGCGCAGCGGCAGGTCTTCCAGCGCGATGCCGCGCATCTCCTCCGGCAGGAACGGGTACTGCTGCAGCACCGCCTCGCGCATGCGGCCGCGGGCTGCCTTGGCGCGCTCGCTGTCGGCGCGCAGCTGCTGCGCGCGGTCCTTCATCTGCTCCTCCACACAGCGGATCTTGTCCGCGTTGGTGTCGCGGCCGGCCTCCACCAGCGAGGCGCGCAGGGCCGCCAGTTGCTCGTAGTACGGGTCGCGCACCTCCGTGCCCGACAGCTTCGGCACCACGTCCTCCTCCGCCTCCTTCACCTCACCGGCCTCCTCCGGCTCCACCGCAGAGACCTCCATGCTCGATCCCAGGCGCTCCGGGCGGCTACGGCGCTTGTGCTTTGCGGCTACCTCCACGGCGCGGTGGTGCATGTCCTCTTCCACCGCGCGCAGCGCCTCCGCGTTGGCCTCTGGGTTGCTCAGCAGCTCGTCACGCAGCGTCGCCAGCTCGCTGAAGGTGGCGTCCTTCGGCACGGCAGGGTGCACGTACGGCGCGCACATGGGGTTAGAAAGCACCAGCTCCCGCGCAGCCCTCATCGGCTTCAGTGCCTCCTCGGCAGCCTTGGCCGCGAGCGCGTTCACGCGGTCCTGCATCGCCTCCTCCACCGCACGTAGCTGTACCGCATTGCGCACTGGCTGCTCGGCCAGCGACGCGCGCTGCGCCGCCAGCTCCTGGAGCTGCTCGTCCTGCGGCACGCCCAGCGTCGTCAGCAGCGGCGCACTAGGCGGCTTCACGAGGAACGGCTGCTTGGCCAGCACCTCGTCCTCCGCGCGCAGCTTCTCCTTCGCCAGCTCCTCGGCACGGTCGCGCAGTTGGTTCTCGGCAGCCTGGATAGCGGTGGTGTTCTTGTCGGGGCTCTGCATGAGGCGCAGGCGCTCCAGGCGCTTGCCCTCGAAGTCGGCGTCCTGGGGCAGGCCCAACTCGCGCAGCGGCACGCCGCGCACGTCATTGTACGGCAGGAACGGGTTGTGCGCACGCACGTCGTCGTTCTCGGCGTCGTGCAGCGCCTTCAGCTTGTTCTGCTGCTCCGCCAGCTCCCCGGCGCGGTCGCGCAACCTGTCCTCCACGGCGCGGATCGGCTCGGCGTTCGCCTCCTCGTCCGTCAGCAGCGGTGCGCGCTCCGCCATGAGCGCCTGGAACGTCTCGTCGTCCTTCAGCGGCAGGTTGCTCAGCGGCACGCTCCGCACGCGCTTGGGCAGGAACGGGTACTGTGCCTGCGCCTCCTCCGTCGCACGCAGCTTGTCAGCGGCCACCTGCGCGGCACGCTCCGCCAGCTGCTCCTCCGCAGCGCGCAGCGCCTCCGGCGTGGTGCGAGGACGCCCACGCAGGTCCTGCAGCTCGTTGGCGAGCCTGCGGAACTCGGGGTCCTCCATCAGCTCCGCCTCCGCCAACGGCATGCCCTCCACCGGCTCCTCCGGCAGGAACGGGAAGCGCTCGTGCATATCGGCGTCCCTGATCGCCTCGTGCTGCTTCGCTGCCGCCTCGTCGTAGGCCAGCAGCTTCGCCAGATCGTCCATCGCCTTCTCCAGACGCTTCGCCTCCGGGCCGTGCGCCGTCTCCGGGTTCTTGGCCAGCTCCTCGTACTGTGCCCGCAGCGTCGCAAACTCCGGCGACGACTCCAGGCCGAGGTCGCGCAGCGGCACCTTCGTGACCGTCACGAACGGCAGTGCGTCGCACAGCGCCTTCTCCCTCGCGGCCGCCTCGTCCGCAAGCTTCGCCGCGCGGTCTCTCATCTGCTCCTCTGCGTCGCGCAGCGCGTCTGCGTTGCGCACCGGGTCCGCCGCGAGGCGCGCGCGCTCCTGAGCGGCGCTGGTGAACTCGCCGTCGTCGCGCAGCGGCAGGTCTTCCAGCGCGATGCCGCGCATCTCCTCCGGCAGGAACGGGTACTGCTGCAGCACCGCCTCGCGCATGCGGCCGCGGGCTGCCTTGGCGCGCTCGCTGTCGGCGCGCAGCTGCTGCGCGCGGTCCTTCATCTGCTCCTCCACACAGCGGATCTTGTCCGCGTTGGTGTCGCGGCCGGCCTCCACCAGCGAGGCGCGCAGGGCCGCCAGTTGCTCGTAGTACGGGTCGCGCACCTCCGTGCCCGACAGCTTCGGCACCACGTCCTCCTCCGCCTCCTTCACCTCACCGGCCTCCTCCGGCTCCACCGCAGAGACCTCCATGCTCGATCCCAGGCGCTCCGGGCGGCTACGGCGCTTGTGCTTTGCGGCTACCTCCACGGCGCGGTGGTGCATGTCCTCTTCCACCGCGCGCAGCGCCTCCGCGTTGGCCTCTGGGTTGCTCAGCAGCTCGTCACGCAGCGTCGCCAGCTCGCTGAAGGTGGCGTCCTTCGGCACGGCAGGGTGCACGTACGGCGCGCACATGGGGTTAGAAAGCACCAGCTCCCGCGCAGCCCTCATCGGCTTCAGTGCCTCCTCGGCAGCCTTGGCCGCGAGCGCGTTCACGCGGTCCTGCATCGCCTCCTCCACCGCACGTAGCTGTACCGCATTGCGCACTGGCTGCTCGGCCAGCGACGCGCGCTGCGCCGCCAGCTCCTGGAGCTGCTCGTCCTGCGGCACGCCCAGCGTCGTCAGCAGCGGCGCACTAGGCGGCTTCACGAGGAACGGCTGCTTGGCCAGCACCTCGTCCTCCGCGCGCAGCTTCTCCTTCGCCAGCTCCTCGGCACGGTCGCGCAGTTGGTTCTCGGCAGCCTGGATAGCGGTGGTGTTCTTGTCGGGGCTCTGCATGAGGCGCAGGCGCTCCAGGCGCTTGCCCTCGAAGTCGGCGTCCTGGGGCAGGCCCAACTCGCGCAGCGGCACGCCGCGCACGTCATTGTACGGCAGGAACGGGTTGTGCGCACGCACGTCGTCGTTCTCGGCGTCGTGCAGCGCCTTCAGCTTGTTCTGCTGCTCCGCCAGCTCCCCGGCGCGGTCGCGCAACCTGTCCTCCACGGCGCGGATCGGCTCGGCGTTCGCCTCCTCGTCCGTCAGCAGCGGTGCGCGCTCCGCCATGAGCGCCTGAACGTCTCGTCGTCCTTCAGCGGCAGGTTGCTCAGCGGCACGCTCCGCACGCGCTTGGGCAGGAACGGGTACTGTGCCTGCGCCTCCTCCGTCGCACGCAGCTTGTCAGCGGCCACCTGCGCGGCACGCTCCGCCAGCTGCTCCTCCGCAGCGCGCAGCGCCTCCGGCGTGGTGCGAGGACGCCCACGCAGGTCCTGCAGCTCGTTGGCGAGCCTGCGGAACTCGGGGTCCTCCATCAGCTCCGCCTCCGCCAACGGCATGCCCTCCACCGGCTCCTCCGCAGAACGGGAAGCGCTCGTGCATATCGGCGTCCCTGATCGCCTCGTGCTGCTTCGCTGCCGCCTCGTCGTAGGCCAGCAGCTTCGCCAGATCGTCCATCGCCTTCTCCAGACGCTTCGCCTCCGGGCCGTGCGCCGTCTCCGGGTTCTTGGCCAGCTCCTCGTACTGTGCCCGCAGCGTCGCAAACTCCGGCGACGACTCCAGGCCGAGGTCGCGCAGCGGCACCTTCGTGACCGTCACGAACGGCAGTGCGTCGCACAGCGCCTTCTCCCTCGCGGCCGCCTCGTCCGCAAGCTTCGCCGCGCGGTCTCTCATCTGCTCCTCTGCGTCGCGCAGCGCGTCTGCGTTGCGCACCGGGTCCGCCGCGAGGCGCGCGCGCTCCTGAGCGGCGCTGGTGAACTCGCCGTCGTCGCGCAGCGGCAGGTCTTCCAGCGCGATGCCGCGCATCTCCTCCGGCAGGAACGGGTACTGCTGCAGCACCGCCTCGCGCATGCGGCCGCGGGCTGCCTTGGCGCGCTCGCTGTCGGCGCGCAGCTGCTGCGCGCGGTCCTTCATCTGCTCCTCCACACAGCGGATCTTGTCCGCGTTGGTGTCGCGGCCGGCCTCCACCAGCGAGGCGCGCAGGGCCGCCAGTTGCTCGTAGTACGGGTCGCGCACCTCCGTGCCCGACAGCTTCGGCACCACGTCCTCCTCCGCCTCCTTCACCTCACCGGCCTCCTCCGGCTCCACCGCAGAGACCTCCATGCTCGATCCCAGGCGCTCCGGGCGGCTACGGCGCTTGTGCTTTGCGGCTACCTCCACGGCGCGGTGGTGCATGTCCTCTTCCACCGCGCGCAGCGCCTCCGCGTTGGCCTCTGGGTTGCTCAGCAGCTCGTCACGCAGCGTCGCCAGCTCGCTGAAGGTGGCGTCCTTCGGCACGGCAGGGTGCACGTACGGCGCGCACATGGGGTTAGAAAGCACCAGCTCCCGCGCAGCCCTCATCGGCTTCAGTGCCTCCTCGGCAGCCTTGGCCGCGAGCGCGTTCACGCGGTCCTGCATCGCCTCCTCCACCGCACGTAGCTGTACCGCATTGCGCACTGGCTGCTCGGCCAGCGACGCGCGCTGCGCCGCCAGCTCCTGGAGCTGCTCGTCCTGCGGCACGCCCAGCGTCGTCAGCGCGGCGCACTAGGCGGCTTCACGAGGAACGGCTGCTTGGCCAGCACCTCGTCCTCCGCGCGCAGCTTCTCCTCGCCAGCTCCTCGGCACGGTCGCGCAGTTGGTTCTCGGCAGCCTGGATAGCGGTGGTGTTCTTGTCGGGGCTCTGCATGAGGCGCAGGCGCTCCAGGCGCTTGCCCTCGAAGTCGGCGTCCTGGGCAGGCCCAACTCGCGCAGCGGCACGCCGCGCACGTCATTGTACGGCAGGAACGGGTTGTGCGCACGCACGTCGTCGTTCTCGCGTCGTGCAGCGCCTTCAGCTTGTTCTGCTGCTCCGCCAGCTCCCCGGCGCGGTCGCGCAACCTGTCCTCCACGGCGCGGATCGGCTCGGCGTTCGCCTCCTCGTCCGTCAGCAGCGGTGCGCGCTCCGCCATGAGCGCCTGGAACGTCTCGTCGTCCTTCAGCGGCAGGTTGCTCAGCGGCACGCTCCGCACGCGCTTGGGCAGGAACGGGTACTGTGCCTGCGCCTCCTCCGTCGCACGCAGCTTGTCAGCGGCCACCTGCGCGGCACGCTCCGCCAGCTGCTCCTCCGCAGCGCGCAGCGCCTCCGGCGTGGTGCGAGGACGCCCACGCAGGTCCTGCAGCTCGTTGGCGAGCCTGCGGAACTCGGGGTCCTCCATCAGCTCCGCCTCCGCCAACGGCATGCCCTCCACCGGCTCCTCCGGCAGGAACGGGAAGCGCTCGTGCATATCGGCGTCCCTGATCGCCTCGTGCTGCTTCGCTGCCGCCTCGTCGTAGGCCAGCAGCTTCGCCAGATCGTCCATCGCCTTCTCCAGACGCTTCGCCTCCGGGCCGTGCGCCGTCTCCGGGTTCTTGGCCAGCTCCTCGTACTGTGCCCGCAGCGTCGCAAACTCCGGCGACGACTCCAGGCCGAGGTCGCGCAGCGGCACCTTCGTGACCGTCACGAACGGCAGTGCGTCGCACAGCGCCTTCTCCCTCGCGGCCGCCTCGTCCGCAAGCTTCGCCGCGCGGTCTCTCATCTGCTCCTCTGCGTCGCGCAGCGCGTCTGCGTTGCGCACCGGGTCCGCCGCGAGGCGCGCGCGCTCCTGAGCGGCGCTGGTGAACTCGCCGTCGTCGCGCAGCGCAGGTCTTCCAGCGCGATGCCGCGCATCTCCTCCGGCAGGAACGGGTACTGCTGCAGCACCGCCTCGCGCATGCGGCCGCGGGCTGCCTTGGCGCGCTCGCTGTCGGCGCGCAGCTGCTGCGCGCGGTCCTTCATCTGCTCCTCACACAGCGGATCTTGTCCGCGTTGGTGTCGCGGCCGGCCTCCACCAGCGAGGCGCGCAGGGCCGCCAGTTGCTCGTAGTACGGGTCGCGCACCTCCGTGCCGACAGCTTCGGCACCACGTCCTCCTCCGCCTCCTTCACCTCACCGGCCTCCTCCGGCTCCACCGCAGAGACCTCCATGCTCGATCCCAGGCGCTCCGGGCGGCTACGGCGCTTGTGCTTTGCGGCTACCTCCACGGCGCGGTGGTGCATGTCCCTTTCCACCGCGCGCAGCGCCTCCGCGTTGGCCTCTGGGTTGCTCAGCAGCTCGTCACGCAGCGTCGCCAGCTCGCTGAAGGTGGCGTCCTTCGGCACGGCAGGGTGCACGTACGGCGCGCACATGGGGTTAGAAAGCACCAGCTCCCGCGCAGCCCTCATCGGCTTCAGTGCCTCCTCGGCAGCCTTGGCCGCGAGCGCGTTCACGCGGTCCTGCATCGCCTCCTCCACCGCACGTAGCTGTACCGCATTGCGCACTGCTGCTCGGCCAGCGACGCGCGCTTGCGCGCCAGCTCCTGGAGCTGCTCGTCCTGCGGCACGCCCAGCGTCGTCAGCAGCGGCGCACTAGGCGGCTTCACGAGGAACGGCTGCTTGGCCAGCACCTCGTCCTCCGCGCGCAGCTTCTCCTTCGCCAGCTCCTCGGCACGGTCGCGCAGTTGGTTCTCGGCAGCCTGGATAGCGGTGGTGTTCTTGTCGGGGCTCTGCATGAGGCGCAGGCGCTCCAGGCGCTTGCCTCGAAGTCGGCGTCCTGGGGCAGGCCCAACTCGCGCAGCGGCACGCCGCGCACGTCATTGTACGGCAGGAACGGGTTGTGCGCACGCACGTCGTCGTTCTCGGCGTCGTGCAGCGCCTTCAGCTTGTTCTGCTGCTCCGCCAGCTCCCCGGCGCGGGTCGCGCAACCTGTCCTCCACGGCGCGGATCGGCTCGGCGTTCGCCTCCTCGTCCGTCAGCAGCGGTGCGCGCTCCGCCATGAGCGCCTGGAACGTCTCGTCGTCCTTCAGCGGCAGGTTGCTCAGCGGCACGCTCCGCACGCGCTTGGGCAGGAACGGGTACTGTGCCTGCGCCTCCTCCGTCGCACGCAGCTTGTCAGCGGCCACCTGCGCGGCACGCTCCGCCAGCTGCTCCTCCGCAGCGCGCAGCGCCTCCGGCGTGGTGCGAGGACGCCCACGCAGGTCCTGCAGCTCGTTGGCGAGCCTGCGGAACTCGGGGTCCTCCATCAGCTCCGCCTCCGCCAACGGCATGCCCTCCACCGGCTCCTCCGGCAGGAACGGGAAGCGCTCGTGCATATCGGCGTCCCTGATCGCCTCGTGCTGCTTCGCTGCCGCCTCGTCGTAGGCCAGCAGCTTCCCAGATCGTCCATCGCCTTCTCCAGACGCTTCGCCTCCGGCCGTGCGCCGTCTCCGGGTTCTTGGCCAGCTCCTCGTACTGTGCCCGCAGCGTCGCAAACTCCGGCGACGACTCCAGGCCGAGGTCGCGCAGCGGCACCTTCGTGACCGTCACGAACGGCAGTGCGTCGCACAGCGCCTTCTCCCTCGCGGCCGCCTCGTCCGCAAGCTTCGCCGCGCGGTCTCTCATCTGCTCCTCTGCGTCGCGCAGCGCGTCTGCGTTGCGCACCGGGTCCGCCGCGAGGCGCGCGCGCTCCTGAGCGGCGCTGGTGAACTCGCCGTCGTCGCGCAGCGGCAGGTTCTTCCAGCGCGATGCCGCGCATCTCCTCCGGCAGGAACGGGTACTGCTGCAGCACCGCCTCGCGCATGCGGCCGCGGGGCTGCCTTGGCGCGCTCGCTGTCGGCGCGCAGCTGCTGCGCGCGGTCCTTCATCTGCTCCTCCACACAGCGGATCTTGTCCGCGTTGGTGTCGCGGCCGGCCTCCACCAGCGAGGCGCGCAGGGCCGCCAGGTTGCTCGTAGTACGGGTCGCGCACCTCCGTGCCGACAGCTTCGGCACCACGTCCTCCTCCGCCTCCTTCACCTCACCGGCCTCCTCCGGCTCCACCGCAGAGACCTCCATGCTCGATCCCAGGCGCTCCGGGCGGCTACGGCGCTTGTGCTTTGCGGCTACCTCCACGGCGCGGTGGTGCATGTCCTCTTCCACCGCGCGCCAGCGCCTCCGCGTTGGCCTCTGGTTGCTCAGAGCTCGTCACGCAGCGTCGCCAGCTCGCTGAAGGTTGGCGTCTTCGGCACGGCAGGGTGCACGTACGGCGCGCACATGGGGTTAGAAAGCACCAGCTCCGCGCAGCCCTCATCGGCTTCAGTGCCTCCTCGGCAGCCTTGGCCGCGAGCGCGTTCACGCGGTCCTGCATCGCCTCCTCCACCGCACGTAGCTGTACCGCATTGCGCACTGGCTGCTCGGCCAGCGACGCGCGCTGCGCCGCCAGCTCCTGGAGCTGCTCGTCTGCGGCACGCCCAGCGTCGTCAGCCAGCGGCGCACTAGGCGGCTTCACGAGGAACGGCTGCTTGGCCAGCACCTCGTCCTCCGCGCGCAGCTTCTCCTTCGCCAGCTCCTCGGCACGGGTCGCGCAGTTGGTTCTCGGCAGCCTGGATAGCGGTGGTGTTCTTGTCGGGGCTCTGCATTGAGGCGCAGGCGCTCCAGGCGCTTGCCTCGAAGTCGGCGTCCTGGGGCAGGCCAACTCGCGCAGCGGCACGCCGCGCACGTCATTGTACGGCAGGAACGGGTTGTGCGCACGCACGTCGTCGTTCTCGGCGTCGTGCAGCGCCTTCAGCTTGTTCTGCTGCTCCGCCAGCTCCCCGGCGCGGTCGCGCACCTGTCCTCCACGGCGCGGATCGGCTCGGCGTTCGCCTCCTCGTCCGTCAGCAGCGGTGCGCGCTCCGCCATGAGCGCCTGGAACGTCTCGTCGTCCTTCAGCGGCAGGTTGCTCAGCGGCACGCTCCGCACGCGCTTGGGCAGGAACGGGTACTGTGCCTGCGCCTCTCCGTGCACGCAGCTTGTCAGCGGCCACCTGGCGGCCGCTCCGCCAGCTGCTCCTCCGCAGCGCGCAGCGCCTCCGGCGTGGTGCGGGACGCCCACGCAGTCCTGCAGCTCGTTGGCGAGCCTGCGGAACTCGGGGTCCTCCATCAGCTCGCCTCCGCCAACGGCATGCCCTCCACCGGCTCCTCCGGAGGAACGGGAAGCGCTCGTGCATATCGGCGTCCCTGATCGCCTCGTGCTGCTTCGCTGCCGCCTCGTCGTAGGCCAGCAGCTTCGCCAGATCGTCCATCGCCTTCTCCAGACGCTTCGCCTCCGGGCCGTGCGCCGTCTCCGGGTTCTTGGCCGCTCCTCGTACTGTGCCCGCACGTCCGCAAACTCCGGCGACGACTCCAGGCCGAGGTCGCGCAGCGGCACCTTCGTGACCGTCACGAACGGCAGTGCGTCGCACAGCGCCTTCTCCCTCGCGGCCGCCTCGTCCGCAAGCTTCGCCGCGCGGTCTCTCATCTGCTCCTCTGCGTCGCGCAGCGGTCTGCGTTGCGCACCGGGTCCGCCGCGAGGCGCGCGCGCTCCTGAGCGGCGCTGGTGAACTCGCCGTCGTCGCGCAGCGGCAGGTCTTCCAGCGCGATGCGCGCATCTCCTCCGGCAGGAACGGGTACTGCTGCAGCACCGCCTCGCGCATGCGGCCGCGGGCTGCCTTGGCGCGCTCGCTGTCGGCGCGCAGCTGCTGCGCGCGGTCCTTCATCTGCTCCTCCACACAGCGGATCTTGTCCGCGTTGGTGTCGCGGCCGGCCTCCACCAGCGAGGCGCGCAGGGCCGCCAGTTGCTCGTAGTACGGGTCGCGCACCTCCGTGCCCGACAGCTTCGGCACCACGTCCTCCTCCGCCTCCTTCACCTCACCGGCCTCCTCCGGCTCCACCGCAGAGACCTCCATGCTCGATCCCAGGCGCTCCGGGCGGCTACGGCGCTTGTGCTTTGCGGCTACCTCCACGGCGCGGTGGTGCATGTCCTCTTCCACCGCGCGCAGCGCCTCCGCGTTGGCCTCTGGGTTGCTCAGCAGCTCGTCACGCAGCGTCGCCAGCTCGCTGAAGGTGGCGTCCTTCGGCACGGCAGGGTGCACGTACGGCGCGCACATGGGGTTAGAAAGCACCAGCTCCCGCGCAGCCCTCATCGGCTTCAGTGCCTCCTCGGCAGCCTTGGCCGCGAGCGCGTTCACGCGGTCCTGCATCGCCTCCTCCACCGCACGTAGCTGTACCGCATTGCGCACTGGCTGCTCGGCCAGCGACGCGCGCTGCGCCGCCAGCTCCTGGAGCTGCTCGTCCTGCGGCACGCCCAGCGTCGTCAGCAGCGGCGCACTAGGCGGCTTCACGAGGAACGGCTGCTTGGCCAGCACCTCGTCCTCCGCGCGCAGCTTCTCCTTCGCCAGCTCCTCGGCACGGTCGCGCAGTTGGTTCTCGGCAGCCTGGATAGCGGTGGTGTTCTTGTCGGGGCTCTGCATGAGGCGCAGGCGCTCCAGGCGCTTGCCCTCGAAGTCGGCGTCCTGGGGCAGGCCCAACTCGCGCAGCGGCACGCCGCGCACGTCATTGTACGGCAGGAACGGTTGTGCGCACGCACGTCGTCGTTCTCGGCGTCGTGCAGCGCCTTCAGCTTGTTCTGCTGCTCCGCCAGCTCCCCGGCGCGGTCGCGCAACCTGTCCTCCACGGCGCGGATCGGCTCGGCGTTCGCCTCCTCGTCCGTCAGCAGCGGTGCGCGCTCCGCCATGAGCGCCTGGAACGTCTCGTCGTCCTTCAGCGGCAGGTTGCTCAGCGGCACGCTCCGCACGCGCTTGGGCAGGAACGGGTACTGTGCCTGCGCCTCCTCCGTCGCACGCAGCTTGTCAGCGGCCACCTGCGCGGCACGCTCCGCCAGCTGCTCCTCCGCAGCGCGCAGCGCCTCCGGCGTGGTGCGAGGACGCCCACGCAGGTCCTGCAGCTCGTTGGCGAGCCTGCGGAACTCGGGGTCCTCCATCAGCTCCGCCTCCGCCAACGGCATGCCCTCCACCGGCTCCTCCGGCAGGAACGGGAAGCGCTCGTGCATATCGGCGTCCCTGATCGCCTCGTGCTGCTTCGCTGCCGCCTCGTCGTAGGCCAGCAGCTTCGCCAGATCGTCCATCGCCTTCTCCAGACGCTTCGCCTCCGGGCCGTGCGCCGTCTCCGGGTTCTTGGCCAGCTCCTCGTACTGTGCCCGCAGCGTCGCAAACTCCGGCGACGACTCCAGGCCGAGGTCGCGCAGCGGCACCTTCGTGACCGTCACGAACGGCAGTGCGTCGCACAGCGCCTTCTCCCTCGCGGCCGCCTCGTCCGCAAGCTTCGCCGCGCGGTCTCTCATCTGCTCCTCTGCGTCGCGCAGCGCGTCTGCGTTGCGCACCGGGTCCGCCGCGAGGCGCGCGCGCTCCTGAGCGGCGCTGGTGAACTCGCCGTCGTCGCGCAGCGGCAGGTCTTCCAGCGCGATGCCGCGCATCTCCTCCGGCAGGAACGGGTACTGCTGCAGCACCGCCTCGCGCATGCGGCCGCGGGCTGCCTTGGCGCGCTCGCTGTCGGCGCGCAGCTGCTGCGCGCGGTCCTTCATCTGCTCCTCCACACAGCGGATCTTGTCCGCGTTGGTGTCGCGGCCGGCCTCCACCAGCGAGGCGCGCAGGGCCGCCAGTTGCTCGTAGTACGGGTCGCGCACCTCCGTGCCCGACAGCTTCGGCACCACGTCCTCCTCCGCCTCCTTCACCTCACCGGCCTCCTCCGGCTCCACCGCAGAGACCTCCATGCTCGATCCCAGGCGCTCCGGGCGGCTACGGCGCTTGTGCTTTGCGGCTACCTCCACGGCGCGGTGGTGCATGTCCTCTTCCACCGCGCGCAGCGCCTCCGCGTTGGCCTCTGGGTTGCTCAGCAGCTCGTCACGCAGCGTCGCCAGCTCGCTGAAGGTGGCGTCCTTCGGCACGGCAGGGTGCACGTACGGCGCGCACATGGGGTTAGAAAGCACCAGCTCCCGCGCAGCCCTCATCGGCTTCAGTGCCTCCTCGGCAGCCTTGGCCGCGAGCGCGTTCACGCGGTCCTGCATCGCCTCCTCCACCGCACGTAGCTGTACCGCATTGCGCACTGGCTGCTCGGCCAGCGACGCGCGCTGCGCCGCCAGCTCCTGGAGCTGCTCGTCCTGCGGCACGCCCAGCGTCGTCAGCAGCGGCGCACTAGGCGGCTTCACGAGGAACGGCTGCTTGGCCAGCACCTCGTCCTCCGCGCGCAGCTTCTCCTTCGCCAGCTCCTCGGCACGGTCGCGCAGTTGGTTCTCGGCAGCCTGGATAGCGGTGGTGTTCTTGTCGGGGCTCTGCATGAGGCGCAGGCGCTCCAGGCGCTTGCCCTCGAAGTCGGCGTCCTGGGGCAGGCCCAACTCGCGCAGCGGCACGCCGCGCACGTCATTGTACGGCAGGAACGGGTTGTGCGCACGCACGTCGTCGTTCTCGGCGTCGTGCAGCGCCTTCAGCTTGTTCTGCTGCTCCGCCAGCTCCCCGGCGCGGTCGCGCAACCTGTCCTCCACGGCGCGGATCGGCTCGGCGTTCGCCTCCTCGTCCGTCAGCAGCGGTGCGCGCTCCGCCATGAGCGCCTGGAACGTCTCGTCGTCCTTCAGCGGCAGGTTGCTCAGCGGCACGCTCCGCACGCGCTTGGGCAGGAACGGGTACTGTGCCTGCGCCTCCTCCGTCGCACGCAGCTTGTCAGCGGCCACCTGCGCGGCACGCTCCGCCAGCTGCTCCTCCGCAGCGCGCAGCGCCTCCGGCGTGGTGCGAGGACGCCCACGCAGGTCCTGCAGCTCGTTGGCGAGCCTGCGGAACTCGGGGTCCTCCATCAGCTCCGCCTCCGCCAACGGCATGCCCTCCACCGGCTCCTCCGGCAGGAACGGGAAGCGCTCGTGCATATCGGCGTCCCTGATCGCCTCGTGCTGCTTCGCTGCCGCCTCGTCGTAGGCCAGCAGCTTCGCCAGATCGTCCATCGCCTTCTCCAGACGCTTCGCCTCCGGGCCGTGCGCCGTCTCCGGGTTCTTGGCCAGCTCCTCGTACTGTGCCCGCAGCGTCGCAAACTCCGGCGACGACTCCAGGCCGAGGTCGCGCAGCGGCACCTTCGTGACCGTCACGAACGGCAGTGCGTCGCACAGCGCCTTCTCCCTCGCGGCCGCCTCGTCCGCAAGCTTCGCCGCGCGGTCTCTCATCTGCTCCTCTGCGTCGCGCAGCGCGTCTGCGTTGCGCACCGGGTCCGCCGCGAGGCGCGCGCGCTCCTGAGCGGCGCTGGTGAACTCGCCGTCGTCGCGCAGCGGCAGGTCTTCCAGCGCGATGCCGCGCATCTCCTCCGGCAGGAACGGGTACTGCTGCAGCACCGCCTCGCGCATGCGGCCGCGGGCTGCCTTGGCGCGCTCGCTGTCGGCGCGCAGCTGCTGCGCGCGGTCCTTCATCTGCTCCTCCACACAGCGGATCTTGTCCGCGTTGGTGTCGCGGCCGGCCTCCACCAGCGAGGCGCGCAGGGCCGCCAGTTGCTCGTAGTACGGGTCGCGCACCTCCGTGCCCGACAGCTTCGGCACCACGTCCTCCTCCGCCTCCTTCACCTCACCGGCCTCCTCCGGCTCCACCGCAGAGACCTCCATGCTCGATCCCAGGCGCTCCGGGCGGCTACGGCGCTTGTGCTTTGCGGCTACCTCCACGGCGCGGTGGTGCATGTCCTCTTCCACCGCGCGCAGCGCCTCCGCGTTGGCCTCTGGGTTGCTCAGCAGCTCGTCACGCAGCGTCGCCAGCTCGCTGAAGGTGGCGTCCTTCGGCACGGCAGGGTGCACGTACGGCGCGCACATGGGGTTAGAAAGCACCAGCTCCCGCGCAGCCCTCATCGGCTTCAGTGCCTCCTCGGCAGCCTTGGCCGCGAGCGCGTTCACGCGGTCCTGCATCGCCTCCTCCACCGCACGTAGCTGTACCGCATTGCGCACTGGCTGCTCGGCCAGCGACGCGCGCTGCGCCGCCAGCTCCTGGAGCTGCTCGTCCTGCGGCACGCCCAGCGTCGTCAGCAGCGGCGCACTAGGCGGCTTCACGAGGAACGGCTGCTTGGCCAGCACCTCGTCCTCCGCGCGCAGCTTCTCCTTCGCCAGCTCCTCGGCACGGTCGCGCAGTTGGTTCTCGGCAGCCTGGATAGCGGTGGTGTTCTTGTCGGGGCTCTGCATGAGGCGCAGGCGCTCCAGGCGCTTGCCCTCGAAGTCGGCGTCCTGGGGCAGGCCCAACTCGCGCAGCGGCACGCCGCGCACGTCATTGTACGGCAGGAACGGGTTG
This sequence comes from Crithidia expoeki, assembly GCA_900240875.1. Taxonomy (NCBI): domain Eukaryota; phylum Euglenozoa; class Kinetoplastea; order Trypanosomatida; family Trypanosomatidae; genus Crithidia; species Crithidia expoeki. The sequence continues at coordinate 61,445 of OESE01000177.1, forward strand.
TGCGCACGCACGTCGTCGTTCTCGGCGTCGTGCAGCGCCTTCAGCTTGTTCTGCTGCTCCGCCAGCTCCCCGGCGCGGTCGCGCAACCTGTCCTCCACGGCGCGGATCGGCTCGGCGTTCGCCTCCTCGTCCGTCAGCAGCGGTGCGCGCTCCGCCATGAGCGCCTGGAACGTCTCGTCGTCCTTCAGCGGCAGGTTGCTCAGCGGCACGCTCCGCACGCGCTTGGGCAGGAACGGGTACTGTGCCTGCGCCTCCTCCGTCGCACGCAGCTTGTCAGCGGCCACCTGCGCGGCACGCTCCGCCAGCTGCTCCTCCGCAGCGCGCAGCGCCTCCGGCGTGGTGCGAGGACGCCCACGCAGGTCCTGCAGCTCGTTGGCGAGCCTGCGGAACTCGGGGTCCTCCATCAGCTCCGCCTCCGCCAACGGCATGCCCTCCACCGGCTCCTCCGGCAGGAACGGGAAGCGCTCGTGCATATCGGCGTCCCTGATCGCCTCGTGCTGCTTCGCTGCCGCCTCGTCGTAGGCCAGCAGCTTCGCCAGATCGTCCATCGCCTTCTCCAGACGCTTCGCCTCCGGGCCGTGCGCCGTCTCCGGGTTCTTGGCCAGCTCCTCGTACTGTGCCCGCAGCGTCGCAAACTCCGGCGACGACTCCAGGCCGAGGTCGCGCAGCGGCACCTTCGTGACCGTCACGAACGGCAGTGCGTCGCACAGCGCCTTCTCCCTCGCGGCCGCCTCGTCCGCAAGCTTCGCCGCGCGGTCTCTCATCTGCTCCTCTGCGTCGCGCAGCGCGTCTGCGTTGCGCACCGGGTCCGCCGCGAGGCGCGCGCGCTCCTGAGCGGCGCTGGTGAACTCGCCGTCGTCGCGCAGCGGCAGGTCTTCCAGCGCGATGCCGCGCATCTCCTCCGGCAGGAACGGGTACTGCTGCAGCACCGCCTCGCGCATGCGGCCGCGGGCTGCCTTGGCGCGCTCGCTGTCGGCGCGCAGCTGCTGCGCGCGGTCCTTCATCTGCTCCTCCACACAGCGGATCTTGTCCGCGTTGGTGTCGCGGCCGGCCTCCACCAGCGAGGCGCGCAGGGCCGCCAGTTGCTCGTAGTACGGGTCGCGCACCTCCGTGCCCGACAGCTTCGGCACCACGTCCTCCTCCGCCTCCTTCACCTCACCGGCCTCCTCCGGCTCCACCGCAGAGACCTCCATGCTCGATCCCAGGCGCTCCGGGCGGCTACGGCGCTTGTGCTTTGCGGCTACCTCCACGGCGCGGTGGTGCATGTCCTCTTCCACCGCGCGCAGCGCCTCCGCGTTGGCCTCTGGGTTGCTCAGCAGCTCGTCACGCAGCGTCGCCAGCTCGCTGAAGGTGGCGTCCTTCGGCACGGCAGGGTGCACGTACGGCGCGCACATGGGGTTAGAAAGCACCAGCTCCCGCGCAGCCCTCATCGGCTTCAGTGCCTCCTCGGCAGCCTTGGCCGCGAGCGCGTTCACGCGGTCCTGCATCGCCTCCTCCACCGCACGTAGCTGTACCGCATTGCGCACTGGCTGCTCGGCCAGCGACGCGCGCTGCGCCGCCAGCTCCTGGAGCTGCTCGTCCTGCGGCACGCCCAGCGTCGTCAGCAGCGGCGCACTAGGCGGCTTCACGAGGAACGGCTGCTTGGCCAGCACCTCGTCCTCCGCGCGCAGCTTCTCCTTCGCCAGCTCCTCGGCACGGTCGCGCAGTTGGTTCTCGGCAGCCTGGATAGCGGTGGTGTTCTTGTCGGGGCTCTGCATGAGGCGCAGGCGCTCCAGGCGCTTGCCCTCGAAGTCGGCGTCCTGGGGCAGGCCCAACTCGCGCAGCGGCACGCCGCGCACGTCATTGTACGGCAGGAACGGGTTGTGCGCACGCACGTCGTCGTTCTCGGCGTCGTGCAGCGCCTTCAGCTTGTTCTGCTGCTCCGCCAGCTCCCCGGCGCGGTCGCGCAACCTGTCCTCCACGGCGCGGATCGGCTCGGCGTTCGCCTCCTCGTCCGTCAGCAGCGGTGCGCGCTCCGCCATGAGCGCCTGGAACGTCTCGTCGTCCTTCAGCGGCAGGTTGCTCAGCGGCACGCTCCGCACGCGCTTGGGCAGGAACGGGTACTGTGCCTGCGCCTCCTCCGTCGCACGCAGCTTGTCAGCGGCCACCTGCGCGGCACGCTCCGCCAGCTGCTCCTCCGCAGCGCGCAGCGCCTCCGGCGTGGTGCGAGGACGCCCACGCAGGTCCTGCAGCTCGTTGGCGAGCCTGCGGAACTCGGGGTCCTCCATCAGCTCCGCCTCCGCCAACGGCATGCCCTCCACCGGCTCCTCCGGCAGGAACGGGAAGCGCTCGTGCATATCGGCGTCCCTGATCGCCTCGTGCTGCTTCGCTGCCGCCTCGTCGTAGGCCAGCAGCTTCGCCAGATCGTCCATCGCCTTCTCCAGACGCTTCGCCTCCGGGCCGTGCGCCGTCTCCGGGTTCTTGGCCAGCTCCTCGTACTGTGCCCGCAGCGTCGCAAACTCCGGCGACGACTCCAGGCCGAGGTCGCGCAGCGGCACCTTCGTGACCGTCACGAACGGCAGTGCGTCGCACAGCGCCTTCTCCCTCGCGGCCGCCTCGTCCGCAAGCTTCGCCGCGCGGTCTCTCATCTGCTCCTCTGCGTCGCGCAGCGCGTCTGCGTTGCGCACCGGGTCCGCCGCGAGGCGCGCGCGCTCCTGAGCGGCGCTGGTGAACTCGCCGTCGTCGCGCAGCGGCAGGTCTTCCAGCGCGATGCCGCGCATCTCCTCCGGCAGGAACGGGTACTGCTGCAGCACCGCCTCGCGCATGCGGCCGCGGGCTGCCTTGGCGCGCTCGCTGTCGGCGCGCAGCTGCTGCGCGCGGTCCTTCATCTGCTCCTCCACACAGCGGATCTTGTCCGCGTTGGTGTCGCGGCCGGCCTCCACCAGCGAGGCGCGCAGGGCCGCCAGTTGCTCGTAGTACGGGTCTGCTAAGGTGTACTGACGTGGTGTTGATGGTTGGGGTTGTAGCGTTTCGTATAAGTCTTTGTCGCGGTTCGTGACATTTGCGTTACTGTGCGGTTCCGCACCCGAGTTAGAGTTCTTCGGGGGCGTTGTGGAATCTCCGTGTACGTGTCTGCTTGTTGTTGTGGGGTTCTCTTGTAAAACTGCTTGAGTGGCTTCCTGATTACTGTCTAAATTGCGTGTTTGCTGGTTTTCACGTACAAGATGGGTTTCAGGAGTTCTCCTCTCTAGCGGCCTCACAGGGAGTTGCTGATCCCCGTCCCGCACCTCACCTACCTCTTCCTCAGGCAAGGCGGTGAAGGTGGTGGAAGACATCATCGACTGGCTTCTGCGGCGCTGCTGACGCCGTGTCGGCTTTTCTTCTAACGTTGTTTCAAAACCTGAAGGGTCCTCCCCGTTTTCGTTGCCAAGTTCACGTTCAGGCAATGTAGAAACTCCAATCGCGACCTCCCCCAGCGGCCTCACAGGGAGCTGCTGATCCCCGTCCCGCACCTCACCTACCTCTTCCTCAGGCAACGCGGTGAAGGTGGTGGAAGACATCATCGACTGGCTTCTGCGGCGCTGCTGACGCCTCGTCGGCTTTTCTTCTAACGTTGTTTCAAAACCTGAAGGGTCCTCCCCGTTTTCGTTGCCAAGTTCACGTTCAGGCAATGTAGAAACTCCAATCGCGACCTCCCCCAGCGGCCTCACAGGGAGCTGCTGATCCCCGTCCCGCACCTCACCTACCTCTTCCTCAGGCAACGCGGTGAAGGTGGTGGAAGACATCATCGACTGGCTTCTGCGGCGCTGCTGACGCCTCGTCGGCTTTTCTTCTAACGTTGTTTCAAAACCTGAAGGGTCCTCCCCGTTTTCGTTGCCAAGTTCACGTTCAGGCAATGTAGAAACTCCAATCGCGACCTCCCCCAGCGGCCTCACAGGGAGCTGCTGATCCCCGTCCCGCACCTCACCTACCTCTTCCTCAGGCAACGCGGTGAAGGTGGTGGAAGACATCATCGACTGGCTTCTGCGGCGCTGCTGACGCCGTGTCGGCTTCTCTTCTAACGATGCCTCGAAACTAGCTGCGAACTCACAATAACCACACTCAACCTCACGTCCACGTAAGACTTCAAACCCAGGTATACGCCACTCTGACAGCTTCTCTTCGTCGTCGGCCGGCTCGCCCATCGGGTGCTCACGCACCGCGCCGCGGTCCGCACGCTCGTTCTCCTCGCCAGGCTGCTGCAGCGCCTTCTCCAGCGGCTTCTCTTCGTCGTCCGGCCGGCTCGGCCCATCGGGTGCTCACGCACCGCGCCGCGGTCCGCACGCTCGTTCTCCTCGCCAGGCTGCTGCAGCGCCTTCTCCAGCGGCTTCTCTTCGTCGTCCGCCGGCTGGCCCATTGGGTGCTCACGCACCGCGCCGCGGTCCGCACGCTCGTTCTCCTCGCCAGGCTGCTGCAGCGCCTTCTCCAGCGGCTTCTCTTCGTCGTCGGCCGGCTCGCCCATCGGGTGCTCACGCACCGCGCCGCGGTCCGCACGCTCGTTCTCCTCGCCAGGCTGCTGCAGCGCCTTCTCCAGCGGCTTCTCTTCGTCGTCCGGCCGGCTCGCCCATCGGGTGCTCACGCACCGCGCCGCGGTCCGCACGCTCGTTCTCCTCGCCAGGCTGCTGCAGCGCCTTCTCCAGCGGCTTCTCTTCGTCGTCCGCCGGCTCGCCCATCGGGTGCTCACGCACCGCGCCGCGGTCCGCACGCTCGTTCTCCTCGCCAGGCTGCTGCAGCGCCTTCTCCAGCGGCTTCTCTTCGTCGTCCGCCGGCTCGCCCATCGGGTGCTCACGCACCGCGCCGCGGTCCGCACGCTCGTTCTCCTCGCCAGGCTGCTGCAGCGCCTTCTCCAGCGGCTTCTCTTCGTCGTCGCCGGCTCGCCCATCGGGTGCTCACGCACCGCGCCGCGGTCCGCACGCTCGTTCTCCTCGCCAGGCTGCTGCAGCGCCTTCTCCAGCGGCTTCTCTTCGTCGTCCGCCGGCTCGCCCATCGGGTGCTCACGCACCGCGCCGCGGTCCGCACGCTCGTTCTCCTCGCCAGGCTGCTGCAGCGCCTTCTCCAGCGGCTTCTCTTCGTCGTCCGCCGGCTCGCCCATCGGGTGCTCACGCACCGCGCCGCGGTCCGCACGCTCGTTCTCCTCGCCAGGCTGCTGCAGCGCCTTCTCCAGCGGCTTCTCTTCGTCGTCCGCCGGCTCGCCCATCGGGTGCTCACGCACCGCGCCGCGGTCCGCACGCTCGTTCTCCTCGCCAGGCTGCTGCAGCGCCTTCTCCAGCGGCTTCTCTTCGTCGTCCGCCGGCTCGCCCATCGGGTGCTCACGCACCGCGCCGCGGTCCGCACGCTCGTTCTCCTCGCCAGGCTGCTGCAGCGCCTTCTCCAGCGGCTTCTCTTCGTCGTCGGCCGGCTCGCCCATCGGGTGCTCACGCACCGCGCCGCGGTCCGCACGCTCGTTCTCCTCGCCAGGCTGCTGCAGCGCCTTCTCCAGCGGCTTCTCTTCGTCGTCCGCCGGCTCGCCCATCGGGTGCTCACGCACCGCGCCGCGGTCCGCACGCTCGTTCTCCTCGCCAGGCTGCTGCAGCGCCTTCTCCAGCGGCTTCTCTTCGTCGTCCGCCGGCTCGCCCATCGGGTGCTCACGCACCGCGCCGCGGTCCGCACGCTCGTTCTCCTCGCCAGGCTGCTGCAGCGCCTTCTCCAGCGGCTTCTCTTCGTCGTCGGCCGGCTCGCCCATCGGGTGCTCACGCACCGCGCCGCGGTCCGCACGCTCGTTCTCCTCGCCAGGCTGCTGCAGCGCCTTCTCCAGCGGCTTCTCTTCGTCGTCCGCCGGCTCGCCCATCGGGTGCTCACGCACCGCGCCGCGGTCCGCACGCTCGTTCTCCTCGCCAGGCTGCTGCAGCGCCTTCTCCAGCGGCTTCTCTTCGTCGTCCGCCGGCTCGCCCATCGGGTGTTCAGGGAGCTGCTCGACGTCGGTGGCGTTGGGTGTAGCGCTCGCAGCGTGATCCCCCGGAACACGGGGCAAGTACTTGAGCGGAACGTTCTTCACGGACTGCACCGTACCAGCCTCCCTCAACGGACCCTCCACCAGCGCCTTCTCCAGCGGCTTCTCTTCGTCGTCCGCCGGCTCGCCCATCGGGTGCTCACGCACCGCGCCGCGGTCCGCACGCTCGTTCTCCTCGCCAGGCTGCTGCAGCGCCTTCTCCAGCGGCTTCTCTTCGTCGTCCGCCGGCTCGCCCATCGGGTGTTCAGGGAGCTGCTCGACGTCGGTGGCGTTGGGTGTAGCGCTCGCAGCGTGATCCCCCGGAACACGGGGCAAGTACTTGAGCGGAACGTTCTTCACGGACTGCACCGTACCAGCCTCCCTCAACGGACCCTCCACCAGCGCCTTCTCCAGCGGCTTCTCTTCGTCGTCCGGCCGGCTCGCCCATCGGGTGCTCACGCACCGCGCCGCGGTCCGCACGCTCGTTCTCCTCGCCAGGCTGCTGCAGCGCCTTCTCCAGCGGCTTCTCTTCGTCGTCGGCCGGCTCGCCCATCGGGTGCTCACGCACCGCGCCGCGGTCCGCACGCTCGTTCTCCTCGCCAGGCTGCTGCAGCGCCTTCTCCAGCGGCTTCTCTTCGTCGTCCGCCGGCTCGCCCATCGGGTGTTCAGGGAGCTGCTCGACGTCGGTGGCGTTGGGTGTAGCGCTCGCAGCGTGATCCCCCGGAACACGGGGCAAGTACTTGAGCGGAACGTTCTTCACGGACTGCACCGTACCAGCCTCCCTCAACGGACCCTCCACCAGCGCCTTCTCCAGCGGCTTCTCTTCGTCGTCCGCCGGCTCGCCCATCGGGTGCTCACGCACCGCGCCGCGGTCCGCACGCTCGTTCTCCTCGCCAGGCTGCTGCAGCGCCTTCTCCAGCGGCTTCTCTTCGTCGTCCGCCGGCTCGCCCATCGGGTGTTCAGGGAGCTGCTCGACGTCGGTGGCGTTGGGTGTAGCGCTCGCAGCGTGATCCCCCGGAACACGGGGCAAGTACTTGAGCGGAACGTTCTTCACGGACTGCACCGTACCAGCCTCCCTCAACGGACCCTCCACCAGCGCCTTCTCCAGCGGCTTCTCTTCGTCGTCGGCCGGCTCGCCCATCGGGTGCTCACGCACCGCGCCGCGGTCCGCACGCTCGTTCTCCTCGCCAGGCTGCTGCAGCGCCTTCTCCAGCGGCTTCTCTTCGTCGTCCGCCGGCTCGCCCATCGGGTGCTCACGCACCGCGCCGCGGTCCGCACGCTCGTTCTCCTCGCCAGGCTGCTGCAGCGCCTTCTCCAGCGGCTTCTCTTCGTCGTCCGCCGGCTCGCCCATCGGGTGCTCACGCACCGCGCCGCGGTCCGCACGCTCGTTCTCCTCGCCAGGCTGCTGCAGCGCCTTCTCCAGCGGCTTCTCTTCGTCGTCCGCCGGCTCGCCCATCGGGTGCTCACGCACCGCGCCGCGGTCCGCACGCTCGTTCTCCTCGCCAGGCTGCTGCAGCGCCTTCTCCAGCGGCTTCTCTTCGTCGTCCGCCGGCTCGCCCATCGGGTGTCGAGCGCCGCGTCCGGGGTGGGCTCCAGCGGTCCCGGCCGGCGACGCACCGCGCCGCGGTCCGCACGCTCGTTCTCCTCGCCAGGCTGGCTGCCAGCGCCTTCTCCAGCGGCTTCTCTTCGTCGTCCGCCGGCTCGCCCATCGGGTGCTCACGCACCGCGCCGCGGTCCGCACGCTCGTTCTCCTCGCCAGGCTGCTGCAGCGCCTTCTCCAGCGGCTTCTCTTCGTCGTCGGCCGGCTCGCCCATCGGGTGCTCACGCACCGCGCCGCGGTCCGCACGCTCGTTCTCCTCGCCAGGCTGCTGCAGCGCCTTCTCCAGCGGCTTCTCTTCGTCGTCGGCCGGCTCGCCCATCGGGTGCTCACGCACCGCGCCGCGGTCCGCACGCTCGTTCTCCTCGCCAGGCTGCTGCAGCGCCTTCTCCAGCGGCTTCTCTTCGTCGTCCGCCGGCTCGCCCATCGGTGCTCACGCAGGCCGCTCGCACGTCGTTCTCCTCGAGGCTGTGCAGCGCTTCTCCAGCGGCTTCTCTTCGTCGTCGGCGGCACGCCCATCGGGTGCTCACGCACGCCCGCGCCGACCTCGCTCTCGCAGCTGCGCAGCGCCTTCTCCAGCGGCTTCTCTTCGTCGTCCGCCGGCTCGCCCATCGGGTGCTCACGCACCGCGCCGCGGTCCGCACGCTCGTTCTCCTCGCCAGGCTGCTGCAGCGCCTTCTCCAGCGGCTTCTCTTCGTCGTCCGCCGGCTCGCCCATCGGGTGTTCAGGGAGCTGCTCGACGTCGGTGGCGTTGGGTGTAGCGCTCGCAGCGTGATCCCCCGGAACACGGGGCAAGTACTTGAGCGGAACGTTCTTCACGGACTGCACCGTACCAGCCTCCCTCAACGGACCCTCCACCAGCGCCTTCTCCAGCGGCTTCTCTTCGTCGTCCGCCGGCTCGCCCATCGGGTGTTCAGGGAGCTGCTCGACGTCGGTGGCGTTGGGTGTAGCGCTCGCAGCGTGATCCCCCGGAACACGGGGCAAGTACTTGAGCGGAACGTTCTTCACGGACTGCACCGTACCAGCCTCCCTCAACGGACCCTCCACCAGCGCCTTCTCCAGCGGCTTCTCTTCGTCGTCCGCCGGCTCGCCCATCGGGTGCTCACGCACCGCGCCGCGGTCCGCACGCTCGTTCTCCTCGCCAGGCTGCTGCAGCGCCTTCTCCAGCGGCTTCTCTTCGTCGTCCGCCGGCTCGCCCATCGGGTGCTCACGCACCGCGCCGCGGTCCGCACGCTCGTTCTCCTCGCCAGGCTGCTGCAGCGCCTTCTCCAGCGGCTTCTCTTCGTCGTCGGCCGGCTCGCCCATCGGGTGCTCACGCACCGCGCCGCGGTCCGCACGCTCGTTCTCCTCGCCAGGCTGCTGCAGCGCCTTCTCCAGCGGCTTCTCTTCGTCGTCCGCCGGCTCGCCCATCGGGTTCAGGGCTGCTCGACGTCGTGGCGTGGTGTAGCGCCGCAGCGTGATCCCCGGCACGGGCAAGTACTTGAGCGGAACGTTCTTCACGGACTGCCCGTACCAGCTCCCTCACGGCCCTCCACCAGCGCCTTCTCCAGCGGCTTCTCTTCGTCGTCCGCCGGCTCGCCCATCGGGTGCTCACGCACCGCGCCGCGGTCCGCACGCTCGTTCTCCTCGCCAGGCTGCTGCAGCGCCTTCTCCAGCGGCTTCTCTTCGTCGTCCGCCGGCTCGCCCATCGGGTGCTCACGCACCGCGCCGCGGTCCGCACGCTCGTTCTCCTCGCCAGGCTGCTGCAGCGCCTTCTCCAGCGGCTTCTCTTCGTCGTCCGCCGGCTCGCCCATGTGTTTTGTTAGTGGGCGGGTTATTTCTGTGTTGGCCTTGCGTTGTTCGTTCGGCATGTCCCGTGTTGCATTTCTGCTTGGTACTTCTTCTGTCGGTTTCTCGGACGCAGGCGGCTCTTCTAGCGTTTCTTCCACTGTGTTTTCGTCGCTGCTCTTTTGTTTCCCAATGTCGGCTATCGCGGGTGTTGCTACTTCGGCTGCTGGGGCGGTGGTTTCTGTGAAATGGTACGTCTTTTGTTCGGCGGTTGATTGTGTTATTGGAACGCTCTTCAAGGCACCCTTGTAAGCTAGTGCTGGTTGTGTCTCCTCGCGTATTTCAGCCATGGCGCCGCTCTTCGTTTGCTGTGATTCTCCCGGTGCTTGTCGGGCGGCTTGGTTGCAGAGCGACGTTTGTAGTTCTGTGCGTGTAGGGGTGTGCTCCGTCTCAATCCAGATGGGCGGCGTCCGCTGGTGCTGCGTACCACGCTTGGGTTGCGTCCGGTCGTAGATGGGAACCAGCTGGAGCGATCCTTCTGATGACGGTGTAGATGGTGCCGTGGGTCGCTCTTCTTGTACTTCCGGCCCATCCTCTGGCAGCGCTCGGTTGGCGCGTTTTTTCCTCGGTTGCTGCAGGGTGGGGGTCAGCTTTTCCTCGTCCTCGTCGCTCGTATGGGGGTTTTCTGCGTGCTCCGCCGCAAGTATCGGCTCCCGTACATGGCCGCCCGTTCGCTTCTTACGCGGTCCCGTCGTGTGTTGGTCTAGCGCGCTGCTGTCGTCGTCTTCTTCGGACAGTTCTGTGTCGGCGCCCTCAACGGCGGTGTGGCCGCGGTTGTGGGGCAGTGGCCCAGTCGCGCGCTGCCGCGGCGCCCCTAGCGCGGACGATGCCAGCGGCTTTTCACTGTCTTCGGAGGTCTCCGCGGTGCTCGTGCCGGTCTCGCAGGCCAGTAGTGCTTCCCCGTGGCTGTGCGCGGTGCTGCGCAGGGGACCGGTATGGGTCAGTCGCACCTCCAGCGGCGACTCATCACTGCTGTCGGTGGTCGCGGCACCATGCAAGGTAGTGTCTTCTGCGACCGGAGCCGCATCATGCGACGGGTCGCCGGTGGCGTGGCGGGCCGGGCCGTAGATGAAGTTTACCTCCAGCGGCACGTCGGAGTCAACGTTGTTGTCGCTATCGCCCTGTTCCGTCGCCTCTGGACCGATGGTGCTGCGCTCCTTAATCTTTCGCAGCTTCTGCGACGCGTACAGCTCACGAGCCAGGGGCGCTTCGTCGCTGCTGCTGCTGCTGCTGTCCTCTTTTGGCTGCTCCTCGCCAGCTATCGGATCAGAAACTTTGCGTGGTTGAGTGCCGCGGCCGCGTGGTGAGCGGAGGAGGGACGGCTGCAAGACATCGTCGTCGCTCTCGTTGTCGGCATCCGAGCCGTCCAGTCGCTCCTCCCCTGCAAGCAGATCGCTGTTGCGCTTCCCAAATCCGCGTGCCCGCTTGGGGCCGCTCTCCAGTCGCGGGTTGAGGGGATCGTTTCTGTCGCTCTCCTCCGTGTCCGGCGCGTCGTCGCGAGACTCCTCCGCTTCGTAGTCCTTAGGCTTCATGTGGCCAATGCGGTACAGGTTAGTGTTCCGACTCCCCAACACCGGGATCAGGGGTTCTTCGTCATCGTCGCCCTCCCCACTGCTGCTACCGCTATCGGCACTCTGCACCTCGCCGGCCAGTGGTTGGGGTACTTTGCGAGACTGGGCGCTGCGGCCGCGTGGTGAGCGGAGGAGGGACGGCTGCAAGACATCGTCGTCGCTCTCGTTGTCGGCATCCGAGCCGTCCAGTCGCTCCTCCCCTGCAAGCAGATCGCTGTTGCGCTTCCCAAATCCGCGTGCCCGCTTGGGGCCGCTCTCCAGCCGTGGGTTCAGCTGCTGTTCATTGTCGTCGTCATTGTCGGATGGGTGCGGGGCGTCGTCGCGAGACTCCACTGCCTCGTAGTCCGCTGGCTTTGTGTGTCCGGTCTTGTAGTTGTCCCCCCGGGCTCCCAGGGTAGGGACGAGCGGTTCCTCATGGTCGCTGGCGTCGCTTTCGCCTGACATCCTGTGCGCGTGCAGTTGCCGGCCAGATCCTCTGTTAACCACCTCCGGCTCACCGTTGCCGTCAGGCCGGCCCACCGCACGCCGTGGCCCGAGTTCGGTGAGGAAGCGCAGAGGCTCCTCCTCCTCGTCCTTGTCCGACGGCGTGGTCTGACCGGACTCTCCGGCCTCCTGCAACGCAGCGCTCTCTGGACGGCCGGTGCAACGGGTCGGGCCGAAGAGCGCGCTGGGTTTCAGCGGATCCTCGTCGGAGTCGTCGGCCGGTGTTGGCATCGGTTCCGGGGTTAGCAGCACTACTGCGGCGCGCGCGCGTTCCTTCTCCAACCGGCCCTGCTCTCGTGCCAGCCTTTTCTCTCGTGCGGCCTTCGCGGCCCGTGCAGCCGCCTCCGTCATCTCATCCATCGGTATTTCCTCTCCATCGTCTTCCTCTGGATGACTCCCGCGTTGGGTGCCAGTGGGCACTGCGCCGGGCATAGAGCGGTCTACGGTGCGTCGGTGGTCCTTGTCGCTCGGCTCCAACGCGCCCACCGCCTCCTCGTCACTTAGCCGACCTGCACCGCTGGGATCTGGGCCTGCACTGCGCTGTGGGCGACCAACCGCACGTTTCGGAGCGGAGCCCAGACTGGACTGCAGCGCACCTTCGTCTCGATCATCATCATCATCGTTAGGACGGCCCTCGTCTCCTGCCTCCGGGTCACCGGGCTGGCGGGGGCGACCGACGGCACGTCGCACGCCATTCGCAGTACTCGGCAACAGCGGCTCCTCCTCGTCCTCCTCCTCGTCAGACGCGCGACCCTCAGCAGCAACAGGGGCGTTGGCATAACAAGGATGACCGGTGGCACGGCGCGGGCCTTCCACAGCATCAGGCACCAGCGGCTCTTCCTCCTCCTCTTTGTTCCGTTCGGAGTCATTGGCATCTCCCGATTCGCCGGCCTCCGGTGTGCCATTGGGGCTACTGCGGCCCACCGCACGGCGAGGACCCTCCTCTGCAAGCGGCACCAGCGGCTCCTCGTCGTCCGTGTCAGATTTATCCTTCACCAACGCATCATCCGCTTCGTGCGAGCCCGCGCCTTCCGGCCGTCCAGTTGCACGGTAGGGACCAAAAATAGCAGTTGGCTTCAGTGCAGTTTCGTTCTCCTCTTCCTGGTCTTCTCCCTCCCCACGCTGGGTGCGTTGCAATTCTAAGATCAGGTTCGGCGGCGCCGCACGGGCCCGCTCCTTCCCTTGCCGCAGGCGTTCTCGCTCGAGACGGCTGTCGCGTATGGCCTTCGCCATGCGCGCCGCCTCCAGTGCAGCTTCGTCCATGTGCAACTCGCCTCCTTCTTCCGTCCTCGTGCGGCGGTCGGAGGAGTCACCGAGGCGACCGCGCACGGCCTCCGCGCTCGCCGCCACCTCCGGCCGATCGTGCGGCGAGATGTGTCGCTTGGTGTTGCCACGCACGTAGTCGCTCTGCGAACGGGCCAGCGGATGGACCGTCTCCTGCGATGAGAGCGGCACCTTGCCGAAGAAGGTGTGGATAGACCGCGGTGGAAAGCCCGCCGCACGTTTCGGAGCGGAGCCCAGACTGGACTGCAGCGCACCTTCGTCTCGATCATCATCATCATCGTTAGGATGGCCCTCGTCTCCTGCCTCCGGGTCACCGGGCTGGCGGGGGCGACCGACGGCACGTCGCACGCCATTCGCAGTACTCGGCAACATCGGCTCCTCCTCGTCCTCCTCCTCGTCAGACGCGCGACCCTCAGCAGCAACAGGGGCGTTGGCATAACAAGGATGACCGGTGGCACGGCGCGGGCCTTCCACAGCATCAGGCACCAGCGGCTCTTCCTCCTCATCTTCCCTCTCCACGTTTTCAAAAGGTGTAGCGGCATCCTTTGGACGTCCGGTGCCGCGGGAGGGGCCGAAGATCGCCTCCGGCCACAACGTGTCGTCGCCCTCCTCCCGGTCGGAGAGGATACACTCCTGATTGACCATCACCGTCAGAGTCGGCACAGAGGAATGAGCTGCGTGGTGAGCAGACGGATGGCCGCGCTCTGTGTACAGCGGCCCTTCCTCCTTCGGCACTGCCACGTCATCACTGCTGTGACGGGTATCACTGGCATCTGGACCTGCACTGCGCTGTGGGCGACCAACCGCACGTTTCGGAGCGGAGCCCAGACTGGACTGCAGCGCACCTTCGTCTCGATCATCATCATCATCGTTAGGACGGCCCTCGTCTCCTGCCTCCGGGTCACCGGGCTGGCGGGGGCGACCGACGGCACGTCGCACGCCATTCGCAGTACTCGGTAACAGCGGATCCTCCTCGTTTTCCTCTTGGGCCCCGCCGGCTTCACTGCGTTCAGGGTCCATGCTGTAGCGTACGCGGCCGGTCGAACGCGAAGGACCGAACAGCGCGGATGGTTTTAACGCCTCCTCCGGCTCATTGTCCTCCTCGTCAGGCTTTTGGTGGTTGACCCCCGTGGGCACTGCCGGGGCGCTGGTGCGTCCGGCTCGGCGATGTAAGCGAACCTCCCGTGCCGCCTTCGCCGCCGCCAGCGCCGCCTCGTTGATCGTCACTGCGTCTTCGATTTTGGCCTGCTGCTGCGCAACGGCGGTGGTGGTATCCTGCGGAACACAGCCAGGTCCCACTTGCCGACTTCCTGTGGCCGATGGCTGCAGCGGCTTTTCCTCGTCCTCGTCATCGCTGGCGGCGGTGTTGTCAACGTTGGTCGCCCTGTAGATGGGAGCCTGCGAGCTGCGGCCCGACTTGTAGCGAATAGCGCGGTTGCGAACCTCTGCATTCAGCGGCGCTTCCTCCTCCTCCTCCGCTTCTTCCTCAGGCGCCGCAGTGTCGTGCGGTGCCGCTTCCTTCGCAGCAGTGCTCAGCAGGCTGGCGTCGCTCGGTGTGCCAGTTAGGGGCGAGTCGGTGCCGCTGCTGGGCAGACCGCCTGGCTGGGCCAGCCGCTCAATTCGCGCTGCTTGCTCCGTCGCCGAGTCCTCATGGAAGCTCTCGAATTCCATATCCGGCTCTGCCGCGACCGCGACGCTCTTGGACTGATGCTGGCGGTGGTGGCGCGTCTCAGCGTCCTCCTCGTCCTCGTGAAAAGGGCTAGAACGGGCGTCGCTGTCGGCTTCGTCAGGCAGGAAACCGCGCTCGGCCGCCTCGCGTTCGCGTTGGGCGTGGTAGTAATCGCGCTCCTTGGCCTCCTCTTCAGCGTCAATGCGGCGGAACTCATCCTGCAGTAGCTCGTCCTCCTGCGAGATCATCACGTCGCAAATATCCTCCATCTCATCCTCAGCGTAGCACTCGAGCTGGAAGCGGTGGCGATCCTCAGCCGCCAATAAATTCTCCAGCTGCTCCTCAAACGTCCTGTCTTTGTTTGGCGAGTCTCCAGCGTCGAGTTCAGCCTCGACATAATTTTGAGTAGCGGCAACGGGAACTTCAACATTTGCTCCGCCGTGGGAGGAGAGATGTATGCGGGACGCGCCGCTGCCGCCACCGTGCCGTGCCGCAGAGGGCATTGCATGGGGAATTTGGTGGAACGGGTTCGGCGTTTGCGGACTGCCGCCGGCCACTGATGAAGGATCGGGTGGGGTGTCGCCGCTACGCGGCGTGGCGCCGGAGCCGGAGCCGTCGGTAGCGCTGCGCGGCGTGTGCTTTGTCGCCGCTGCTGTCGGAATGTGGAAGGGATCCATGTTTGGAAGCTTCTGCGTAGCAGTTGACAACAACAATACAGAGAGATGATTTTGTGCTGTGCCTCAAAATTTGAACGATAAAACGTTGCCGGCACCTCGTTTTAACGGGTAAAAGTAAAAACAAAAAAACAACAACAACGAATATACTCGAACGCGCAGGGCCCTCAGCCGCGCAACAACACAACGTGAGCAGCTTCACAGGGAAAGAAGGAGGTGTGTGTATGTGTGTGTGGGTGGGTGTGTGTGCCAGTCCCTACTCAAACAAACAAAAGAACTATAGCAAATAGATAAAAAACCCACGCTGCTTTGCACTCCCAGAAAAAAATATCTTGCTCTTGTTGTTGTTGTTGCTTGGCGCTCAGCGGCAGCCCTCTTCTTGCTTTTTGTTTTTGTTTTTATTTGGCCTTTGTAAGGAGTACAAGTGGTTCAGAAATGGTCTGTTATTACTACTACTATTATTTTTTATTGCTTTTGGCAGAAAGGTCACGGAGTAGTGAAGTAGACCAGCAAAATTGAAGGATGCACAGAAGGCTGCACACGGCAAATCCAGTGGAGCTTTCAGTTATTTTTGATTCGCGGAAACACAAAATAATAAAGATTAGTATAAAACAAGAACTATCGCCGGGCCCGTGTCAGACACGGAGGCTAAACAACGAAAAGGCTCTTCTCACCTGGTATTGTACATCCAACCACCACGACAAAAATCAGCAAAAGCAAACGTGCAGCACACAATGAGAACTAGGTCTCACCTCGGCGCCTTTTCGCAGGGAAAACAACAACAACTGTAAAAACTTGAAGCAATCACTCGTTAAGTAGTGAAGCTCAAATACCGAAAGAGAAGAGGGCTCAGACAACGGCAAAAAGCACGGGGTCTGAAGGGAAACTGAAAAAATGGAAAAACAAAAACGTCGTTCTATATACCTGGATCTAATTGCGCTTGACGGGGCAACCACGAAAATCGAGAGCAACGAGACGGAGATGAAGTAAGACGAATGGGTAGGGCTCTACCAGAAAGCGGCTCGGAAAGGCACAAAGAAGAATTTTTTTAAGAATACCAGTGAACTAGAAAGCGGAGAAAGGAACAAAACAAAACAAACTTGAAAGGAGAAGAAAGACAGTAAGTGGATTTGAGCGATGCGGTATCAATACCACGTTTCTTTTTGATCGAAATGGTTGTTTCCGTAAAAGCGTGTGGTAGGTGCTTTCCTTGGCAGTCTCTCTGTCTGTATTCTTACTCCAATCCACTGTCTTGAAAGCACTTAGTAATATTATTATTATTATATATATATATATGTGTGTGTGTGTGTGTGTGTATTTTTTTTGTTTCTTTCGAGCGCCCCACCAATATCGTGTTACCTCTCCGCTGACTCTCAGTTCAAGGAGCCCTCTCGTCGCAGTTTAGACAGAAGAAGACGTCAAAGCAACAACAGCAACAACAATAAAAAAAAAAAAACAGCAAACAACAAACGGTGACTGTAACGGCCGGAGTAAATGCCCTTCCTAAACCACAACAAAAGAGGTCTGCAGAGTTGCACGGCACCGCTGTGAAGAACACAAAACCGGCGCGATGTCTCTTTTGAGATGCCAAAGGTTTGTTGCGAAGCTCCTGCGAACGCGTTTGCTTGCCTGTCTGACGTTACTTTTTTGGACCTCCGGTGCTTGATTCACAGCCGATACGATACACGACTGAAAGAAAAAGCTTGACGATCCTCTATAGCCGTAGGAAGGTAACAGGGGGGAACGCCGTTGTAAGAAAACGCAGCAGAGCAGATCACAACTCACTTTCTCAGCCAAAACAAAGCGACTCTACTACTTGGAGTTTAAAGTCTCAAAGGACAGGGATGGCCAGTTTTGCTGGGCAGAGGCGGAAAGAAATAACAGCAGCTAAGATATATATATATATATATATATATATAGATAGATAGATATGTAGCACGCCTCTCTCCTTAACGTCTGTGCTACTCTTGTCACCTTCTAAAGACACGCACTGGAAGACACCCGGCAACACCGGTGGAAGGAGGAAAAAAAAAGAAACCGGCACAATTTAACGGAGATCGGACACCCAAAAATAAATAAATGAAATAGGAATTGTTTTGTCTGCAACACCACAAGACACAACGAAGACAGCAACGGCAGCACCAACAGGGAAAACGGAGCAATGGCCAACGCAACTTCTTCAGACGCGCTGGTGATGATCCAAGTAGCAGCAACAACAACAATAATACTACTAGTCGGATTGGAATAACTCGTTGGATGCAGTCCGAAACAACAACAACAGCAAAAGGAATAGTCGACTGCAGCAAACAGGGAAAAACAGCGGAAAGAAGTGACGAAATGAGATTGAAATACTGCGGTGGTAACACCCTCGTTGCGGTAATACACAGCCGCACGCGAGCTCTTCGACTGCACCTGTCCTCAACAAGTTCAATTTTATTGCTTTTATTTTTTTTGTTTGGGAGGGAAACCCAAGATACAACCAGACGTGTTAGAAGGAGGAGGCGACCTCCTATTTCAGTAGTAAATAGGGGGAAACGCAAAATCGGAAGAAGAACCACGCAGCCACTCGTCTGGGCAGGCTGGTGAGAGGGAGAAAGAGGCAGAGAGAAAGAATGGATTGTGAAGCGACTCTACTTTGACCCGCGGGTTTTTTGTTTTTTAGCTGTCCTTCCGTGCAAAGAAAATATCTCCCAATTGCGTTACTCTTCAAGACTCCCTCCTCTCACTGCCTCGATTGTCTGCCAGGCCGCAGGTCGTGACGGGGTAGATCGAGGTAAGGCAAAGCAGCGAACGAAGAGGCACAGCAATGAAAAGACGATTACACAGCTACTCTTGGTACTTATTTCCTTTATAGTTCCGCTCGTGCTTCACGGGAAACGACAGAGTGAGGAGAGTTGAATGCGTGTCGAATCCAAATCCAGAAACACTCGCACACAAGCAAAGAAACCAGGCGGTGAGTAAAGAGAAAAGAGAGAGAAAAATCAGTTTGATGTAAAGACGTGCTCAGCAGAAACCAGTGCAGAGAGAGCCTGTAGCAACTCCTTCCGTCGTTCTTTCTCTTTCTGTTTTCCACTAGACGTTCTTTTATAGGTGTGACGTGCTGCATAAATAGGAGAGAAGTAATAACAGAGGTCAGATTGAAGACGGTGGATACAGCGTATGAGAGATCCTGAGAAAAGAATATCAGCGGCAACCAAGTAGAGCTAAAAACCGTGAATTGTGAACAGCAGTGTGTTCACTGCTTCAAATCTCAGCAAATACACGTAGTGCTGGGAGCTGCAGATCAATGCTCATGGATACAGCTTGAGAGCAACTCGTTTCCGCAGGTACAGAGGGATGCTTCTAACAAGAGAGCTGCCGAGGTACGGCACGCATGCTCACGCCGCGCGCAGCGGCAAACGATTGTGGCATTGCGCAACACAAATTTCTGATTTCATTTCTTTTTCCTTTCTTTTCTGTTTGGTTCGATCAATGTGACTTAGAACACTAAATGGTAATTCACAGGCACCAAAACGCAGCACCGGATTGGTCGCGATCATCGTTTAAGGGGGCATAAACAAAAAGAAGGATGCATGAAAGCAGTAGCATCGCAGAATGTGCTGGAAACACCTCTGCTGGTAATTATGAATAGAAACTAGAAATACTGATAACGGAGGAACAACTCTAAGATACGTTTGACTGCGCGTAGCAGCAAAAGACCAGCGGCGCATTGCCGTCCTCGACGACGCCGTCCACGTCCAATGGCAGCTCAGTCGCCGTGCAGATCAACACGCGGTGAGTTGTGTGCACCTGCAGCTCCGCCGCATACCAACCAGACGCAAAAACGCGCGACACGGGCGAAGCAGCTGCTGCTGCGGTCGCGGCGGCAGTGTTTGTTGTCGTTGTTGCAACTCTACCAGTACCTGCGACAGCAGCATTAGAGAACAGGTGTTCACCTTCCTCCGTACCGGTCAAAAGTGCTCTGTCAGAACCAACGGTTTTAGCAGCGGAGGTTGCGTGTGCCGATCCCGCTGTCACCGCTGCAGCCGTCACAGTACCAGCACCTGCACCAGTGTCCGACTCGCACTCCACGCTGTTGCCGGAGCTCCGTTGCTGGCTGCTATTTTCCTTGTCTTGCAGTGCCGCCGTTGCCCCGTATTCACGCGCGCGATTCAAGGTATTCGCGGCGGTGGGGATCTGCTTCGAGAGGAGGCTCCACCGCAGCGGGATTTCCTCACAGCCATTGCAACTGCGGTTGTTGTTCTTCGACAACACCCCTGGTATGACGATCGGCCGCCCCGAGGGGAAACCACGAAGACGGTGAGTCTGGGGAATGGCATTGGAGGACAATAAAAACATCGGGTAAGGCGTACCTGTGGAAACGGCGGCGATGCTGCTGGAGTAGGCAGAGGCGGACTCTGGCATGCATGGCATTGAGTTCCAGTTGTTATGCGTAAGTGCGGTGGCGGTACTGAGGTTTGCGTTGCTGCGGCGGTCTGCTGTCTTGTCTCCACTATTGTGGTTAACGTTGCTATTACTGTCGCTTGCGGTTTCACCGGCGTCTGGTTTCAGCATATCTTTGATCCGCATCGCCCCGCTTCCAGAATGGTGAAGTTGGAGGAAGAGGCGGTAGATGGTTATGAGCCGTTGGCCGTACTCAGCGTCAAGGGTTTGCCCGTCTGCTCCGGTGGTTTGCTCCACCAGCAACCCATCAGAGGTGTACACGTTCATGGCAACTTGTTGAACCTGTGACTGTAAACTAGGCTGCGTTGGAACTGACTAGAGCTAAAAGATGTTTTTTTTTTTTCACTGTCGTTTGGGCGTGGCTGATCTTGGAAAGTACAGAAATCTGAAGTGCAAAGGAGACAAGAGAAAGACAAGGGGGATATAGGGGGTAGATAAATTGAACGAGGTGGGAGAGAGAAGGCGCGTTTGCCGCAGTTCTTGCCACCTCCCTCACCTTAACAAGCACGCCTGATCGAACAAAACGGTTTTACGTTGACTACCAATGGCGGCAAACTCTCCTCTTGCCGCCCACGAATTACTATCTTTCGGGGGAGGGGAAGGGAGGGAGGTGTACTGCACATTGATGTGCTTTGATTCAAATAGCACTCCCAGGTAATAACTACCAGAGTAGACTCTCCCGCATGCAGCGGAAAAGCGAGAACAATGCTTCGACTAGGAGGTAAAGGCAGTAATAGTGATAAGGACAAGAAGAAACAAGCAAACAAGCAAATCAACGATTTGCCGCCACAACAAGAAGAAAGTGGGGAGAAGCACCGCCTTGCAGTACAACTTCCCCACCCACCCACGACAGGTCTCTCTCTCCCTCGCCCTCACCCCTTCCATTCTCATCGTTTTTTTTTTTTTTTAGCACAAGAAGGAGAACAAGGGAACAGCTCAAGCAAAACAAAGCCCATTGAAATGACTTGTTCTACAAGTCATCCGAATCAGCAAAGGGTCTTCTTGAATGGAGGTAATACTACTCACACCCAGTAGCCGCTGCCATTTCGCTCTCCTGTCGCTTTATTTGTTTTTGTAACTCAGTCCAACGTCTCGCGGTACTGCATTGCGATATCTTTGTTAAACGAACGCCGCTTCGCCTCCTTCACCTGCGCCGCATGCGCACGTGCACGGCCCTGCTGCCATGGTTCAATCATCTCCTGCAGGAGGAAAAAGACAAAGATGTGAAACCCCGCCACCGGCGACACCGTCTCTGTAAAGCCCTTTCGACCTACGAAGCCGAGCATGTAGATCATCGTGACGAGAAACCCCGCGAGGATGCCCGGAATCTGACTGGCCACTTTGAGAATCGTCGGGAGATACTTCATCATCTGCGACACATCTGGACCGCCTGGGCCAAAGAGAGAGGGCGTACCGCCGACGGGGACAGCAGCGGTGGCGCCACTGCCACGACCGGCAGCAGGAATGCGGTTGGCTGCATTTGGAGCAGCGCTCATTGTTTGTTGTTGCTTTGATATTTGATCTGTGGTTCGAGGATTTCAAAAGAACGGTGCGTTTTTCTAAAGAAGAATAAAAGTTGAGCTGACGCAAGATAAAGCGCAAATAATGGAGAAGTAAAACGCAACTATTCAACGCTGATGATTCACCACACCTTTCCGGACGTGAGGTTGACCGCATTGCTTCACTTCAGGCGCTGACAGTTATCCAAGAGCGGGAAACTTTGCAAAGGGGGAGGCCAGATGTCCTGCACCGCGGTGTTCCCCGAAGCGCAACTCAAGAGGCACCTCCTTCGTGGCCGGAATCACCTGCTGATCACCTAAGCCGAACCATGAATGACAGAGGGATCGATTTTGTTAAATAACGTTTTTTTTTTCAGCTCAAGAAACACATGCCTTTCTTTTTTGGTTCCGAGTAAATCGAGCTCTGTAGTGAGTGTTGCTGACCTGATCAGGCGAACAGAAGGGGGGCAAAGACAACTGTACTTTGGAGATGTAAAGTATCAGAGAGCGTCAAAACGGGAAGGAACAGATCAGTGTGGGTACTTGCGTGGAGATTTGCTCAAAAACTTATTTTTTTTTTTGCCAACTAACTGCTTCTAAAGAAAAAATATACAAATGAAGAACTCCATTAGACTGAACGAAGTGAACGCTTGTTGCTGTTGTTGTGTGCGTTTGTGTTTGTGTGTGTGTGTGTGTGTGTGTGTCTGTGACATGGCACCTATTCAAAACTCAGAAAACAAAAAAGGAAAGAGAGCCTGAGAATACGAAAGCCGCGCCAAAGCAAAAAAGCAAGAAGACTGACGCTACGCAGTCAACAACAATAGTGCTTACGAAAGCAAGATGATGCGTCGTCCGGACCTTTTTGTTCTACCTCCGCTTACAGTACTTCGGCGGAGAGCACTGAAAGACTACACCTCCTGGAGCCACAGAATGCGCATTCGTCCATTAAACCGCGTCCGGCTCTCCTCCAACAGCTCCGCACGCAGTTGCGCCGACTCCTGAAAGAGCGTCTCGGCCATTCCGCCGCCCGCCGCCCGCCCGTACTGCTGCGTGTGCACGACACAGAAGTCCAGCACGCACCGCAACACTACCAGCATCGCCTCCCAGCATTCGAACTCCGGTTCCACCATCCAACCGTGTAGCTCGGTTTGTTGGGTCATGAACTTCTCCATGTCCTGGCGAAGCTGCTGTACGCACTGCAGCAAGCGGTGCCACACATCGAAGTCCAGGTCGGTGGCGTAGAGCGCAGATGAGACCCCGCGAGGGGCTTGCGAAGACGAAGCCGAAGCTGCCACCGCAGCAGCAGCAGCGCTCGACGCGACGTGGCTAGAGCCTTCGCCGACGGCTTGAATCGACATCGCTTCTTCCAGCGAACCGTAGCGCTCACCGGTCGCGATGCCGCGCAGAAACACTGCACAGCCGGTAAACACCTCCATTGCGTTTTGAGCATCTTTCTGCGTCACGGAAGCATCGCTGCTATCATTACTCAGTTGATGTGGTTGCTGCAGACGCTTCAAAACGCCCGTCACGTCAATTAGCCGTTGGACATCGTTCCACCGCTGCTGCAGCGCTTCCGCTGTCCTCGGTGTTACGGAGTTGGAGAAGGACGACGACGACTGCTGCTGCTGATCCCCCTGTGTGCTGCCTGCCTCCGTGGTGGCCTCCGGTACGACGCTCGGCAGCAAGTCCGCACTCACGCCTTCCGCCCCTTCCTCCGCAGCTGCAGCCGACGCGTTGGGCGCGCCAGTACTTTCGTTGATAGTGGTGGCCGTCGACACAGTGCCCGACTTCGCGCTCAGCTGCAACACCGGGAAGGCACCGAACTGAAAGCTGCGGTCGTAGCAAATGTGCAGGGGTGACCATGGATCACGGCTTGCCAAGTAGCGGCCCACTACCCGCGGGTCCACTGGCGGAGCCACGGCGCGCCATAGTTCGCGATAGGCACCGTCATTGGAGGCAGAGGAACCGCGAAGGGCATACTTCAGCAGCCGCTGCGCGTCACGGTCGCGACCACGCTCGTCGCGCGAGTACTTCACAATATCCATCAGCTGCGCTATAAGATCTGCCGAGTAGAGGACGCCGCTCGAGGTGAGCATCGTCATTAAGGCGAGGAACATGCGCCGCTCCGAGACCGGACGGCGGTCGTGGAAGTCGCCGTCGACGCAGCGCTCCACCGCGGCCAAAATAACACTGCACACGTCGGCGTCCTCGAAGTCCGTCATCTTGACACTCGCCGGGTTCGCCGTTGCAGCGGGGCGCCGCATAACCGAAGCGACGAAAGGAATGCGAAGGCGCAGCGACGGCACGTCGAGGGCGGCATGATCGGCACGAACGTACTCCCATAGGAAGTTGTTCACCTCCTGTATAAGCGTCTCCCCACAGTCCACGACGGCGAGGTAGCGCCGGTACACCGACGGACTCAGACTGGCGTGTAACTGCTTCAAGTTGCCGCGCAGTCGGGCGATTTGGGCGGCGAGGAGAGCATCGGTGTGGTGTGGCGCCAGCCGTTCGATCTCCTCAAGGGCAAGGTGCTGGTAAAGCTCCACTAACTGCCGACGGCGCGCTTCCCGCCACTCGGGAGGCTGGTGCGCGGCGTGCTCCAGCACGGTGTGCAGCGTCTCTACCGAGGCGATATCGGGTCGCGCACCCAGCGCAGTAAGCTCGTCAAAGAGAAGGAAGACGTCGTCGACTTGAATGTGCTCGTAGCGCGCGGCACGCGACAGCAGCACGTTCAACGTGTCCACGTCAACTTTTACGCCTCGCTGCTTCATCTCTTTGTAGTAGATTAGCATCTCGGGGAAAGTTGAGCACGCCCGCAGCGCGCCATTGTACGCGTAAGCGAGGTTACGGTAGGAAAACTGCAGCCACTCACGCGGGGTGCGGGGCTCGAGGCCGATAGACCATTTCTTCGCCGGCCAGTGCCGACGGTCCGCGATGCCGGTGCTGTAGCTGTCGACCCAGTTTTCGTTGTGGTGCGCCGGGTCCCAGGCACTGCGTGGGATACCGACGGCAAGCACAAACAAATTCCTCCGAAGCATTGGGATACTCTAGAGCTGTTGCAATCGCAGCGCGAGAAACGAAAGATGCGAGTTGAGGCAAGGAGGTGAAAGTACGATGCACTCATATTATGAAAGAGCAGTTAGCGTATTAAGGAAGTACGACATGCAGAAACCGTTGGAGCGCAAGCAGCAGCCACCTTTCAAAAGCTGCCCTCTTTCTCACAAGAGGCGCCGTACCCGAGAAACCATGCGGTATCTGACGATCAACGCAACAGGAAAATGCCCCAGTTGTTTGTGTTTTCTTTGCTGTCTGATTGAGTAGAGAGCGGAGAAGTCACGTCCCGCTACGGGACCTGATGGACACAGAAATGCGATCAGAACGAATGGAGTTTTCGTGCGTTGTAACGCGCCACGTCACTGGGCTTCAATGCATGGATCTGATCTGCACGCTTGACCTTTGAGTTTCGTTTTTTTTTTTGCTGTTCTCATTACAGTGTGACAGCGGTACAGCGCTCTGTGGTGGAACAGCAACCACACTACAACAGGGCAGAAAAAGAAGGGGTATGAGGTGACACACCTTGGCTATCTACTTGACCGCGGTGAGTTGAGATTTAGCGCGCAACGAAACTGGTGGAATAGAAGGAGAAGAGAACAGAGGCAACAGCTAGTACGGGAGCACATCTGGGGAGAAAGGCAGTATTAGCCATTAGCTACCAAAAGAAGAAAAACCCGCCCTTGTACAGCGTCATTCAACTCAACGGGAAACTAGCTTCGGTACTGCCAACTGGCGTATAGATGTTGCGTCTAAAAAACATGCTGATTTGCGGCCATGTAGCGGTCGCACTCCTCCGGCACCGCAAGGCGAGCCAGCAACAGACGCTCGTTTAGTTGGTCCAGTGCCGCATTCACCTCGTACATAGACGTGGCTCCGTTCGGCGCATCCAGACCCACGCCCGCGCCCTTCACATCTTCGATGCTGACTTTCGCCCGCAGCGCCGCCATAGATGCCAGCAAGTTCAAGCACTCCGCACTGCCCAGCGTATAGCCTCCCTGCAGGGGGTGTGCGTGTTGGTGCAATAACACATCGTTGGGCAGCTGTACGAGCTCCGTGGACCCGCACACGTCCACAATGCACATCAGCAGCGATGCCTCGTGCATGCTGACGTGGTGAATGGGTCGATTCTTGTAGGAATGAAAAGTACGCTGATGGACGCACTGACCTGTCACGGGGTGTATCGTCAAGACGTGGACAGTGCCAGGCTTTGCGCAGATGGCGAGGGCCAGCTTGTCTTGAAGCACAAGTTGGGTAATGGCGCTCTCCGCCTTCCAGACACGCGTTGCCGAACGGGCATCGAAGTGGACAAATGAAAAGAGCATCGCCTCACGTGCGATGAGGCTGATGCCGTGGTGCGTCGCCATAGCAGTGACAGCCGCCGTCCACGACCCAGGCATCGGCAGACTCAGCCACGTCGGCGCCGCTTTCTCTGACGTATCTACAATTGCGCTATGACCACTTTTATTACTATTACTCGAAGTAAGAGCAGACGTCGGTCCACTGGTGATCTGCGACGGCGCAAATTGGCGCACCCGCAGCCCATGCGCATGCTGTGACGTCGCGTGCACCAGGCAGGAAGGCGGACAGCACAGCTCCGCATCGATGGCCGCCTCGCGGCGCGACGACGGCGCACAGGTGGAGAGGAGGGCGGAGAGAGCGGACGGGTGGTAGACGGTGTATGGCACCCGACGCGCAAAGCTGGTGGGCCGGAGGAGCAGCACCGGTGACATCGCCCCCTCGATGCGGCGCCACAGCAGAATGACGCCGTCCGCGCCGCTCGTGACGATGCCGAGCCGTTCCATGGCACGCTGTAGGGGGTCGAGCCGTTCTTGCTGATGCAATGCTGAGGAAACCGACAGTCCTGCCGCTGTTGATGCACCCTCTCCTTGCCGGGGCAGAGCGGTGGGGGACCTGGACTGGCTGCCGCTGTAGTTACCCATGGCGCCCGGGCTCGGGTTGCTGATGCTGCTGCTCCCAATTAGAGTCAACGAACTTGGGGGCAGCAGCACGGCATCCACCTGTGCCACAGGAGTCTCGTGAGCCGCGAAGCTCAGCGTGTAGGCGACGTCAGAGAAAAGGCTTACACGGCCGTCACTGCTACCGACGAGGCCGCGAAGGTAAATCTCTTCCTCCTCTACCGTTTGTTGGTTTTCTTCCCCTGCGGAACCGGCGATACCGCCTGTGGAGTACCGCAGTTTTTCTCCGTCGGTGGTGCGTCCAGCTGTACCTCCGCGACTGCGCCCGTCTGCGGGAACCACGATGCGGCAGCAGTAAGAAATGGCGAGTGGAATAAGGCTGGCACAAGTTGACTCTGGCACTGACACCGCGGATGCAGTCGCCCCACCTCTACCTCTGCGGCTGCCGCTACTCTTGTTCTGACGGGACTTGTGAGACATCTCCCGCGACACCTGCAGCTGCTGTGTGGTCGGAAGGGGGCGGATGCGGTAGAGTTCGTACGGTGGCTCGTGTGGGCGGTCGAGGCCAAAGACGACGACGTGTCCAGAGCGCAGCACAACGAGGAGGGCTTCAGCGCGGGCGCTACCGACGGCGAAGATGAGCGACCGCAGTGGTGCGCCACGGCGGGCTTGCGCCTCACTTGCTGATTCCCGCAGGCTTGAGGAAGACGAAAAGCCTCCCTCGATGTAGTTTCCAGGGTCCTCCGCGGGGGAGTGGAGGGCTGCCAAGGCGGCAGCAGACACATTGCTTCGTGCACTGCTACGTACTGGGTACAAACTTGTAGGACCAACACCAACACTAGCGGGACCTCCGCGGAAGGGGAGGAGTCGACTGCTGTGCTCTCCGGCCGCGGCTGCCGCGCCGCCTTCGATGGAGGAGGGCATTGTGAGAATCAAAGGGAAGACGCTTGCGAAGACAGCTTCCTCTTCCTCCATGAGATGAAGGAAGAGAGACTTGAACTGACTCATTAACGATAGCAAAATACAGGGCTTTTTGTTATTGTTATTGTTGTTGATGTTACTTGCTTGCGTGTATATCAAACTAAAACAGGAAGGCCATGCGATATGACGTTCAGCCAGTAAGAAATTCTGTTGCGGGTAGAGCACTTTTGCCCTTGACTGAAAAAAACAAGCGGAAAAGAGATTGGAGAGTCACAACCAGCACTGCGACGGTGCGCGCTTAAAATCAAAATGGAGAGTAAAACACACGATTGAACAAAACAAGGCGGTATCGCTGCAAAGATCAAATACTCTAACTTGAGCGAAACCCAACTCTTCGCTTTCTCTCTTTCGAAAGCGGTGGTACGGTAGAGGAGCAAGTAGCTTCACTTGGTGTCTGCTCTCAACGTATATTGCAGTGGAATTTTGCAAGTTCGCTTTGGCGAAAGCGTTGAAGAGATTCTCGGATAGATGGAGAAAAGCAAATAGCGGGAATGGAATAACTAAGAGTGAATAAAGCCCCGTACGTGATATGCGTCAAACTGTCTGATAAAGAAAAAAAAAAACCACGTTGGCAGTTATTCAGAAATGCAATGAGAAGGTGGGGCCAGACCTGTGAAGAGAAAGTGTGGAGAGAGAGCCTAACGAAATAAATAAGCATGCTTCTCCCTTTTTTATTTACGTATTTAATTGCCATTAGCAGTCGTTTCGGTTTACTGCACGTGTGCGCTTGCCACCACCACCACGTGCATATCGACACCGAGTGAAGTGCAATTCGTTCTTCTCTTGCGTTACCACATTTAAATCACGTTCTTCTTTTCAAAAAGAAAAAAGAGAAACAGCAGTGCATCGCGTTACTTTCCTCCTGCCCGTTTCCCCTTTTCTCCCACACCGCCTTCTTCACAGCTTGCTCGCCCCCATCACAACCGGCGTAATCTCGCCACGTAAATTCTGCGGCATTACTGCTGCCACCTGCGACGGGTTTAAGCCCTTCCCAAAGAGGTACATCAGCTTCACCTCCGCCGCAGAGATGCACATGTCATTTAAGTACACAATGTAGGGCGAAATCGCGCGGAGTCGCTGCACCTCTAACGCATTCAACGTCCCGCTAATCTCACGTGTGACGGCGCACACGACGATGCCGTACTTCTGCGCGGTGGTCACAATGCGCCGCAGCTGCTCCGCAACCGTGCCGGTGATGCTGCCCACGCCGTTCAACGTCAGCACAATTGCGTCAAGAAGCGGTTCTTGGGCGCTGTCGCCATCTTCCCCGGCCTTCAGAGCCGACCGCTTGCGCTCCAACAAAGCTACAATCGTGTCGACGTCGGCATCGGGGTCAAGCGGGTAGCAGCCAACGCGACCGCGCAAGTCCGACATCACCTTCATTGAGCCGTTCGGCTGCGGCAACAAGTACTCCTCCTTCAGCACAAAGTGCGTCGCCTCCATCACCCCCAGTGGAGGGTAGTTGGCAGAACAGAAAGCGCCGTAGGTATGATACACTTTGCTGCACCGGTTGCCGCGGAAGAGGCTGTCGTTGAAAAACACACAGACCTCGCAGATCTTCGGGTCGGAGGCGATCATCATGCTAATAATCACGTTGCGCCGGGCATCGCTGTACGGCTCGGCCAGCGGCACCATCGCCCCGGTGACAATCACCGGCTTATCGAGATTGTGGAGCATGAAGGACAGCGCGCTTGCTGTGTAGTGCATTGTGTCAGTGCCATGGGCGATTAAAAAGCCGTTGTACTCGTCGTAGTGGTTGTTCAAGTCCGTAGCAATGCGGCAGTAATCCGTTGCGTTCATGTCGCTGCTGTCGAGCAGACCCTCATACTCGATAATATCGAAAGGGGCAATTTCAGCGCTTTCGCGCAGCTCCCGCATTTCGTGCATCTGCTGCGTTAGGTAACCTGCCACGCACTCTAGCGCGCCCTCGGCGTTCTTCATCATGCCGATGGTGCCGCCAACGTAGAGGACAAGGATACGTCGTGAGTCTTCGCCGCATGGGATAGTGGAGGGCAGCGCTACTGCTGACGAAGAGGCCGCCGCAGCCGACTCCGCAGTTGCAGTGGTATTTGCTGTGGTGGTGGAGGTTGAGGTGGTCATAGGGGTATTGTTTCGATAGTCGTTGAGCTGCTGGTTGTTGGGTATGTCAAATAAATGTCGTCAACACAAAAAGGGTGTGAATGAACGGAAAGAGGACTCCTGGTATTCCAAAGAGTTTGAGGAGAGCACACTTGTGCGATGCGCAGTTGTCTTCCGTGTTTCAAAAAGCTGAAATGTGAAGAGGCTGTGTGCTAACACGCCATCCATGCAATACAGAAAAAGAATTGGCAGGCATTTGTGAAGGCGAGTTGATACGAGATTAACAAAAAGATGGAGAGAGGTGAAATGGGGAATAACTTCAGCAGCGAAAAAAAAAAAATGTTATCAGTGAAGGTTGCTTCTAAACCCGTTTTTCCGGCTGTTTTTTTGAAGCACAAGACGCGCAGAGCGTCAGCTCCCGCAAGTGCTAAACGCAGCATTTACCCAACGTGGCTTCGTTTGTCTCATAGCAAACACAGCCTGCAAGTTTGCGGCGACAACTCGGCAGCGGCAACAATGCCGTTGTTGAAAGCTAGTTGAAGACAGGAAGCCTGGCGTCGCTAAGGTCCCTCTGTAAACTCCTTTGCTTTAAATTTGAGGGGAAAGATAAAGAGACAAACAAAAATGAAAAAAACCCACACAAGGGGTCTACATGTGTAGCTGTGCCTGACAACGTGCTTATCCGTTGAAAAGGAAAGAGACATCAGTGCTTAAGGACACGAATACTCTCATTTGTCCCCCCCACACACACACATAAAAGCCGCAGCCGAAATTTCGATGCTCATGGAGCGACTTAGTCGAACAGACCGAAGCCCATGTCATCGTCGGCCTCCTCCTCCACCTTCTCCTCCTTCTTCGCGGCAGCAGCGGCAGGGGCGGCACCACCGGCAGCGGCGGCGGCAGGGGCAGCGGCACCGGCGGCGGCACCACCGAAGCTGATGCTGCTCAGCACCTCCGCCACGTTGATGCCGGCGAAGGCGTTGGCGAAGGCCGCGGCCATGCCGTGGCTCACCGACACGCCGGCGGCCTGAGTCACCTTCCAGATCGCATCAGCGCTGCAGTTGCCGTTTTCGCTCAGAATGAGCGCGGCGTAGGTGCAAGCGAGCTGGGGGTTCGACATTTTCTATTACAGTTACAACTACGATGATGTTACGTGACAAGAGAGAGGTGTGGATGATAGACAATCGAATGGATGAAGGTGATGTTGGGTAAGGCACAAGCGTACGACGAGTTCGGTGGAAGACAAAGAAAGTAGAACAGGTTAAAACAAGGGGAATGACGTAGAGTAATTGAGAGTTGAATGATCGGAAAACGACGACTAGCAAATACGAACGGAAAAGCCAGAGCGAAGCTGTATATCAGAGAAGCAAAAGAAGGGGCGCTGCGGCAGAAAAGAAAACAGCACCCAGTTCAACTTACGTCTCCTCAAACGACCAACGAAAGCGGAAGCCAACACAATTTCCTAGCACTTCGAAACAAATAAAAAAAACAGGCATGCTCACCTAGTCCTCTCCACGCAACGCGACCGTCTTTACTGGCTTGCAAATCCCCTACTTCTTTCGTTCGTGTCTCTCCGCAAACACTTCACACTGCAAAGCCGAGAAGAGATCAGCAAATTGCGTTTTCGCGTCGGATAGAGGTATACATCGTTTTTTTTTTCTTTTGAGCTGAAATGAAAAAAGATGAATTCTAAATAAAGGAAAGAGAGATCGAAAGACTTCCTGAGAGTCGCCAGCACTCCTATGGGACTTTGGCCGTCATTAATACATAAAGAAAGTTCCAAGCGAGGAAGACAGAAAGCACCAACGAGTCCACAAGATCGTTCACGTAGATCCGTTGTTCATGGGGCGACTTAGTCGAACAGACCGAAGCCCATGTCATCGTCGGCCTCCTCCTCCACCTTCTCCTCCTTCTTCGCGGCAGCAGCGGCAGGGGCGGCACCACCGGCAGCGGCGGCGGCAGGGGCAGCGGCACCGGCGGCGGCACCACCGAAGCTGATGCTGCTCAGCACCTCCGCCACGTTGATGCCGGCGAAGGCGTTGGCGAAGGCCGCGGCCATGCCGTGGCTCACCGACACGCCGGCGGCCTGAGTCACCTTCCAGATCGCATCAGCGCTGCAGTTGCCGTTTTCGCTCAGAATGAGCGCGGCGTAGGTGCAAGCGAGCTGGGGGTTCGACATTGCTGATAAGGCTTTGCAGTGATTACAGAGGTAAGGATGGAGAGATCAAAGAAGGTGCAGGGTGAACCAACATGCTTGTACAAAAACGGTGAAATTGCAGCACGATAAAAACGCCAAGATAGGAGAACAAAGATGAATGAAGTAAAACACAAGAATGGTCAGCTGCAGTCCGCTGTAGATGAAAGATTAGGCAAAAGGGTTTCTTGGTACACAGCTGTTCTCCAGATATTGCTTGCCAGAACTTGCATGAATTTGCTCCGTAGATAAACACAGATCTGATGCCGCTTTTTTTCGCTGTTGGCCATTGGATCAGTACGTGTGGTGGTTTTCGGTTTGTTCGAATAGTGCTGTTTATTTTCTTTTCAAGTTCAAATGAGATGCTCACGTCTGCAGCACGCAGGAAAACTCTGCTCAAAGTGTCTCTCTCGTGTTCGTGAACACATCAACCTGTAACTCTTCTGAACACCTGTCATTCACTGCGCGCCCATGACGGCAGAGGCACCTCCACCCGTACCACCTCTTCGCTGTCTTTGTAGGTGAGCGTGTAGCGCCATGCGTGCAGGCAGATAGCATCCGGGCACACGCAGCCACGCGCAGTACGCGAGTCCGCGAAGAACGCCGACTTCCACGCCGGGGGTGCCGCGGTTGTGTTTTCTACACAACTATCTTTACCAACCTCTATACCTTGAACGACACCGTTGTTATCATTGCTGCTGCTGGTGGGATTGCCATCAGTGTTTTGTATCTGGTCCACGCGGGTTGCCATAGCGGCGTAGAAGAGGGAAAGGGGTGTGTCAGCAGCCAAGCAAGCAAAGGCGTTAGCAGGGTGTGCCCGTTGATCAGCTTCATGGATAGACAGGGAGGTTCTTTTGTATTTTTGTAAAGAGTGTCCAATCTCACGCAAGAATGTCTCCATCGCCACGTACTTGCTGTCCCGCACAATCGGATGACCAAGCGAGGCGACATGTACACGAAGCTGATGCGTCCGGCCGGTACCTAAGGTGCAACGTATCACTGTCTGATCTGTTAGTGCATCGTAGTGGTCTACACGGAGAATCGTTGTGGCGGAGCGCAGGGTTCGCACGTACTGTTGCACGCGTTTCAACACCTGTTGCTCCTGTGCACCACTACGTTGCTGTCCGTCTGACATGACGGCCTCACCTTCGCAACTCGCTGAAGTGGTGAGCTGTGCTAGGGAGAGGGTTTCGCAGCCTGCAGACCCGCGTGTGAGTCGGCGCATCTTTTCATGCTTAGCGGCCAGCGCCTCGGCAGTGCGGTTGCCTTTTTCTTTTCTATGCTTTTCATTAAGCGTACCCATGACGTTGGTGTGGCTGTGTGCTTCTGCAGCCCCTTTTTCTTCTTCGACTTCTTTTTGAGCCAACTCGCGCTTTTGCCGCCACCACGCGTCGGTGAGGGTAGCGTCGGGGCACCAGTACAAACTGTGGTGGTGGTCGACACACCCAATGGGTCGCTGCACGACCAGCTCATCGCCCACAACGTCAACACCAGCAGCGTCAGCAACACTTGAGTTGTGATGGGATGAATGCAATGTCGAAGAGGACAACGAGGAAGGGTTAGGGCCATTCGCTTCAGTACTTTGGTGGAGGCTGCAGTGGTGCTGCGTGCGAGCCAGCACAGGTAAATCAACACGGCCGTACACACGGGCAAAGTACACCTTCTGCGAGGAAGACGAGAAAACGCCAGCAGTGAGAGCATCAGCGGTCATTGCGAAACCTACTTCCTCCTCGTCGCTATTCCACTCACCATCATCGTTGTCCTTGCTTCTGTTCGGATCGCTTGTAGTAGCGCCGCAACTGCTGCTCTCCGCTTTGTTCGCAATGGCAACTGCTGTGCGCCGTGCACTAGCGCTATCAAGCCCAAAGAGTAAAACGCCGCTCGTGGCAGCGTCAAGACGGTGTACAACGAACGCTTTAAGAGCGTAATTGAGGGGAGGGAAAACAATCGGACTTGCTTTCGAAGTGTCGATTGTCGTAACAGCAGCCATGCCGGCAGCAGGAGTGAGTATGCTGTTGTCACCCTGTGCCGTTGCACATTTCACGGCGCTCGGACTCGCTTCTGCTGGCGCCTCTGTTTCTCGTGGGCGTTTAGAAGGCGGTACAGCGGCTGTCGCATCAGCACCCAACGTAGGTGCGTGTTCGCTGCTTCCCTTGACACCATCACCGCTTTCCTGGTCGTTTGCACGGCGGAGAAGAAGTTCCCTGAGTAGCCCCCAGTCCTCCAGTGACACCCCCTCTGTGCACGACGACGACGCCGGCCCTGACGACAACGATGGCAGCCGCACGTAAACGCGAATCAACTCGAACTTCTCTATTCTGTGTAAAATGGACACGTAGGGCCGAAAGGGCACCTCCTTGCCCTCCGCGTGATGTGCGTCCTCTGTGAAATGCTCCTCAACCATGTAACGCCGCCCGCTATCGCAGCCGCCGAAGACGTCTTCAAGAATGCTCGTAACGCTGTTCTTGCGGTAACACCCAGACGGGTGCACTGGCATCCCTGGCGGTTTACTCACTGCAATTAACGCGGGGGCTTGTTGTGTCGCATTAGCGGTGGTGGAAAAAGAAGCAGAAGAAGCGGTAGAGGCGTGCGAGCGTGTAAGGGCATTCGTGAGATCGCACCGAATAATCTTCAGAGGAGGCTGCGCGAATATACGCCCCTCACGTCGCCACACCCGGTGGTAGACCGTGTCGCGCTGGCGCAGTACGAGGGGCGGCGGCAGCGGTGCCTTTGAAGAAGCAGATGAGGTAAAATTTTTTTTCGCCGCCCCGTCAGCGCTGCTGCTGTAAAGGCTGTTTAAAAGAGGTAGGATTGAGTCCACCTCCTCCTCTGACGGCAACTGCGAAAGCCAGAGCACAGTGCGGCACCACGCCTGCCACGTCTCCTCCCTCCCGTTGGCGTCACCTCCGTCAACGGATGCTCTAGCCAAAGATGAAGACGCATCACAATGAGCCACATTACTAACACCACCGGAATCAATGCCAACCCACTTCTTGCTTTCACCATCACTGACACCTTTGTGCTGTGCGCCACGCGTGTGGGCAATTTCGATGAGCGCGTTGCGGTAACGCCGGCCGACAGCCCGGCATTCCGCCTCCCGCCCGTGAAGCCACAGCACGCCGTCGCACAGCTCCTCTACATACGCGGGAAGGGTAAAGCGACGGTCTAGCGTGGCCCCACCGCCTCCTCCTGCAGTCTCTGCGTCACCGTGGTTTGTGGTTGACGGCGCATGGAGCAGCAGCGGGACCACCGCGGAACGCGTGAAGGAAGCTGGGGGAGGCAATCGCGCAGCGCCGACCTTGCCCCCCGTCAAGCTGTCGACGGTCTCCTCCACGCTGCCACTGCAACCACTTTCGGTGTTTTGATCGGTATCCCCACCAGGAGCACACGGCAGAAAAGCAAACTCGTGCAGGAAGAGGTCTAGCAGCCCACGCCCTAGCCACCGCCCTTTGACTGGGGCTCGAAAGACAAAGCTGTACGGTTTCACTGCAATCCACGTGCTTTCGTCTGAGAAGGAGCCGGAGGAACCACAACACTGGGGTCCGCAGGGGTTTTGTGTAAGATAGCGGTCACCTGGGGGAACGGTTGCGTAGGCTGACATCATGCTACAAAAAACAAGGTTGGTAGAAAGTGCCTTCAGGTATGAGCTTGGCTCTGATCGTCGAATATGCCCGATGTAAGTGTTTGCCGTCCAGGCAGCCTTTGCTTCGCAAAAGACACGATGTAAAAACCTGAGAGCAGACGGTGGCCGCGCATCTCAATGAAAGGGAAAGAGGAAGGGAGGGAAGGGGAGAAGAGACTGGGATCAGCTTACAGGATTACTTTTCCCGTCGTGCATACGCGCTACAGCCCGGCAGGGAACGTGTAGTCGCCTTCTGATCCTTTCTTTGGATGAAGCTATAGGAAGCACAAGTTCTGCTCGAGCACGCTTTCACTTGCCTCAAGTTGTTTTAATCTGCCCGTGCAGGCCTTTTCGCCGCCTGCGTTCGTGCGCTCAATTCGTCTTTTCTTTCCGTTTTCTTAAGGCACGAGGAAGGCGCTACCAGCCTAGTGTGCAGGCTTAATAAGGGAAAGAGAAAGGAGACAACAGCAAGGAAGACGAGCAGCAACGGGAAAAGGAAAAAGGGGTTATAAACACTCGCAGCACATTTTGAAAGGCAAACTCAATGTGTCCCCGCTTCTCGTCGCTGCACCGCGTGGACAAGGCGCATGTGCTCCTCCTTCGCCTCCTCTGTAGAACATCGCAGATAGAGCACCGTTGCCTCCGCCACAAGCAGCACGAAACACATCGCCGCAAACAGTGCGACTGTACTCACCCGCACTGTGCACTCAAACGTGTCTGCATTAAAGTAGTACATGAACAAGTTTACGCACTCTTTCGTAGCACATTGGTTTAGTGAAGGGTAGAAGATCTGCTGCCGTCCGCAAGTTTGTGGCTGCACACATGCGTACCATGAGGTGGCGGCGACGTGGCTGACGATGGACGCGCCACGGGGGATTGCAAGGTACAGCAGCGGCAGACCGGTCGCTAAATTGAAGCCGAAGCTGCTCCACTTCTTAATGTGCGCCGCACGTGTAAGAGCCACAGTCGCGCCGCGCAGGTGCTGCATGCCGACTACGATCGGTGGGTTCTCAAAGAGGGCCATTGCCTCGTGCCGCAAGCTCAGCTGTTGCATCATCGAGCCGGTGGAGAAGAAACGGAGTTTGGATCCCCGTGGGGACACGGCACTCGATCTCAGGTCGATGGCGATGCTACAGGAGCTATTAGTCTCCTCTGTGTTTACGATGGACTCATTCCGCACCGACAACAACAGCGGCGGCAGGTGGTGCAAGAGCCTCGGATCTGACAGAACGCACTCGTAAAACTCGCCAGTGCGGTAGGCCGTTGCGTACGACACGTTGTAGCGCCACACACAGTCATCTTTCGTACGAGCGAGACTGTTGGAGGCAGTGTACGTACCTGCCGCAGTGCCTGCTGCTCGCGCGATCCACGCGGCGACGCTCTCAATTAACTCTCTCGGCATGGACAGCTCATCGAGGCCGTCCGCGGTTGCCAACACAAGGTTGTAGCCAGTCATCTCAAGAGAGGCACGCCGTGTGTCGATGCGGTCGCTCAAGTCGTTGCCACAAATCGACACGTTGACTGGCAACACAACACCGCCGTCGCCCACTCCGCCGTGGCTGCTGTTGTCGTGCGCGTAGCCCTCGACGCCGCTGTCATAGAAGGACGGGCTGAGCTGACGGATGAGGCAGTAATCCATATTACCGGAGAGGTTCAACAGCGGCAGCGTTGGATGTGACGGCGACGCAGCAGCATCACCGGTTGCACTTGAGGCGGAAGAAGAGAGTGCTTCGCGTGATGCCTGGTCTGCGGCGTAGGCTTCGGCTAAAAGCAGCGCTTCGTTGTTCATCGCGGTCACCGGCAGCATGTTCGCCTGTACCACCACGCCGCGTGTGTTGTACAGCACGAAGGTGCTATTTGTAGAACCGCAGCAGGGTGTCGAAACACTCAGTCCACCAAGCGAAGCAGGGGCCGCTGCAGACGCGCCTTTCGTGCGAGTGCTAATGG
Source organism: Crithidia expoeki (assembly GCA_900240875.1). Taxonomy (NCBI): domain Eukaryota; phylum Euglenozoa; class Kinetoplastea; order Trypanosomatida; family Trypanosomatidae; genus Crithidia; species Crithidia expoeki. The sequence goes on from OESE01000177.1 coordinate 98,271, forward strand.
TATTTTCAGTGTCGCAGGCGTAGGTCAAGCAGTCCCACGCACGGGCCTGGTACGAGTTGGCGGACTGATCCAGTAGCTGCAGTCCTGGTGCCGCCAAAGTGCTCCACAACACCGTCTGGGAAACCAAATTGCCTCCAAATCCACTCGTACACCATGAGGCGACAATGGCGGCCGTGTTCGCGTCCGCCGATGAAGCTGCGGATGACGCTACCTGCTGGCAGAGCACGTAGTTGGAGCTCTGAAAAGGTGTGAGGACGCTCGTGGTAGTATTTGTCCAAGTTAGTTGTGACGCTTCGTAGACGGCACGGACTGCGGCACCGGTGCTCGTGGTGGTAAAGGCGTTCGGGATGTGTGGGTAGCGGTCGTCGATGGTGGCTGCGACGGTGGCGCCGTGCCACTGGGCCACGCACAGGGCAAGCAGCCATAAGTGTAGAGGCATCATGGAAGCAGTACACGGAACTGCGATAGGGAACGGCGGGTTTTTTTTTAGTATTTCCCCTTGGCTGCAGCCAAGGGATTTTATGGAACGGTGAGCGGGTGGAAACAGTTGTTTTATAAGCTAATGTTTTCCGCCTTCCCTCCCTCCGACGCGGGGTGCGTGTTTTCTGCTCTGGCCGTAGAATCAACAAACAGAGAAAACAAAAAAAAAGCGCAATAGAAGCGGTGAAAGCGACCGAAGGAAGTTGGTGGACGGACTGAAGAGGAGGTGGTCGACATAACACTCAGTTGCCGCGTGTCATTTGCCTCTTAAATTCTCATTTGTCTTTGCGTATTCGGCTCAGACAAAGCAATATTTGCACAAGCTAGAACTGAGACAGTAATGAGGTACAGCCTATATTACAACATCAAACGCATTGATCCAGCGTGAACTACTACCTCCGCTAGTTGGCCGCTATTTCTCCTGCCATTTAAATCTTCTTGTTCATTCACTTCAAAAACGCATAGTAGACTCGACTTCAGACGCATTCGCATGAGGGGCAAAACAGACTTAGAGACGATAAATCTGTATAAGAAAAACACGCAAACAGGAAAGCAAGTAGACGTGAATACCCAGGTAAATCCCAGTACCAAAGGAGCTAGTCCTACTGTAAATGCTGTGCAGCTGGCATCAGACGCACACACAAAACAATAGAATAAACAGACAGCCACACACACACACACACACGAAGAATATATATATATACATACATATTCTTTGAACGCATAACACTAACGTTGAATCGATAACTCAGATCAAGAAAGAAACGCGGAGGAAAAGTGCACTGAAAAAGGAGAACAACCAAAGCCGTCTTCATTCTGGACGAGGAACCTGTCCCCTCACCGCCGTGCCGTACCCAGCGAGGCGATTTGCTGCAGTGTCTCCTTCACCGCCTCCAGCTCGCGGTGCATCCGCTCCAGGTCTTCCATTTGTTCCTGGATAATCGCGTCCTTATGTGCAAGCTGATCGGACAAGCGACGTACCAAATCCTGAGAATCTCGCGCGCCCCTCTCTACCCCATACACAGGAAGAGTAGTAGCAGTAGAACCGCCGTCCAGTACTACATCAGGATCGCAGTCACCCGTGTTCATCGCACGCTCCTCTTTTGTGTTGTGTTGCTGCTGCGATGGTGACGGTGGTGCTCCGATCAATGGATGGTGACCGTCGCCTTCAGACACGCTCTGCTCATTCGATCGCTGCTTCACTGCAGCTCCGTTTGCACCTGTCCGCTTTCCACGGATTGACTTCCTGTTATCACTGCTGCTGTTACTGGGGGCCACTGTGATCTTCCCTGCGCTCAGCACGGTGCCAAAGGCAATGCGTGGCTTTGACAATGATTTGGCGCTGCGCGCCCCAGCCAGCCACGGCTCCACCTCCCCTTCTCCCGGTACACAGGGTTTACGCAGCGACGAGATCGGCTCCGCGACGCGGCCGCCCAGCTTAAACTCTTGCGTCTTTGTTGTACGGCCCGTCCAGCGAGGGTGACCATTACCCTCTAGCCGCTCCTGCGCTTCACGCCGTCGCCGCCGCGCCTCCTCCTGTCGCTTCAAGTGCTGCGCCACCCCTGGGTCCTCCGTAACGGTCACCCCAGCCGCCGCGTAGGGACCTTCATCCTCCACCGGTGGAAGGTAGTTCGACTCTGTCTCCGCTTCTGCTGCAGGCCCCAGCTTGGGTTGAAAAGTGCACTCCATCAACTCCAACTGCTCCTGCTCACGTCGCAGCGCGTCGTTGATCTGCCGTCGGCGCAGACGCCAGGCTTGGGATTTGATGTACATGGCGTCAGCTGGGGCAGAGCTGCGGTAGCGGCCGGCGGACTGCAGGCGCGCTTCGATGAGGTGATCGATCTCATCCAGCTGACCCATCGAAGTGTGACAGCGCGCGTTGACGGGGGTTGTGTGTGCATTGTACAGCGGGCGTGGTGCAGAGGACATAGAAAGACTGGGCGTGCGACTAGTGTTCTTCTCATTAAAACTGTTCCTATCGCTGTTACTGTTGGGATGGTTTACTCGCGATTGGGGACGTGGATCGCAGGCCGGTCCGTCAAGTTCGCCGTGGACTGCGATGGCGCGTGCAATGGTCGCTGCGGACGCTGCTGATGTTGTGCGAGGCGCGGGTGGACGTGCAGTCGGACTGTTTGATGTGTCCCTTTGCGCAGTCGCAGCAGCGGTAGTTGAAGACGACGGTTGGTGGTGCCCACCCGCACCCTCTCCTCTATTTGCGACTGCATCGTGAGGGTTAGGTCGTCTGTTATGACCGTTCTCCCTTCCTTCTTCGTCCATTTCTTCCTCATCTTCGTTCATTTCCAGGATGGTTTCGTTTGGGTCAACACGCAGCGGCTTCTGTTGTGACTGCTTTGGGGGCAATGGCAGATGCTGCTGCGGGTTGGGCGGCGTCTGCGCGTCGCGCAGCAAGAAGTTTTCGTAGGCGGCAAAGTCGTTTTGATACTTCGCGAGGAGCGCCTCCGGGTCTGCGCTCATCTTTCCTTCGTTTTTCACTTGATATGCCAACAGCAATTTTCGCTAGCAACAACTCCACGAGAGCGAAATACAAATCGAGAGAGAGAGTTTGCAATATTCAGTAATCTGAAGCGAAGTGCAGCGGTAAGTTCAGACGATCAAACACTAACGAAAACAGCGTAAAACAGTGATACGACAGATCTACTTCACTTACAAGTAGAGTTGTTTGCACTTGCCGTCCAGCAGCAGAGAAAGCTGTGATGCAAAACACGACAGACGGAGATACACAACTTCTACGGAATGCAGAAAGAGCAAACTATTTACAAAGGAAAGAGATCAACATAAAGGAGGAGAGATGTTGAAAAAATATGGGTACGGAGACATAAGCAAAGACGTTTCTGATTTAACTGTGCGCGGCAAGTAGTGCTTCCTTGCATTTGATTAGCAGCATCGAGAGTAATTGCGACAACGGCTTATCGAGACAGCGACGTCTTTACGTAAGTGCACTACGCTGCTCTCGCCCCATAACGGCCAACTCCCTACGTGGTACAAAGAGAATACGTGGGATTTGCAATCGTCACGGCTCACCGTTGTCGGGTAGAAATTGACGTGACGGTTGACCCCACACGTCAGGATATTTGAGTCTGCTGTACTCATACACAACACACGTATAGAACCACACGCACGTTCACCAACAGCTGAAGCGGAGGAAAAGGCCATATATGAGATACATACACACATGCACCGATACGCATCTATCGCGTTGCCCCTCAAAACGGAATCACAACAAGGAAAGGAGCAGTGTCGATGACGAGCCACGTTTACGCGCGTTCGGAAACAAAAGCAGCAAGAGAACATGTGAAAGCAAACAGAGAGAGAGAGAGACAGAGATGGCCTTTTGGCAGGTATCACGGCCTCTTCACGAACTTACTTACTATACTGCATACAATCGCGTCTAAGCAAAACACAGAAAAGCGCCTCGACGTGGGGTTCCTGTTCTTTTCCTTTCGAACTCCCCGACACAGCCCAAACATCTATTCCTCCTTTTCGAGCTTGGATTAGAATGGACAGAACAACGTGCAAAGTCGAAGGGGCAAGGAGCGCTCCTCGGTCGGCACCGCCAGCGGCAAAATACCGTCCGGTAGCGCGCACACCTCCGTTGACTCGGCCATCCACGCAGGAATGTGCTCCCCACCGCGGCTATTGCGCTGCTCGGAAGACGACGGGGTCCGCATCGAGCTATAGATCGAGTCTCCATCCCCTCCGTTGGGAATTGAATTCGAGAAAGAGCTCGTCGTGAGATCGACGGCGGACTCGTAGTCGCACAAGAAGTCGACGCAGCAGCTGCGGCCCGCTGCGATGCACTCCTCGACGAAGGCATCGGAGTGCCGGCCGTTCGGTATGACGATGAACTCCAACTCCACTGACGGCATCGGCCGGTCCTGAAGACACGGAGAGACGATGGGGCTGACAATCGTCGCCTGCGGCTGCTGCTGCTGTTGCTGTTGCTGGCACGCAGTTGACCCACTACTGCCGTAGAAGGCAGAGCGGCGAGCCCCTGTCTCATTTATCAGAATGGACTGCCCAGCAGTCGCAGCGGCGGATGAGGGGGGCGGTGTAGTGTGTGCGGTGTAGTCGTACCGGTAGAGATTCGACATGTTTGCTTGAACTGCTTCCACATCCCCTTCGTAATCATCTACAACCCTGTTAGTCTGAGGAAGGGGGCTGTCGACGTGATGGGGATGTTGTTGCATGTAATAAAACGCTGTGTGCGTTGCAACGGATTCGCCGCTGCCGAAGTGTTCGATTTGCTCCCTGTTTAACGAGCCCGTGAGTCCTCCGGTCAGAGCACGGGCAGCAGCCGACGACTGCGCAGGGCGTGCCGCATTGCTTCTTCACTTCGTTCGCTGCGGCGCACGGCGTAGCGTGCCTGAGCACGGCGTAGCATCGCCACAAGCGAAGCGCTCTCCGTCACCGGCGCACATTTGTCCGCATCACCGTGGACAAAGAACATACGCTGCGGGAAGTAATCGAAGATATTGTCCGGCAGCACTTCACCCGTATCGCCGTTGCGGCGGTCATCAAAGTATGCGTGAATGGAGTACCGCGCCAGCTGATCGCGTCCGCCCGCAATCTGGTGCAGCACCGGTGTGTTGAGGCCTTCCTTTTGAAAGTGATCAACGAGGCCCTCAATGTTGTACATACCACTGAGCCCGACGTAGCGGTGAATGGACTCGCGTGGGTTGTAGCGCGGCACGTTGTAGGCCACATCCGACGGCGCCGGTACATCCTGGTGCACACCACGCTGGGTGTTGCTGCGATAAGCGGAGAGCTGCGCTTGGGAAAGGAGTGACATCATCGTTAAGTGGGCACCGGCAGACTGCCCAATCAGCGTCACGTTACTCAGGTCGCCGTTGTAGCGCTCCGCGTTGTTCAGCACCCACGCGACGGCATCCGACACGTCCAGCGTCATCCCCTCCATCGTCGTCTGCGGGAAGTTGCGGTAGTCCGGGCAGAAGACGACGTAGCCGCGCTGCGCCAGCACACGCGCCATCATGGTGCTCCAGAGGTGGCTGCCGATGATCCACACGGCACCTGTGACATCGATCACAATTGGGAAACGCTTGCGGCGCAGACGCTTGCTGTGCTGAGTGTACTCGAGCGTTTTCATGAGAGAGTCGAGCGGGACCGGGAGCACGATGTCAACCGTGGCCCGGTTGTGCAGGTTCATCCTGTCCTCCTCATCCTCCTCGTCGAGGCCGGCGAGTACGTCCTCTTCGGGCAACGTTCGTGTGCGCTGTCGCAGCGGCGAGGGCAACCGCAGCTCCGGCGAAGATCCAGATAGCCGCTGCTTTTGTGTGCGTGCGGGCAGAGATGGTTGCCGCTGACGGTGCTGTTGAGTGTAACGCTGCGGACTGCGGCGCAACGGCCGGTCGAGCCCGCTCTCCTCGTAGGTGCGACGACGCGCACAGAGAGACGTACGTCGAGGCTGCTCATTGTTGTTTTCCTCCCCACCGCGCGTCCTCCCGAGACGCCCCTCATGAAAGGGTCGATAATCCCCTTCCACATCTGCCTCCTCCACCTCCGTTGATGCTGCAACCGTGTCTTCACCTTCTTGTAGAGCCGCCAGTACATCCTTCAACAGCGGATCGTTGGTCAATTCGACTCTTGGCAGGGTATCATAGTACACCGGACGACCTTCGTAAACAGGCACTTGATGCGTGCCTTTACCTTCTCCGCCGTTGTTGCTGCTGTCTGCTGGGCTAACCGGTGGTGGTGTTGCACTGCGTAACTGCGGAGTGGCGGCCGAAGCTGGACCGGACGCACTGGCAGACCGACCATCACCAATACCATGACCATTCAATCCGCGGTCGTCGTCGCCGCTGCTCAACTCCAGTCGATTCGCCGTCATGTCGCAGCTCGACGACGAGCTCTGCTTTGCCTCCATCTCCGGTTTCTCCAGCGCCGCCATCGTCGCTGTTGACGCTGTCTTAGTCGCTGTTGCTGGACATCCTCCCGTTGGAGCGGTGCTGATGTCGTGCTGATTTGTCAGCGGGGTTGTGCAGTGCGGGCTGTGCGAAGGTCTTTGACGGCGTGCTGCGACGATGCACGCTTCTTCGTTACTTCGGCCTCTAGTTTTTGTCGTCAATGGACCGTCCCTCGCGGGAGAACGCTGCTGCATGGGCAAGCTGCGTAAGGCGGAGCCGTCAGCAGGGTTTAGGTCGACCGGCGCAGCTTCCATGAGCCGCTCCAGCGTCGTTGTCAGCTGCATGTCGCTCGTTGGCCGCGCCGCACTACGACGCCGCGGCCCACCTTTCACCAGCGCAAGGTTCGATGGTGGAGCACGGCGTCCGCTGAGAACAAGGCCGTGTTGCTGCTGCTGTGGGTACAGATGATCGGGAGGTTGCACGTTAACCAGCACATCCATCATTCCATGTTCCTCCAGTCCTACTCCTGTTGCCGGTGGATTGTCTGCCGCATAGTCCGGCAGCTGCAGCGCACTCGCCGAACTCCCTGATGGACCGACAAGGCGGGGACGCGGGGGCAGCCGGCTACAGTCGCCGTGCAGGTACGAAACCGCCGAGTCGAAGTTGCCGCGACGCTGCGTGTGCGCTAATGCGGACTCGACCGCCTCGCCATCTCCGTTCCCAGCGTCGCTCCCATGCGGATAATAATGGTTGCTGAATTCCTCCGATGTCGCCACGCACACCGACGGATCGCTGAGTGCGCCGGATACGGTAGCCACGTCGGACAATGGACAGCGACGACGCACTGGTGGCGGGAACTTCCGTCGGCCCGCACTGTTGTTTAGTGTACCACCCCCTTCCTCAGATCGGCGCTGTTGCCCGCTGCGGCTGCGATTGCCCGAGCTGACCAACACACGGCGCCGTCGCACACCAGTCGGCAGCTGCGAGGCTGAGGGCGACAACGTCGACGATGATGCGTCATTTTTCCGCAGTACCTCACGCAAATCTACTCCCTCTGCCTCCAAGACACGGAGGATGTTGCGCTTTTTGGTGGTGTCCGAGGAGCGGTAAGAGACGCGGCGGATGATGTTCGGTGACGTGAGGTACCACCACCAGTGCGGGATGAAGCAGATTCCCACACATGCGCCGTACGCGAAGAGACGCAGCATCTGCATCACCCACACAATGCCGGTACTCAGCGCGTAAATGAGCTGCAGCGCGCTGGTGAGCATCCACACCAGCTGACGCAGCGTGTACGGCAACATATTAAGCCCTCTTGAACTGACAAAAAGGAAAAAGCAGCGAAAAGAGAAACAACGCTGTTGTGCTCGCTCCGGGACGCGAGGCCACCGAAAATCAGAGCAGAAACGATTTACAATTCGAAAAAAAGAACGCAAAAGACAGAAAAGGGTGACGCCAGCTTGGAAGGGAGAAAAATAAACCGGACGGCAGATCTCTTGCTGCGTGTTTGTTTCAACGTTGCTTTTGCTTCTTGTTGTGTTTGTTTTGCTGAATTTTTGTTAGTGCGCGTCAACAGACAAACTGAAAGCCGCACTCTACCCTCCCACGGCCCGTCGTTTCGCTCAAAAGAAAAAAAAAGGTCGCTGAGGCCTCTAGTTGCTTGTCTTGGGGGTGTGATCGTACCGATGCTGAAAAATGAGAGAAGCAAAAGGAATTCCTGGGTTTGCTGTGTTTCGCTTTACCCTCAAAGAATGGGGTCGGAAACTGAAGCCGGAAAAAGCGCGCCGTCCACGGTCAGGGAAAAGAAAACTGAGATAAAAAAGAAAAGTCAGCAGGCTACTATTTCGCTGGACCGGCTAGTGAGGCTTGCAGAAGCTACTCTTGGGTGTTTTGCTGACTTGACGTATGGTTTCACTCCCTTTCCTTTGAAGAGTGTACAAGCAGAAGGAAAGGCAAAAGAAAGAAATGGGGGATTTGTCTTTGGGCGTGGATGTGTCTGCTATACAAGAGTAGTCAAAACTAAAAGGAGGCCCGTGAATATCGCGTTACACGTCACAGCTCGAGTTAGACTTGAAACGCAAAAAAAAAAGAAAAGTAAAATATATGTTCAATTCAAAGAGCGAGGGCTACCGCCTCCCTGGTGTTTCGTCTCAGTCTCTACCTTTGACACGACCGTGAGTTTTCAACGCCGGTGGCACGATGCTGCTCTTTGCTAGCAAGTGAAGGTTGCAGAATAAAACGAAGAGCGTAAAATGAATCCACGTAACGGCTTAGCCGTTGAGCTTGCGTTCCTCTCAACTGCTGTTTTGAGCACAAGAGAACTCGGCAACCCTCAAGCGAAGGCAAAATTGGTTCGAGAGCGAAAAGAAAACAGGAGCAAATCGCAGATGTGGGGAAGGCAGGAGAGGAAGAGGGGCTTTGACTGTGAGGATGAATGACGGAAATGGCAATAAGATTAAACGTACACGAAAGCAAGAAGAAAGAGGAGGGGGGGGAGAAGAGCAAAGAGAGGCGAGTGACTCAAATGATCGCTCCCTTCGCCTTTGTTCGCCAGCAGTCTTGTTGGAAGGAAGAGCTGGCGTTCCTTCTTTCCCTCTCTTGCTACACGGCTGCTTCACTCCGTAGGGAGAGGTTATAAGCAATAAAAAAAAAAGGCAACAGCCGCACGGTGACTTTCCTCAATAAACCGCTCAGCAGCCGACAAGACGAACGAGAAACAGTGCGGATAAATGGGTGTAAGATAGCAACAGGCGAAAGCACACAGAAAACTCAGAGGAGAGGGAAAGCTGACAATCGAAAAGTTGTGCTTTCCGAGGTTTCTTTGGCTTCCTCCCTCTAACTCTGCTTTACACCAGCTTGTCCGCTTTCTAGTGATGCGTGAAAGTGGGAAAAAAAAAAGTGTTTTCGTTGTTAGTGTTGATTCTCACTGTTGTGTGAGTGCGCTGTGTGCAACGTGTCCCTACGCCTTTTTCGTGTTCAGCAGACACACGACAACATAAACGCCAACAGTGAAATCGAAGGCACCTCCTTACGGGAGAAGAAGAAACCTGAGAGGAGAAGAGTCAAAGATCTGCGCAAACTATGGAACACACAGCAGCCTTTTGCTTGCACCTGTTTGCAACCCGATGAGGCCAGGTTGAAATCAACGCGCAAGACAACAACAACAGCAAAAAAAAAAAAAAGCTTGCTTAGTTTTTTCTTGTGTGGCCGAAACAATTTGGGCTTAACCCAGCCTCAGTGATGCCGGTTGCAACTTACACCGAGTTGTACCGGAAGGACGAAAAGCTCAACGAGTTGGTAGGCAGCGTTTTTCTTCGATGAAACAGAAAAATACAAAGAGGTTGTCTTCGGTATCTCTCCACGGTAAAATGGAGGCTCTCTACCGCTTTGCACTTGTCCTCTAACTGTATGTTAATGCCGTCTGCTGCGAGCAGAGAAAGCAGAAAATTCAAGGGCTAGATGAGACCACAGAAAGCAAGCAGCGGCAGCTTTGCGTGGTAATTCTTTTTATAGGGCGTGTCGCCAAAAAAGGGAGAAATGGTGGCGGAGGTGCAACAACGCAAGAAAAAAACCTAAAGGTTAAAAAAGGAGATCGTGCTTCTCGCTGGAGAGAATAATAAGGCTTTGAATTTAGATATGACGAAAGAGTAAATGACAGCTAACCCGTAGTTTTACTGTGGGCACGGTGTTTGAGGTTTCCCCGTTTGTTGAGTACACGTGTCACGAGAAAGAGGGTTTTAATTGTAGGGTCGGGAGAGGTCGATGAGACAGAAGGTAACGTTCAGTGCGAGTGCGGTAGCAAACCAGTACTTCGGTACCGGCACCCGGTTTATAGAAGTAGTTTTTGAAGGTCCTCACCAGAGCCTTCCGCTGCTCAGGTGGCGCGAGGTGTTTTCCAGGGTCAACAGATGGTTGTAAACACTCTCAGTGGCGAATAACTCCTGGCAACCTGCAGTCGCGCTTCTCGATTGGATTGGTCCAGGCATTGTCCAGTATAGGTTTCCTCGTTTTCTGTGATTTCGAATCGTCTCGTCAACCTCAGCCGAGACCGAAGGATTTAGGGCAGCACGTTTGGCAACGCTGCTCTTTTTTTTTCCGATTCTCTCTTAATGAGATTTAGAAGCCCAGCGAAACGTGCGAGACTTGCGCTGGTGAAACTTTCGCGTAGGCACAACAGAAAGCAAGGGAAAGCTTCGGTACCAACCTTGGAAGAAAGTAGAAAACGCCGGATAAACGAAGCAATGATGTCGAACACGCCAAGAAGCCACTCAAAATGCTGTTATGGCTTGCACCTTTCTGCCCTTTCACGTGTTACCTGTTTACATAACCATGCGAGAACGAAGGTGAAGAGATCAATGGGATAGAGTAGCTAACCACACCACGCAAACAGCACAAAACCGACGAATTAGATGAGCAGAAACGCTTATGCTGTTCAGCACCCGATCCCTCTCAACAAAACCGAAGTGAAAAGATACGCCGCCCTTCGTGTCGACTAGCGTGACCCTGCGTGCAGCATCGAAGACGCCCTTATTCGTTGGTTTCTCAGAACGGACATATGAAGCTCGCCAGACGCATTAGCTTGCGCCGCGACGACGCCGGACACGGCGAGAGCAAAATGCCATCCGGGCGCGTTACCGGCAAAACCGGGAATTGGTACTGCGCATTGTTCGACAGATTCGTCAGGGCAGGGCTTATGCCAAACTGCAGCGCGTCGGATTCCATCAACTTTGATACCGACGTCTCCGCCGGACTGGCCCCGGTGACGACGACGCTCGAAGTGCCTGAGTACTGGCGACTCTCGAGCAAGCCACTGCCCGGCGACTTACCTGTCAGCTGCGCGTGACGTCGCTGATCATCGTCGATGTCGTAGTAGCACAGAAACTCCACAATGTGGCTGTTGCCGCACAGGGGCTCTTCGATGATCGAGTCCGTGTGCGTCGCTCCAGGAACGAGGATGTACTCAATCGTCACCGGCTTCTGCAGTGTCTTCGCGGCGTCGGGGTTTTCGCTAATCAGCTTCACGATTGCGTCGCGTTGTGCGTTGCGCATGAGGTAGACGATACTGGCGCTCTCCGTCACCGGCGCGCTCTTGTCCGCATCACCGTGGACAAAAAACATCCGCTGGGGCAAAAAGTCGAAGACGTTGCCCGGCAGCACCTCACCGGTTTTGGGAGACTGGTGGTCGTCAAAGTAGGCGCTGACAGTGTAGCGTGGTACATTGCTTTTACCGCCCGCAATTTGATGCAATACATCGCGGTACAAGCCACGCCGATCAAAGTGCTTTACCAGACCGCCCACGTTGAAAATACCACTGAGCCCGACGTAGCGGTGAATGGACTCGCGTGGGTTGTAGCGCGGCACGTTGTAGGCCACCTTCGTCGGCGCGGGCACATCCTGGTAGAGGTGATGCTCCGTGTTGAAGTTATACGCGCACTGCTGCGCTTGGGAAAGGAGTGACATCATCGTTAAGTGGGCACCGGCAGACTGCCCAATCAGCGTCACGTTACTCAGGTCGCCGTTGTAGCGCTCCGCGTTGTTCAGCACCCACGCGACGGCATCCGACACGTCCAGCGTCATCCCCTCCATCGTCGTCTGCGGGAAGTTGCGGTAGTCCGGGCAGAAGACGACGTAGCCGCGAGCCGCGAAGAGGCGGGCGATCAAAAAGTTCCAGAGGTAGCAGCCAACAATCCACGCACCGCCGTTTACGGAGATGAGTATGGGAAACTTCCTGCGCAACAAGTGCGTCTTGTGGTATCTATCTTCACTGTGGCCCCGCCGAGCATCCGCCTCCATCTTGCCTTGCTTGGTGCCGTTCGCGCTGGACGACGAAGTGTGCGACTGACCGCTCGTTTCGAAAGTCCGCCGCTCCTGATCCATGAAGCGGAAAAGAGAGTCAAGGGGCACCGGGAGGTAGATGTCCAAGGTGGCACGGTTGTGCAGATTCATGCAATCCTCAACGTCGTCGTCGTCGTTGTCGGAGTCGGTGAAGCTCTCCGTCAAAGTGGACGGTGTTGCATTCATCTCTGGCACACCCACCGCTTCTTCGTCGTGGTGGTGGTTTAGTGCCTGCGAGCCCGACTTTGCCATCTGCTGCTGTTGCTGACTGCGGTGGCGGTAAATGCGCTGTAGTGCAGCTAGCGTTTCGTCAAAAGAGTTCTTCATGTTGACCGCACCCGGGAAGAAAGAAGTCGAGGCGGTTGGCTCGTCGCTGATGTTCACGGGTAGGCCGTTGACAAAGGTGCCGTCAGCAGGGTTGATAGTGCTGACAAAGCGTTCCACCGCGTCGTAGTCCACGCCGTCGGAGTCGTCCGGGATCGTCGACCCCGGCGGGACTCCGCGCATCTTGGGCTGCGACTTTTCCGTCCACGGAAATGAAATTCGTGAAGCTGGATCACTCGACTCCTGCGCAACAGTCTTTTGGAGCAAAGCTTCAAGGTTGCGCCGCTTGGTTGCCTGCGAGGAGCGGTACGAGACACGACGGATGATGTTGGGGGACAGGAGGTACCACATGACGTGCGGGATAAAGTAGGCGAGGTCGAGCATGGCGAAGGTGATACAGCGGAAAGTCATAAAAACCCACTTGAGGCCGATGCCCATCGACGCGATCAGCTGGGCGCCCGTGCCCAGCAGCCACATTACCTGCTGGAAGACATACTCGAAGGTGCTGCTACGCATTCTTGGAAAGAAAGATGTCAAAGCAGAAATATGTTTTAAAATGAAGCACACAGTTAGAGGTAGAATCCGGTTCAGGCAAACAGGGATGTATGCACGGGAGGATCAAGGACCGCGAACGCTCTTGGGAAACAGCGACTGTCTTGAGTGAGCTTGGCTTCAAGCAAACCAACAAAAGAGACAGGAAAAAGAAAAAGGAAAAGACGGTTTAAATACGGCTTTCTCAGTTAATACGGGAAAAGCGGGCTTATAACGGTCGTTGGGTACTGAACCGACCGTGCGAACGAAGCAAAGGAAGGGGATGCAGTTCTTCCTTTTCTCTGGTAAGAAGGCAACTTGTGGAATGCGTGTGTGGGAAGCAAACGAATGTAAGGGAAGCAGTACCAAACCCTACGGGCTGGACGAATGTGTGTACAGAGATACCCCAGAGCGATACGTTGACGTGGCTGGTGCCGCGACTATGTCCCCGTGTGTGTGCGTGCGTGCGTGCGCGTGTATGGTGGCGGGGAAGAGGAGGGGGAAGGGTACCTTCCAATTGTACAACGGTGCGCAGTCACCCCAGAAAGAAGGCAAGGGGGGGGGGTGAATGGAGCGAGTTCGTCTATTGGCAGTTGACACACAGACCTTCGTAATAGGTAGCGAAGAGAGAAGAATAAGCGCCAGACAAAATAGATGTTTGCCCAGCTCCGCGGAAGAAAACTGAGCGAGGGAAAGGATGTGAAACCAAACGGAGAGAAACTGAAAACGAGGTAGCAGTGAGGGTTAGAGAAAGGAAAAAAGGGGGTCGTTTCGCAGGACTTCAAGCTACAACGGAGAGATTAGTGCCGAAGCACCACGAAGAGGTCTGCTTGACAAAAGACGTCCATTCCCGCGCTTCGCAGCGGCTTATTTGCATCGAAGGCAGATGCGAGAAAGGGCGCTCCAGGTCTGCGTTGGAACACCACGCTATTTTTTTTTTCTCTTTTGATGACAATGCCGCTTTACGGTTTTGAGTACCCTAATAAACATAACGGAGAATCGAGGCAAAAGCACAAGCCAAGACCTTTGATGAGATGGGGAAGAGGAAGCAACCGTTTTCGGCTTCCGGCGCGCCGATGCAAACACACGAACGAATGCTTCCCATCCACCTTACGTCATCAAGCTTTCTCTACTTTTTTCCTGCCACCTTGCAGGAGTTCAAAAAAGTAAAGGTGACTCAGCGCAGTTCGCAGCCTCGACGCCATTGGATCTACCGAAGCCGGCGCGGACAGCACCGATAGAGCTACTGTGGAAGAAGACTGACATGGTGCCGATGTCGTTTTCTCCGAACCAACCGGCGCACGAGTCTGCTGGTGAACCTGGTGTGTTGCATCCGTCCTCACTTCAGCTGGGTTCATACCGGTAAATGTCGACGCCGCGACCCTTGTGAAAGCCCTTTTCGTGTCACTCACCGCTTCATCTTTCCTCGAAGCGCGAATTCGGGCGATCAGTGCCGCAAACGATTCCTCCCCGTCTTTTGCTGCAAAACCAACGCTGTCCGTCCCACAACCGCTCGTCTTCGAAGCGTGCGGGTTGCTTTGTTTTCCAATGTCTTCTTTTAGCGTGGATCCTGGAGGTGCATAGGCTTTTGCCAGCAGCGTTGATGGAAACGGAGTTGCTGGTGGAGGTGGCAGCATCCAGGGACACAATGCTGCTGCTGAATTAACAGCTGCATCAGCAGCCGCAGTTGTATCCGTGAAAAAATTGATCGTATGACCGCACCGCGGACACACCGTGGCTGAAGCTAAAGCGCTCCTCCCAAGCCCTTTCCCCTTTTCCCTTTGACGCGTCTCTCCCTCCTCCGAGTTTTCTCCATAGGGCATGGACTTTGACGTGAGGGTGTAGGAAAACATGGCGTCGCACGACGGGCACACGGCAATGGCCACCGCAGTCACCACACGGGTACACCATTCCGTCTCTCCTGCAAACTCACACTCAAATCCATTTCCATGGAAAATTGTCGAGGAGGGGGAAACACCAACTGACGCTGACGGTGCTGTCAACTGCCCGCGCGAGTCCGCAACGGCCGACTGCTCCCGCTGCGCCTTCACAAGTTGGCGCAAGGCCATCACGTAGTGAGCCGCGCTGCTCCTTACAACGGCTGTGCCCACAAAGGACGACGTCGCCGCACAGGTGTTGCTGAGTGCTGGCTTTACATTGCTGTCTTTACGCGACTGCCGGTCGGAACCGACAGACCGCAGACTTCGCGCGGAGCTGCGCGAAGGCGGTGGCATGTACAGAGAAACAGGAAATGTGTTTTTGTGCTGAGCCTGTGATGCCGCACGCGACGAACCGACATGTTTTTCCTCCTCTGGCTGCAACAGGCGTTTACTCCACCCTACATTCGTGAACAGAGCTGCATTGCTGCTGAGCAGAGTCGCAGAGCTGCGGCGTGTAATCCAGCTGGTGGCCAGACCAGTATGGCTATCCCGCGACTCAACCCTCCGCAGACCTTCTTCGTAGGACAGATCGTATACAACGTCGTTTGCTACTCTACAAAGCGCCTCGTAGGCGCGTAACGTGTTTGCGTAAGTGGCATGTGAGGTGACATCAGTAGGTCTTATTTTTGCCTCTTTGAGACACAAAGGAGTGCTAGCAGCAACAGCACCGGCACAAGTGGAAGTTGTGACTATCCCTTCTTGTGGAAAAGAAGAAGCACTTGAGGTTGTTTCTAAAGGTGAGTCTAACTGAAAGTCACCCGTAACCCACGCCGGAGGAAGAGCAACATCGTTATCGCCACCGATAGTCGTCTCGACCCATGTAGACGGCTGGCGTTTGCTGCCGCTGGCAGCACCATTTGGCGTGCACAATGAAGAAGGAATACCCGATACGGCATTTACAGATGTGTGCACCTGCCCCACACGCAGGGACTGCGATGGTGGGGGCGTGGGTGTGGGCCGCAGCGGTGGTGGGCGAAGTTGTTCTTTAATGAGAGTGCGGCGCACCTCGTTTGATGCCAGCCCAGTCCGCGCTTCATCGCGCAACGCATTTAGACGTGCATCGAGTGCATTTACGCGGTGCAGCGACGACGCAGACGACGATGATGAAAGAGAAGCGTGGGCAAAAGCACCGGAGGGGCGCTCCGACTGCATCTAATGCCTAGGGGAATAAAACGTTTATTCTATGAATGTGTGTTTAACATCCCGAGCATCGCCCTTCCTTGTTTGCTCTTGAAGGCTACGCCTGGTTGGCCTCCTCAGAGATATGTTGATGCTGCAATCAGGCCGTTGAAAGCTGGTTTTTGTGCCAGTGGTAGGAGGTGCGTGCAAATGTGAGAGAAGGATACTAAAGAAGACAAAGAGGCTGGTGTGCTACGCCCACGTGCGCAGCGCTTTTCGCATACCTTTACAAAATGGGTGGTGAACGCGTCGCTACACAACGGTAGCTTTCTTAGGCGCCGCGTAAGTAATTCGAGTTGGCAGCGTTTTCCTTTTAGAAAAAGGATGGCACCCTGTAGGCTGCACGCCGTGGCAGCCGCCGAGCTTCAAATGACATACGATCATTCAAGCCGAGCAAAAGAGCACCGGGGTGTTTTCCTCCTGTTTGTTTAAATAAAGTTATTTCGCAGCTGTTCACCTTCCCGTGTTCGAGAAGAGAGCACCGGAGGCGTACCTTCGTTTAGAAATGGAATCGGTGGCCTCACCTGGGAGCCTTCAAAGACGTTTCCTCGTTGCCAAAAAAAGGAAAAAAAGGAGGAAGGTGAGAGTCAACACCAACCGCCACAGCTCTACTCCCTTGCGAGCAAGGGGCGCAATAAGAAAAAAAAAAATGCGCATTTGTTTACAGAACAAAGGGAAAGCGAGAATCGCGTAAAAGCCGCGAGACGCGCTTTCGCCCTGACGTCGAATGCAACGGAACACACTGGCCGAAGAGGAAGACGAAAAGGGGTTGATGTCGGATAAGCACCACGGAAAGCAGCAGTACCTTAGAAACAACAACGGTAGTACACAGAGGGCAAGACGAAAACTCCTCTCTTTCACAAATATTCTCCGTCATTACCCAGGCTGATCCAGAATGTAGAGGAAACAGAAAACAGTCAAACAATGAGAACGAAGGAAAAGAAAGAACAAAAGTAGTCTCCACTACAAAGCACCACGTGAAAGCTGCTTTTGTTTTGTTATTGTTACTCTGTGGCCGCTTGCATCGGCTCCCCGCCGTACCACACGCTGTAGTTCAACTCCGCATCCTCTGGTAGGTACACCACCACGGGGTGCGCGCTCGAGTACGCGAAAATGGGCGGCTGCGCCATCGGAACTGCCTTGCGCACCTTCACACCATCATCGCTCATGAGCGCCATCATCGTCGAGGCGAAGTTGCGCGCCAGCTCCACGTGGAAGTACGGCACATCATAGCCGTTTAACGTGTGCTGTTCCACCTTTCCTGGCAGCATCAGTAGATTCGCGGCCGTTGTCTTGGACATCTCGAAGGTGCGGGATGGGATCAGCTGCAACATAAACTGTTGTTGTTCGACGTCCTCGCCGTGGGGGTCGAGGGCGAAGATGATGCGCTTCTCCCCGCGCCGGGCCGGCGGGTAGGGGGCGTGTAGCTTGCAGGACGACATATTAACTTAAAGAGGAGGGATGCCGTTTTGTGCGTACGAAAGGGAGCGCTGTTTTGCTTGGATGTCGCCGCTGCTGTGGGGAAGAAATGGAAAAAGGAGGAGTTAAATTCTACTGGAGTGACGCGAGCAGAGAGAGAGTGAATTCTAGGGAATACAAGACTTGAGGCAGGTGTATTATTTATAAAAATGTGAAGAGTGTCCAGGTGAGGAGAGAGGCGGTTCATATTACAATACAGTCATAAGAGGGTTGTTCGCGAAGCACTCGTGATCTGTTAAGTCCTCTTTGTGTGTGTGTGTGTGTGTTTGCAAGTGAACGCAGTGTTTGAAGCAAAACACGTCGCATTATTGACACTTTGTATTTTCTGTACAGTAGTGCACAGTTGACCGAGACAAGAGTGACCACGTAAAGCGCGAACACTTTTACTCAGATTCACACGCCCGCAGTGGCTTGTTGGTCACCGTAGGGCAATCAGCAACATTTTCTTTGTGTAGTTCTTTCGTTGCCAACTAGAGTGTTTCAATCTCAGCGTATGAGGTCAAGGAAACACAGCAATATCTGTGACAAAGAGAGGACGCACAAATGAACAACTGTATTTAGCTCCTCTCTGGATCCTAAAAGCAACCAAAACAACTGCAGCGCTCTCTTGTCCACGTGCGCCACTCCTGCCAAAACACGGAAAACACTCCAACTTCCTCTCATGGCATCCCAGCCAAGCGAGTAAGACATACAGTACGTAGACGTGGGATTGTTGTTGCTGTTGTTGGCTCACACGTGTGTCTTTCTGCAAGTCCCTTTAGCCTGGGACTATCCGGGACCTGTCCGCAGCGCCAACGTCCCCGAAACCTGACTCCTTAAGCGACAAGGTGTCTGGCTTCCCTACTTAGTGGATACTAGATCCCGGCACCGCGGTGGGATGGCCGGCGTCATCAAGGAAGAAGAGAAACAAAAATAAAACAACAACGATAATAGTAATAGGATAGCACTTACAAGAAGCGACGCTTCACAAAGCGAATCGGCGCAGAACAGCTTGTCCTCCTTTGTTTCCATCTTACATACCACGGCCAGCCACGGAGTTACGGATTAGAGGAATTGCCCGTTACGCTGCCGTGGGCAGGGCTGCCAGCAACATCAGCTTATTTTTTCTTATTCGGTTTCGCTACCGTTTTTCCTCTGCTGGATACTGTTGCGTTGCTTTCGCAGTCGACGAAGACGCAACTGACGCTGCAGCAGCGCATCTGCGCGATCCTCAAGCGACATGGCCTGCGCACGCGCTGTATCGGTCACTGGAGTTGTCTGTTGCTGCTGTTTTTGATCCTTTGTGTTTTCAACCGCAGTTGAAGCGTGTGTAGCGTACCGCCGCAGCCGCCGCTGCGCTGCAGTGTTGGGCGCCACCAACGCGTGCAGCGGTGGTCGGTCGCTCACTGACACTTCGTTACCCTCTGCAACCCACTGCAGCGCGGCCTCCTGACGAGACTCCTCATCATGCCCAACTAACGTGTCCTCCCCGGCCGGCAGCTCCTCCGCTGCTACATTGATCTCCATCGGCGTAACACCGTTGTGTCCCTCCTCATCCTCCTCACGCACCACCTTCGAAGCTGAAGAAGCAGTAGATGGCACCGACGCCGCGGGTGTTTCTGTCTTCGTCTCTCTTCCTTTGCTTTGTTTGTCGGTACTATTGCGTGCGCGGGAGTAACGTTTGCGGCGACGTCGCGCCGACTTCACCATTCCTCTTGTCTCAGCCCCCGATGCAGCCATCCCTGCGGACGGTGGGGCGAGCGGGTTCGCAATCTTCTCCGCCGGTTCCACATAATCCAGCAACCCGCTGCGCATCGCGTAGAGGTAGCCGTTGTAGGGCATGTTCGACTTTTGGCTCCACCACTTTAGCGGCCGCGCACTCGGGGCATCGTCGAAGATGTAGTGGTCCACTCCCTGGTGGACGTTGTACTCAAAGAGCGAAAGGGGCACGCCTTTTACAAACGGGGAGCCAACAGTGCCGCCGGTGGGAAACGCAGCCGCCGCAGTCCCCTTGCCTGTCTGCTGGTCCGTGCGAAACACCGCGGGGCGCGACATCTGAATGCGAAAGGGCAAGTCTGACTCTAAGGGAACGTAGGGTGGCGGTGTGCGGGTGACCCAACTCACAGGGAGCAGTCGCTCCATCCCAGCAAGGCGGCGCTGCTCCTGCAGCAACGGCTCCTCGTACGTCGTGGCCATCGTAGCCCTGTCTTTTTCAGTTTCCGGCCCTGCCGTGTCACTTCCCTTTCCCTCCTCTACTTCCTTCTTTTCTGTGTCTAAAGCGGGACGCAGCAACTCGTAGTGCAATGCGGTGCGGTGGGCGAGCTGGTGCACGGCGTCCACGGCGGTCAGCACTGGTGCCTCAAACTGACCCATGTAAAGTCGCTCGTTCTGTGCCACCTGCGAGGAGGCGATGAGAGCAACAGCCTCCGCGCCGCCCTGTGCCCCAATCAGCCGTACATGTGGGGCTAACAATGATACCTCGTAAGAGCGCAGTCGACCCACCTCGGCGGGATCACACAGCTGATAGTCGTAGCAGCCCATCTGACTCTGCAACGCGCCGATGCGACGCGTGCGCTGCCACAGCATCGGCTTCCGCTGAAACCACGTCCCGTAACCCTCCACCGTCGACACCGCCACCACGCCGCGGCGTACGTGTGGCTTTTTAAAGTTGAAAGACACATGCTGAGTCAATGGGTCAAGTTCGAGAACATCGCGTACGTCCACGGGCCCGGTGTGTATTATGTGCGTGCGCAGCCGCTCACCTCGAATACCGTACGCACACGACACGTACGACGCCTCCACGAGTCCGCGCATCTGCACAACGGAGTGCTGGGCAAAATTGACAAGGTACATTGCATGCCCTTTCTGCACTAGGTGACGCAGGGCGTAGTTGGTGTGGCGTGAGATGAGTTCCAGCGTGGTCATCTTGTTATAGTCAATAAAGACATCAAATCCGTTGGAACCGTCTTTTGTCGACGACGTTGGTGACCGCGGTGGTGGAGGGTTCGAAGAAGAAAAAACACGATCGACATATTCACCACTATCCTTTACGAGTTTATTAGTGTGGTGCGACATCGGCGCCTTTGGCAATACGTGCACCTCCGGCAGTAGCAGTGGCCGCCACTGCGGGTCGTCGAACTTGTAGGTCGCTACGTACGAGTTAATGCGGTTTATGTTGTTGCTACGGTGAATTGCAGCGATGCACAGCTCGTCGGCGTCACGTACCCACCGGCGCGGCAAGGGCAGCGTGCTGTGATGGCGGTGCGACTGTGGGTGGCCGACGGTATCAGCCGTGGCACCAACTCCCTCGAACCCGCTCTCCATCACGTTACCGTTGCCGGGTCTCATTAATGATGCTGAGGAAGTGGATGGCCGCTGAGCCTCACCCAAAGTACGACGGTTACTGCTACCAATAGTGTCGTTGGAACTTTGAATGAGGGGCACCGTGGCACCCGGCTGAGCTAACGCCATCGGGTAGATGAGGAGCTGCATGCGCTTTTCGTGAGCGGTGGGACGGGGCTGTCGCAGCCGCACTGTGCGCGTGGCTACCCTAGGAGGCATCCTAACGTGTGTAACGGAAGCAACGTGTCTTATTCGTGGTGAAAATAGAATACCGGCTTTCTAAATTACTGTAATAGCTGAAAGAAAGAACATGCGTAACTGCGAGGCCACAGACAGCAGAATACTAAAGCGGTCAGAACGCCTCAGCAATCTAAAACTCCCCCGCGTTAGTGTTGCGTGCTGCAGCTGTAAAACTGCACAACGGCGTTGAAATGAGAAGAGGAGGTGCGGAACACAGAGAAAAACGAGCGCGTTAGTGAGGTAGAGAATAGCGGTTCCCCTTAGTGTTGATAGCAATGGAGAACTGAGCCGCCACCGTTGAACAGAAGCCAAAAAACGTACTTGTTATTCTGTGAAACCGAGAGAAAGGCGCACTCTACACTTAACCCCGCACGCCACTGTTACGGAAAGAAAACGCAGCTCACGCAACAACCGCGCCTAACCTGCCACATTTCTCCCTCCCCTCTACACACCGACGTGGCCCTCGGAGCTTGTCGCAAGTGGCTGCAGCACACACACACACGCACACACACACACCTCTAATGAGAAAGACGTCGTTCTAGCAACTCGACTTTCAGCATGCGCTGTTGCGCCGCAACCGGAGGTCACTTGTGAACGGGTTCCCTTTTCAGCTAACACCGATATGAGAGCCACAATACACACACGAGAGAGAAGGAGCGCAGAAGGCAGACAAGTAGAAAATGACTCTCCCCCCCACCTCTTCTAACGTAGTATGCGCACGCGCCAAGGTGACTGCGTGTGTGTGTGTGTGTGTGTGTGTGTGGGCGGGTGTGTGGAGATTGAAAACGAAAAGAACGAAAGGCCGCAATCCGCACAACAAAAACGTGTGATTCATATATTAAAAAAAAAAGAAAAAAAAAGAAAAAAACGTGGATGCCCCGTAGGATTACTCTGACATTTCCAACCGTCGCCGAACTGCCCTACTTCCATGAAAAGACCTACTCTTGGAGAGAAACGCGCCTTGTGTCACTTCTATGTGTGTATAACGATGCGTGTATGTGTGCTAGCGGTGGGTGCGGATAAAGCGACTACCCTCGCGTCCGTGCACGTGCACACACACACACACACAAAAGGAGAGACGCCGCTTCTTTACTTTTCCGATAAAAAGCCGAAGCGCGGGGCACACGTACAGAGAAAGCAACGGCAACAATAACAGAAGAATATTAACGGCATTTGTCACACAAGTACGGTTTCGGTAGTTTGAACTTACGGAAAGCACCTTCCTAACTAAATAAGCTACGTGCTCAGACGCGCGCACAATCCAACTAACCAGCGTCATCTGTACTTAAGCGCGTCGTCGTGGACCGCAGCCTTTTTTGTGGAGATCATCCTTATTGGATCTTGATCTCAAAGAGGCCCTGCTGCTGCAACATCGCGCTCGGGTGCTCCTTGCCCTCCGCCTTCGCCTTCGCAGCGTTCTCCTCGTTCTTCTTCACGAGGTCCGCCGGCACGCTCTTGAACTCGGCCTCCATCAGCTTCGCCACGCAGTAGCCCAGGCGGAAGTTGCCGCTCTGCACGCACTCCTTCATCACCCACGTCCACGACTGCACATCCGGCTTCACCTTGTTACGGTGCTGCATCTCCTCCATCAAGTCCATCATCGCGCAGAACTTGCTCTCGTTCTCCACCGGCTTGTCCGACTTGCTCGGTGCTTCGAAGATCTTCTGCAGCGTCGCGTTGTACGTCTCCAGGTCCGGCGGGCAGTTCTTCACGTTCATGTTCACCAGCACCTCACCGGCCTCGTCGTAGTACTGGCACTTCTTCACCTTCTCGATCCACGGGGCGGTGTTGGTGTCCACCTCGTAGCCGAACAGGTCGTACTTCTTCGCCCCGGACGACGCAAAGCGGGCCGCCATGGCGGTGCACACGAGCTGGCTAGAGTAACGGCGCATGATGATGAACGGAAAGGGATAAAGAAAAGTGTGAGACGAGGAACGAAGGAATGAGCCTTGCAAACTGATGAGGTTTTACAAGCAACTCAGTGGGGAAGGTCAATCAAGTGGTGGCGAATGACACCGTTAACAGCAAAATAACCAGCGAAAAAAAAAGCAGACAAGAGAGAAGGGGGAGTTGCAGGCCGACGGTGATGGAGAATTGGGCCCAGGAGAGGAAGAGCAAAATCAGCCATCCTCCACTGAGAACGAGCATTGAGCTTTGCAATTGTAAACTAGGAGGCTTCCCACCACGTAGGGCAAATAGAAAAAGCTTGCGGCATCACAGGCGCCCACCTTCCTTTTGTGTGTATGAAGGTTGCGTATAGAGTCTCATAACCATAATTGGTGTTCCCATGCCCTGACGTCTCACCCCTCAAACGCTCTTCTACCCTTAAAAATATATATACAACTACAATGTGATCGAGGGCAAGTGGCATCTGAGGGAAAAGACAACGCTGCTGTAAATACGCGTCAAGTTTACCGCAACACTTTGCCTTCGAAGCACATTGGAGTTGTTCAGAAACAGGAGAAGCGCAGGGAAAGGATGCAGCTGTTATTGGTTGCCTCAACCTACTCATTGTATGCTCGTAGACATTACAAACGCTTTCTAGCCCGTCTTGCTTTTTTAATTGTTGCCTATATTCCTCTACGTAGAAGACCCGTAATTCTCTACTCTTACTGCGGTTAAACTCAGTTGAAACTTCGCGGTGGCTTGTGACGCACGTGGGTGGACTGACGAACCCGATTGGGTACACCTCCGTGTGTGATACGACGTTCGCAAGGAAGAAAAGAAAGATGCAACAACAAGTGTGCCTTCGACAAACCAAACTCGCGAACTTATCAGCACCAGTGTTCCTGTGCAGTGCCTGGGGAGAAAAAAAAAAAACAAAGGTCTCGTTATTGGTTACCTACCCTACTATAAAGAGGTGAGCACGAAGAGAGCACAACACTGCTCAACCACAAACACAGACGCACACAGTTAGCTGCAGATCATCGTCCTGTGAGACAGACAGGCTTTGAACAAAGTACACTTGTACACAGCTCTGTCGCCGTCGGCGATTTACATCCGTTAGTGCGGCCGTGTGCGCCTGGACGGTACGGTGACATCAACCTCACTCGACTCCTCTTGCCGAACAGAAGCAAGAAAAACGTTGAGAACTTTGTGATGGACAGTGGTGGCACTGAAAGAAGAAGACGTAGCTGAGCAGCAAGAAATCCTAAAACCACCTACTGGATCTTGATCTCAAAGAGGCCCTGCTGCTGCAACATCGCGCTCGGGTGCTCCTTGCCCTCCGCCTTCGCCTTCACAGCGTTCTCCTCGTTCTTCTTCACGAGGTCCGCCGGCACGCTCTTGAACTCGGCCTCCATCAGCTTCGCCACACAGTAGCCCAGGCGGAAGTTGCCGCTCTGCACGCACTCCTTCATCACCCACGTCCACGACTGCACATCCGGCTTCACCTTGTTACGGTGCTGCATCTCCTCCATCAAGTCCATCATCGCGCAGAACTTGCTCTCGTTCTCCACCGGCTTGTCCGACTTGCTCGGTGCTTCGAAGATCTTCTGCAGCGTCGCGTTGTACGTCTCCAGGTCCGGCGGGCAGTTCTTCACGTTCATGTTCACCAGCACCTCACCGGCCTCGTCGTAGTACTGGCACTTCTTCACCTTCTCGATCCACGGGGCGGTGTTGGTGTCCACCTCGTAGCCGAACAGGTCGTACTTCTTCGCCCCGGACGACGCAAAGCGGGCCGCCATGGCGGTGCACACGAGCTGGCTAGAGTAACGGCGCATGATGATGAACGGAAAGGGATAAAGAAAAAGCTGATTGGATATGGGCTCGAAAAGCACTTCGAAACGTAAAACGCTCAGGATTCAGGAGGAAGGAAGGTGTTAGACTAGAGCCGTTCAAGGACAGCGATGCTGTCACGTTAGGACGTTAATGGCAACGATAACAAGGTGGTGGAAAAGGAGGAAAAGGACGTAAAGTGAATTGTCGAGGGAATTAAAGTCATTCAAACGTTGACGAAGCGGAACGAAATAAGCTGAAAGCTTCCACTCGCCGCCAGCGCTTTCAAGGCAAACGTTACCGTTCGGTATTGGTAGCACCATAGGCGCGTTCCGTGAAAAAACCTCCTCGGCATTGATTTGAGACGCAGGCGGCACGTTACCACGATCTTCTCAATTGGCTGTTCAAGTTGCAAACTCGACGTTGCCAAAAAAAAAAAATTCTTTTCATTTCTTTCTCAGCCCTCACACTTAATCCCCGGCTTAGAATATAAAAAACAACAAAAATGCGATGTCAACACGCACAACTCGCAAACAGTAGAACACAGCCTCTCAAGTCCCTCCGACTACGCGGCTGAGGAAAGCTGACTCCTGCATTCGGGGCAAGGTCGGGTCCAATTCATTTTTCCCCGCTTTCACCAACAGCATTTTTGAAACCACTAATAATAATCACTTCGAACTCCGCGGCTTTCGACATCGGAAACTGTGTCTTTTTAAAGCGCGCGCCGCACAGCCAACGCACTTTCTATGAGAGCCAAGCAAATACTTAAAACGATAAGCACGTCCATTTCGGCAACAAAGCGCGTACACACATGTCGACGGAAACAAGCATCAGCCTTTTTCCTTTGTTCTGGGGCGGTAAAAAGTTCTGATTTAGATATTGAAGCGGTTGTCGTGGGTCTGATACACCTTCCCCTCCGCCGCCAGCGTGCGCATCGCGATACGGACATCGCCGGGAGTAAAACTATAACGTTGCGCCGCCATCGTCAGCTCGTCCATTGACATCCCCGCGTCGCCGTTGCTGTTCTGCTTAATGAAAGATACGAGCAGGTCGGTCAGCAGAACCTTGTTGTCACCGCCGGGAAGCATGTTATGCAAACCGACTGCAGCAGCCGAGTTCCGCACCGACGCACCATTGTCGGGTGTCCGCTTGTTTCCTTGAGTCAAACGGAAGTGTGTCAGGATTGCATCAAGCATGTGGTAATTCATTTCGTTGCTATCCGCCATGCTCACCACCGTTCCCGTGACGATTGGGGCCTGCTGCCAAACATTCACCGTGCCAGAGGCACGGACGTGAGTGTTCAGTGGGATCGGCTCCTGCGCGCGGTCCGCATCGATCCACTGCCGTACGACAAGCATGCCAGTATTGTCGGTGATGCGATAGCCAAAGTGCTTCGCAGTGATGGCGCCGCCGCTGGAAGCCATGTTGGCGTTCTCGTAGCCGATGACGCGGCCTACAACGGTGGCCTGCGTCAACTCGCGTCCGTCGACGACCATCACACCTCCACCGACGCTCTGCGCCTCCAACATTTGCTTGATGGTGAGCGGTCGGATGGGGTGCTGGCGGCGCTGCGGCTGCGGGCCATTGTTTGACGATGCCACCGTGCTGAAGTTGCTACCAGACTGAGTCCCAAGCATTTTGAACTTCCTTCTACCTCTCTGAGTGAATAGCCTGATTTAAGTAGCGAGGACTAAAAAGCTGCAGCGATGTAGAGTTCAGTCAAGAAGTGGGACAGAACCTTGAATAACGTGGATGTTGTCTGCGCTTTGATGATGTATGATAGCTCTATGAAGGAGTAAAGCAGAGCTTCCTGTCCTCTATTGCTCTTCTGAAGATGACGATGGAAGTTCTTTGATGTTGCGTACGCTGATACCACACCTAATAAACCAAGCTTGCGTAGTTGCAATGCAGCTTTAAGATAGAAACGTAGTCTTCTTATAAGAAATCCGTTCGGTTGAATTAAGAACCAGTGTTCTAACACTGAATGGAAAGACTCGAAGAAACACAAAAACAAGACTTACAAGAGAGTAAAAGACGTTGAGAGAAACCTAATAAGTGATATCAGTAGGGCCTCTTCAATGAAACCAAAGTCCCTCAAACACCAACGCACCCGAAGACGCTAGTCAAGTCAAGCACTTCAGTCGCATAAAGAGTCGAAGGAGTGTAAGGCTGAAAAGCCGCTCTTTCGTACTCGTTGCTGAACACGCCGTCGTAAAACAAGAACCAGGCGGATCGCAACCATTCCATTTGCTTCCGACTCCTTCAAGCAAAGAGAAACGTCCTCTTTCACTCGGCAGATCCTCCGGTACCTCTAGAGTGTGAATTCACAGGAAGACAAATGAACGACACAGACGTCAAAACGCGTTGTTAGTCAGAACACTTGGGGAACGGAAAGAGACGCCCTCCTGAGCGCCGCAACGATATACGTCTCTAAGGAGGGCAAACGCATACATCGGTCAATAACAAGCTGACGGGGAGGTGTGAGTAGAAAGGAAGCGTTTTGGCGAGAAGGGACAAGGGCGCACACAAACGAGTCGAAGATCAACGTGAACTGTAGGAATGAAAAGGAAATACAATGCAACTGTACATAGAGGATAACGCCACACCACCTTTGCGGCAACAACTGCCAGTATACACCGTGGCAAAACGGAAATGAACACAAGAGAAAGAGACATCAAAGAAATCCATTTCGAAGCTCGTCTTTCCTTCGCGCTGTCATCTCCACTTTGCTAGCAAGCCTCAAATCGCGGGGCAGCGGTACAGGTAAGGCAGCCCCTGTGTGCGCTCCTTTGACTGCTGCAACTCGCGTAGGATACGAGGCGGGTTCGGCGTGCCGTCCGCAGCTTGATTCAATGGCAGGGCATCTGCACCCACCTGTATTACAACCGGCTCCGGCAGCGCCGGTGGTACGACTGAAGGTGCAGCCGCAGGAGTGGGTGACGGCAACGCTGTTCTTGCCCCAGCGCCGCTACTCCCCGCCTTCAGCAGCATGGCCTCCGTCACATCGATGTTGCCCTCAAGTGCGCAGCGCTGCAAGATACGCGCCAAACTCTGCTTTGTGTGGATCTTCTGCAGAGACGGTGAGGCGGCAAAGAGGCGCTCCGCCAGGGCCACGGCGTCACGGCTGATGGCTTTCTTGAGGAGACGGCCTCGGCCGGTGCTGCTGTCCCAGTCGTGAGCGTGTGCTGCCTGCGAGCCTGGCACAGCCGGACGGGCTCCAACAGCCGCACTACCGGGCTGCACCGAACGCTGCTGCAGCTGCTGCTGAGAATGCAGCACCTGCGCTTCGGACGGCGTCACGACGGAGTTCAAGTCGTCGTCGTCGTCACCGCTGTTGCTATTACGGCGAATTTCATCCACAGACCAGTCGTTGGCCTTCGCGATCTGTACCACGCGGTCTCGCATCACCCCGAGTGCCTCCGCCACCTCGAAGTCCGATATGAACTTTTCGTAGTCGAGGTGCTCGGCAAAGTCGAGGAGGTCGCGGTCGATGCCGAGCTCGTCGTCCATCGCTTCCTCCTCCGTCAAGGCCCACTTCGGCTTACGAGCAGCTGCTGAAGCTCCTGCTGCCGCTGCCTTTCGCGTTGCAGCTACGTTGTCTTCCATTGTGCGCTGCATGTTGTACGGAGCAGCATTACCCGACTGCGATGACGTGGCTGCTCCCACCTGCTGTTGCTGCTGCTGCTCTGCTCGCTTCTGCTGTTCGCTTTCACGAATGCGTGCGGCGCGCCGCGCCGCCTCCACTTCGCATCGCCGTTCCGACTCCCTCATCGACTTCATTTGCTGTGCGAAGCTGCGCAGCCACAGCCGATGCCGCGACAACGCCTGACAAGACTTCAGCCGATGTTGCTTTTGGTTTGACAAACGACAGGCGATGTGCTCGGCATTCAACGCACGGGCTTCTTTCGACGGCGCGTACCCGACGGGATTGCCCGTGGGGTTCGAAGGGATAAAAGGGGCAGGAGATCCGTTGGCGCTGCTGCTGCCGCCACCGGCGACGGAACCGAGATTGGATGGCCGCTGGCACAATAGAATACCCTTGTAGTTTTCCACGGAGAACTGCGTCGTGTAGCCAGATTGGGCATACATCGCCGGCGGTTGGCTAACAATGACATCCTTGTAGCTCTCCATCGTGCCGGTGTGAGCAAATCAAGTTCTTCTTACTCGTCAAGCTATTCAACAATTCAAACGCGTTTACCAAGGGAACGGACTCCGTGTACGTAGCTTTCGAGGACAAGTCAGCTGCGGGGAGTGGGGGTCAGTTACGATCAAGGACCTTAGTAATTTTAACACTTTGAAGGAAGGAAAGGGACGTCGAGGGGTTCCAAAGAGAGGAAGATCGTGTGACACAAAAAATGGCCCCTCTTGTTGCCTTAGAACGGCGATTCTACCAGCTCACGCGGTACCGTTTATCAACTCTGTTCAGTGGAGAATCAAGGTCTTTGAACGCGCACCTACGGTGTTAGCGTGCAAGACGCATTACCCGATTTCGCCGTGAGGAAAGCCTCTGCATTTGAGCAGAAAATGCTGGAGATATAAACGATATTGGCTTCCGTCAAGGCAAGTTAAGCGAGCGTTGCCAATAGCCTTACATTGGAATACATGATAGAGAAAAAAAGAGAAAATCGAGGCGCCGGATCGCGCTTGGCGAATGCCGGAAAGGCATCTGCCATACGTAAGCCCGGAAACTGCTGTAATTATACTAAAAAAGTGTATTGCATTGACTCACAGCACTGTGCAACGTGTGCGGATTTAACGGCATCTCTCTAAAAGTGTGTTGCCAACATAAGCTGTGCCCAACGCGAGGACAGCAGAAGCGGCAGCGTCACCTGCTCCGTGTTCTCCATCTGCAGTAACAACTGTACATCCGTCAGCAGCTCCGCCACACCCTTCCCCGTACTTGCTGCTGTCGTTGTCGCTGACGACGGTCCACCCCACCACGTCGTCTCCGTCGCCGTGCTGCCTGACTGCATCGGCACCGGCGCCATCAGTAGCTCCCCCAGGAGCACATACTCCTCCCTTGTTAAGGCCATGTCGTCTTCAATCGCCATTGCCGCATCAACATCACAGTCGCCGCCGTTGTTCGTTTCATCTGCAATGGGTGTTACTTCGGGATTGCTGCTGCTAACGCCCCGCACGCAACGCAGCGCCGCCAGGCAGTGGAAGGCACGGCGCACTCGCTCCTCCCAAGGAATTACCCCGCCGGCTACGGCTGCAGCGGCGGCTGTCGCTGTTGATCCAATTAGCAACAGCCGCAGCAGCACTGCAAGGGAAGGAAACAGGGTCGATGAAACGGCGCTGCTAACGGCCGTGGAAGTCCCGGAGGAGCTTAGCAAAATGCGCCACAACGCCCAGCAGAGCGCAACGTTGCGCTGCGCACAGTCAGAAGAAGTAATCGACGTGTTGCCAGAACCTTCGCCGGCTTCGCAAGTATACCGGTCTTGCATCCACCACCACTGGGTCTGCATCCAGCCCGGGTACATGCGCGGCACAGTTGGTAGTGCGTTTAGGATGGAAACCATTGCAGGTACCGGCTTTTGGCCGAGCGTGTTTACTTGCTCCAGCACTGAGGCAGGCAAGGAGAGAACGACTTGTCGAAGGGCGCGTGAGCTTGGGATAGGGATGACGCGTCGAATCGCAGGATGCCGAAAGGTTGAGAGCCCCACGCGGTCAGTGAGAGACGTGGACGAAGCCGCAGCAATACCACCACCACCACAAATGCTGTTATTACTGCAGAAACAACAACGATTTAGCGCAACATCGATCAGCCACTGTTGCAGGTACAGCTGAGACCCTTTCAGCGACATGCCGGGGCTGCCGAAGGTTGTGCTTGCCGCACCAGCCTTGCCGACGTCACCCATGGCGAGCGCACAGAGAACATGTACATTGTTCACGGTCAAGAATGGCACATGCGGGGAGGACGGCGCCGTCTTGCAAGGGCAGTCATAGATGAGGTACGCGTCCAGCGCGGTGTCAGGCAGTAATGCACGCCTTATTCCTGTTGCCGCTACGGGTAGTGTTGCATTCGCGTTCGCAGCACGTAACGAACCCCTTTGTTGAACCTGCTCTTCCCCAGCCGTGGCAGCTGTTGGGGAGACCGTGTAGTTCACCTGCGCAGCAACCGCCGTGGTGCTGTCGGGCAGGAAGCGCCAGACACGTGACAGCTGATTCTTCAGAAGCCCACGCTGGAAAGCCGTAGCGGTGACGAAGCCAGACAAGTCAGGTTGTGGCATTGTCGCAAGGAAAACTTCCAAGTCACCACACTGCCAGCGGCTCGGCTGTATTACACCCGACGCTGGGTCGCTGTGCACTTCGCTTCCGCCAGGCGCCGTGAGAGGTGGCACAGCGAAGGTTAATGCATCAACGTTCAACACTGCCTGAGGACCATCTGCAAGCTGGTCGATACTTTGTGGCCGACGGAGCTTTTGTAGCTGTTGTTGTTGAGGTTGCGGTGCTGTGGAGTTGTCAGACTGCGTTGCGAGCACGTCGTGATACAGCAGCTCTACCCACGCATCCGCCCCGTCGTGCAGCAACTGAGCCTTGTACTGCATCTCCCGCAGAACAATGATAAGTCGATGGAAGGGTGTTGGCGCCATCTTGATGTGCTCCACGAGCAGCTCTACCGTGGCCATCAAATTCGCCAGCGGTACGCTCAGCGCAGGAGGCTTTAAAATCGTATTTGACGTCTCCAAAACATCCTCGCCGCCCGTTGCATCAACCACGGCGCCATCCACCACGGATTGCTCTCTGCCACGATGCTCCAGGTGTTGCGCCAGTATGTTCATTGTTGACCTCTTCACGTCGTCCCAGTACACCTGCGACAGCATCGTGCAGAACGCCTCACTGGCATCCTTTTGCGCAGCTGTTGTCGATGATGTTGATGGATTGACGTGTAGCTGCGCCACGAGCTGGCGCGCCGTCTCTTCAGGCAGGCGTGGCAGGGACAGCAACAGCTGCTCCCCAACACTCTCGTCCACTTCCAGCGGAGCAGAGAAAGGGAGGCCGTAGAGGTTCAACTTATTCTGCGCCGAGCGGTCCAACGCAGCGCACAGTAACCGCACCGACGCAGCAAGTTGCGTCACGCAGAAGTCGAGGGACAGTCGAAGAAGCAGCGCGAGGCAGTCACGGATGTGCGCCTCGGCGTACGATGTGTGCTGCGTGATAGCGTCCTTTGCCCGCGCGTAGCTGCGGTCGATGTTAGTGAAGTGGGCCGTGCTGTTCAGTAGCCCCGCCGTCACTGGCATCGTCAGTGCGCCGCATCGGTCAGGGTGATGGCGTACGTTTGTACCGTTGTTGCTCATAACACTGTTGTTGATGTTGCCCTCACCTCCCGCTGCTGCCGCTGCTGCCTCGTCGCAGAAAACGTCGTAGGCGATAAGAGAAAACAAGTCCTCGGCGTACTGCTGCACCGCTCCCCACGCAGCTGTCTCTGCCTGCAGCGCCGCTGTCGCGGCTTTCACGACCGCGTCGCTCCCTTCCCTCAGCAGAGCGCGGTCAGCTCGCAGAACGCTCGACGGGTCGGGGAGAAGACTGGCATATGCTTCGTGCACCTGACGGAGGCGCATGCATACCGCGTCGGGGAGGCGATAGTCTCCGAGGCGGAAAGGTTCGGGCAGTTGGTTGGGCAGCAACAGGTCGCTCGTTAGCGCACGCCCACCTGCAGGCCGGCACAGTAAGTGTAGCTGCATGATGATCTCGTCGACCTTTGCAGCGCGGGCGGTGAGGGTAAATGCATCACACGCAGTCTCACTCATCCCTGATGTAGTGACACTACCTCCGTTCACACTGGAGCTGCGCCACACGGCATGGCCCAGCGCATTGGCGTCCGCGGTGGCGTCGCCCGCCACCGCCGTTGACGCCGTGACGTCGCTGACGTCGAGCACCCTCGCAAAGAAAAGGACGCGCGGCAGCAGGTGCGACAGGCTGAACCTCGGCGACATCTCCGCTAGTGGCGGTGGCGACCCAGCCGTAGTGACTGCACCAGCAGGAGGCGCGATTGGGAGCGCCACCCCGTCTGCGGCTTTTGCGGGTGGTATCGTGAGACTCGTGAGCCGCGACCCCTGGGAGGATCGGTCCGCATCTAGCGCCGCACTGCCGGACGTCTTGTCGCGCCGCTTCCCCGCTGCGTAAAACGACGCCGGCACACGACGGAGGTCCGTCGCGGCCTCGCGCGACCTCTTCACAAAAGCAGCCGTCACGGCAGACACCCACGCTTGCCGTTGCAGGTGCTGGCGGGTGTCCTGCTGCTTCAGCTCGCTGCGCAGGCATGACACACTCCACGTGTCCACGGCACGGGCAGTAAGGTGCGAAGGGAGAACAGAGGCAGCACTTGACAGTGGCGGTGTTGAAATCGATGATGGCTGCCCGCCGCCACCGACAGTACGGCGAAAACTGCCGGCGAAGCTCGGCTCCACCTCCCTCTCCTCCATTTTGCAAGGGTGGTAAATTGGGTGCAGAAACTCACAAGTAATATTGCCAGCAGCAGCCGCGGCAATGTCGTCCTCTTCCGTGCTATCGCTCATTCCTCGCAGTAGCTGGTGTGGCTGTAAAGACAATCCTTGATGCTGCGGTTGTTGTTGCGGCTCCGGTGAGAAGGTGGCGTCTTCTAAGCGACACTGACGAGTAGGAAGGTCGTAGGTCAGGAACACCGAGAGGACACTCAGCGGCGGCAGGGCAAAAGTAAGGCGAAGCTGATCGACCAGCGCGGACACGGTGCCTTCCTCCGCCTCCACCGCTGCCTTCGGCGAGCGATTTGACTTCTGCCGCGACGGGGCTCCTGCGGTGCTTTTGGCACTCTTCGTAGACGGGCTGCGCTGTTTGACGGTCTCGGCCGCGATGGCAACTGCGAGAGCCTGCTGCTCTGCTGCTCGCCGCCGTGCCTCTACCTCCAACAGCTCTGTTTCCACCGCCGCCGTGGCGCTGCGCAGGCGGTCAGCGAAGTATTCGGCGAAGGTAGCGGAGTCGGGGAACCCGATGAGAAACAACGTCTGTAGCGGTGGCCGCACGTTTTCTTTCGGTGCCGCCTTCTCATCCTCCTCTGTCGTTGTTGTGGTGGTGGTCGCGGACGCTGCGGCATTGCGGCGGATGGTGCCCATGCGGGCACCTTGTCACCCGCGAGTGCGCCAAGGTTGTGGCGGTGGACACGCACCAGTTCTTTCACCGCTGCTTCGGCGAGCTGCTGCTCTGCGCTACGCCGCCCGTCGTTCGCCGTGGCACTTGCACGTCTGCCACCACGTATGGCGCTACCCCCGCCACCGCCACCATTGATGGTACTATTCCCACCACCACCACCACCTCCTGCGTTGTTGCTAGTGGTGGCACTGCTTTGCGAGTTGGCGGTGGCTGCAGCACTAAGCAAGCCGTGCCCTTGTAACTTCCCGCCGCGGCTGGCGGAGCCGGCACGACGGCTATCAGCACCTCCACCGCCCATAGTCGTCGTCCCCATCAACGTCTTTGGGGTCACGTAGGTGACGACGAAGCCACCCTCCACGCCGTCGCCGCTCTCCAAGCCGATGTCCGTCATGGTGAAGCCCGCCAGCGGATCTTCGGAAGCGGCAACGGCGACGGTTTTGCCAAAGGACGCGTTGGGCATCGCTGCACCGAGGCTGTCGGCTATCTGGTCCCGGTGCGAGTCCTCCGCAGGGTCGGAGGCGGCGACGGCGGCGGCAACGTGAGCGGCGGTGTTGGCGCCGTGGTGCGTGCTTTTGCCCACTGCCGGAGTGCTGTGCTGCTGCGTCATAGCGCTCAAGCCACGCTGCATGCAGACCTCCACTGTGCCGACCAGCAGGCGGGCACCGCTGAGGTCATCACCGAAGACAAGGCAACCGGCGGGCGGCATCCGCTGCGCCCACCCGGGCAGTACCTCCTCACGCTGAACTTTTACGAGCGTTGTCCCGCTGTTGTTGTTACCACCGTGAACGTCGAGGAGCTTCGCGGCGGCGGAGAGGCGCGGCTCGTCGGCCTCGCGGCGCACCGCTTCCTCTGCCGCCTTGCACTGCCGCTGCACCTCCGCCTGGAGACGCGCCAACACCGCCGCCACCGCTTTCTGCTGAGCCTGAGCAGCGTCCTCAGCCTCTGCCGCAGCGGCCGCCTCCACGCAACGGGCGGCTTCTTTTTGCACCACTGACAACGCCGCAGCAGCCTGCGCGCTGGCAGAGATGGCCGCATTCGCTGCGGAGTTGTCTGGGCTGCCGAGCGCCTCCCTCGCTGCCTCGGCGGCCTCTGCCGCTCTAGCCTTTATCTCCGCCGCAGCAGCAGCAGAAGCCGCTCGGGAAAACACGAACTCCTCTACCCAGTCACGCCACTGCGTCACGCTGAGATCCTGCTGCAGGCGGAAGACGGGGCGGCCGGCAAGCCCGGTGGAGGATAAGTGGCGGTGATCAGAGACTTCTATCGCCAGCTCTACCACGCCGTGGGCCACCCCGGCACACCACGGCGCGATCGCGCGACGTCGTGCCTCTGCCCGGGCCTCTGCGGTGGACGACCACGTCGTGGCCTCCCTGTTGTGGACACTGGCAGCCGTGGGCAGGGTACTCGTCTGACGCGTCGACAAGTATGACTGTTGCTGCCGCTGCGCTGATTGGATCATTCGCTCGGCACGCAGCTTCTGAGTAGCGCTCTTCTGGTGGTCCTGCCGCACCCACGCCGCTGCCTCATCAGTGTCGCTCGCCAGCAACGCTTTGTCAGCTATCGCCGTCTCTTCGGCTGACATAGTTCCAGTGTTTTTGCCGACAGACGGGGTGGCAGAAGTGACGGTTTGGTGCTTTTCCGCGGCTACCGCCTGCCGTGCGGCTCGGTCAAACCGCGCCTGCTGCTTCTCCATTTTGGCGGTGCGAATGCGGTGCAGGTAGTCCTCGCTGCTCTGCCCTTGTGATACGGCAGGAGTGCCGCCCATGTGCTCCACGTCGAGCCCAAGACGGCACAGTTTATCGTCCATCGCATCGAGGTCCGCCGCTGTGTGCGCAGCGGCGCTTTTCCTGGAATTCTGCATTACAAGAAAAGCGAAAACTGTGCGGAGAAATAATAAAGAAGAGAAAAGCTGAAATAAAAGAGAGGAGCTGCAAAGCCGGACAAAGTGGTTTACGACCAAAACAAAATGCCACACAGTTTGCGCTGGTCCGTGCGGGCACTATATTGTTTTGTTTTTCTCTTTCTCGACCCAGCTGCGGTGTGGACGAGAAAGGGCGGGGGAAAGAGAGCGGAGAGAAAGCGTACGCGTGAAAGCTAAGCTGATCCACATAAACAGTTCCTTCTTTTTGGGGAGAAGGTTAACGACGCTGTCGAACCCAAAGTAACAAAAGAGAAGTGCAGCCACGCAACTTTGGCGTTGTGAGGAGGACAAATTGGTGGCGCCTCACCCAAATAAACTCTAGGTGGGAGCCCGTTCGCAGAACCGATCTGATCGAACGGCAACTGGGGTGCGCAAAAGCCCGCCTAAGGGGTGACTGGTCTTCCTTTGTTACGAAAAGCGGAAGATAGGAGAAAGTGATTTCGGAGTAGAGGTGAGCAAAGCAACGATAGCACGCAAAATATAAAAAAGCCCGATCGAGGACAAGAGAATTTTTATGTTATGGTGCCTCGGCACTCAGGATAGCAACAGCAGAGGCAGAAAAAACACCTCCGTTGCCGTACACAAGAGCCGTTTTAGGGATAGGGAATACTTGGCG
Organism: Crithidia expoeki; assembly: GCA_900240875.1. Lineage (NCBI taxonomy): Eukaryota > Euglenozoa > Kinetoplastea > Trypanosomatida > Trypanosomatidae > Crithidia > Crithidia expoeki. The sequence goes on from OESE01000177.1 coordinate 134,865, forward strand.
CGATCCAGCTTGACCGCCCAGCTGCGCAACTGCCTCTGTGACGTTGTACATTGCCGGCACCTCCCACGGTGCACCGAAGCACATCAGCCCCCCATGTGTGTTGACAGGAAAAGCGCTCGTGTTCACGTCGCCGCCATTTTTGAGGGCACGTCGGTACACCCGCTCCACCAGCTCGCCACCTTCGCCTTCCCCGCAGAGCCCACATCCTTCCAGAGCGCGAATAAAACAAATAGGGAAGCAGTCGTAGAGACCAAAGAAGTCGATATCCACCGCGGTGAGTCCTCCTGCCGCCTCGTACGCTAAATGCATCGCGCGATGGCACGAGAAAGTGTCTGGCGTAATGTCTTCCATGTTCGCCGGTGGATATAACGGACCCGAAGCCTCACCAACACTAAGTACGTACGGTTTGTTTGTTTCATGGGTCGAAACAGCCAAGTGCGTTTTGTAGTAGTCGTCCCGCGCGAGGACAAGTGCCACAGCGCCATCTGCGCGCCGCGCGCACTCCAGTAAGTTTGTCACAGGCGCAATCTGGCGCGCCTGCAAAACGTCGTCCAGAGTGTAACGTTTCCTGCAGATAGCATCTGGATGTCGCGCCGCCATGGAGCTCATGACGACAGGGACCATTGCAAGCTGCTCGCGCCTCAGACCGTAACGCTTCATCTGCCACTGTGCGTAGAAGTCGTATCCATAGGGGATGTGCGGCTCTGACAAGTGAGGGGAGGGAATGCTCTCGTTTGACCGCTTTGCAAATTCCACGCTGGGGAGACTGTGCACCGCATCGCTCGCCACTATCACGGCAGTTTGCAGCTTCGGTATGCGACTGAAGAGATCCATGGCGGCGCCGATGGCGCTGATTGGGCTTGCGCCGCCAGTGTCGATTGTCTTAAGTAACATGTTGGGATTTTCCAATGTGAGCTGCAATGTGGTGGCAAGGTAGTGCGCTTGCATAAAATGTTTTGAAGATAAGGACGGCGTCGCGATGAGTGCGCCCACATCGTTTGCCGTGATGTGTGCATCCGCAAACGCACGTTGCAGCGCCTCCTTCGCAAGGTCAGTGCTATCGCGCTTAAGCGCGCCAACGGCAGTCTTGCCCACGCCAACCAGCTGAACTCTACGCATGTTCTGTTCGAAACACGGAACGATGAGTCCTTTCTTTTTACGGTTTTTGTTCCTTTCTGCAAGCTGCTGCCCTCTCCAACACCAGAGAGTTTTGGCGCTTCCGAGAAAGCGAAAAACGTGGTACTGATCGTTGAAAGCAAATATGTTGTTTCGCTGTTGCTTCAGTCAAATTCTGCTTCGTCAGAACGACAGTGAGAATTAAACGATTTCAACATTCGGTCCTTTGATAACAATGTGCTCTACGTAAATCAAACGTGAAGGGGAAAAAGGTGGCTAATTGAGGGGAGAAAGAGAAGTGCTGTGTTCACTTTAAAAGCTCCTCGTTTGGAAAACTGTTTTTGCTCTTTTTCATAATAATACGACTTACTTCACGTCTTTGGAACCCACGGGTTCACGCAAGCGGTAAATCATTAAGATAATAACAATGCTTATTTGCACATCGTGCAGAAAGCTTGCTTTTGACTCTTAGGTACAATTGTTTGATGCGCCCAGAACACCTTCCGCGTTATTTAATACTAAAACGAACCATTAACAGCTTGTGTGAGAGCTTTTAAAGTCCTCTGTTGCTGGCCAGTGTCGAGATCCATTATTTTTTTATTAAAAAAAATAGTAAGTAAATAAGCGGTTAATAACGCACTTTAGTACCTTCACATGTGCAAGACTAACCCACTAGTGATTATTCCGTTCTTTACTTGCGTGCACAAGTAGCAATTGTATTGCCTACTTCCCATCTTAGGTAAATAATAAAATAAAATAAATGTGGTCTCGTTTGCTATTCTCTTCGCTCCGTTGAAGACACTCACACGAGAAAAACCACTCGCAAACAAGCTGGCTACCTTGTAATATCTCTTACGAATTCGCTAATGCAGACGAGGGACACCCTGACCGTTGAGCAGCGTACCAGGCGGGTAGCTAATGGCGTTCTTACCCTCGGGCTTCATGGCAGGGAAGAGCAGCACCTCCTTGATGTTGGCCTGGCTGGTCATGAACATGGTCAGGCGGTCAATACCGAGGCCCCATCCGCCGGTGGGCGGGAGTGCGTGCTCCAGCGCACGGACGAAACCCTCATCGATTTCCATGGACTCATCATCACCCTTGTCACGGTTAGCCATCTGCTTAACAAACTCCTCGCGCTGCACGATAGGGTTGTTCAGCTCGGTGTACGCATTGACAAGCTCCTTCTTGTTGACGAACAGCTCAAAGCGCTCCGTCAGACGGGCGTCGTCGCGGTGCCACTTGGCGAGTGGCGACATGACACGAGGGTGGTCACAAATGAAACACGGATCGTGGCACTCCGGCTCCAGGAACTCAGCAATAAGGGCGTCAAGAAGGCGAGGTGCGGTGAACGGAGGAAGGCACTCCACCTTGTGCTTCTTGCATATGTCCATCAGGAACTGAACACCCTCGTCAGAGTCAAACACAACGTTGTCGAAGGAGACCTTTAGGCGTTTCTCCAGCTCCGGAATAATGCGTAGGCGCTTGAACGGTTTGTTGAAGTTGAACGTGACCTCGGGCATGGGTTTGCCGTCGGAGTCCTTCGGCGCATATTTGACAATCGGCGAGCCGTGAAGCTCCATCGCAATGCCATAAAGCAGGTCCTCAGTGGCGGTCATCCAGTCGTTGTAGTCCATGTACGCCCAGTACGCCTCAATTGTCGTGAACTCGGGGTTGTGCGTCAGGTCGATACCTTCGTTGCGGAACTGCTTACCGATCTCATAGACGCGGTCCAGGCCACCGACGACCAATTCCTTCAAGTACAGCTCCGGGGCGATGCGCAGGTACATCGTCTGGTTGAGATCGTTGTGGTGAGTCACGAACGGACGGGCAGTGGCACCACCGGCGATCTGGTTGAGCGTCGGGGTCTCAACCTCCACAAAGTCGCGCTCATCGAAGAACTTGCGGATGTACTTGATGATGCGAGAACGCTGAAGGAAGGTATTGATGTTGTCGCGGTTGACAATGAAGTCGAGGTAGCGCTGACGGAACCGCTGCTCGAAGGATGAAAGTCCAAAGTAGTCGTCGGGGAGCATGTGGAAGCAGGTGGACAGCAAGGTAATCTCGCTCGCATTAAGCGAGAACTCGTTGCTCTTGGAGAGAGACGGCTTGCCAGAAACGCCAATGATGTCGCCGCGCTTTAGCTTGGAGTGGACATCCGTAAACTTGGCCGGATCACAGTAGTCCGTGAAAGCGGAAATGACCTGGACCGTCTCCATATCACCTTGTAGGGTGATGAAATGCAACTTCGACCCAGAGCTACGCTTGTTGATGATACGGCCGGCGATCGTCACCACCTCGTCGATCACTGCCCCCGGCTCCTTTAGCTGCGGAGCAAATTTCGCACGAAACTCCGGAATCTTGTACTGGCGGTTAAACTTGTGCGGGTATGCAGCCCCAAGGATGCCCATCTCCTTAACCATTGCAAGGCGCGACTCGAAGTACGTTGGCTCAGCTACCTTCTCCTTTTTCGCTTTCTTCGAGTCCTGAGGAAGTTGACTGCGCAGTTCCGCCATCTTCTTGACCAGGTTCTTGTAAACCTCGCTGTCGGCGCCATGCGTCTTCTTCGTCTCCGCGATCTGCGAGGCCATAGCCTCAATTTCCTTCCGCAGATCTTCGGCAGAGGACATTTTAACTGATACTGTTAATTTTACAGTTTTCTTACTTGAGCAAAGAAATGTCAGGCTGCGGTAATGTTAGAGAGTGTGAGTCTGTGTGTGTGTGTGTGTGTGTGTATTTGTGGAGAAAAAAGAAAAAACGACTGCTTTTAGTTTGTGGTTAAACAACAATACAAATATCATATTAACAAAACAACGTAGGAAGAGAGAATTGTCGGGAGAAAAAAAAAGTAACGAGGCAGAAAAGAAGGAGGTGCGGAAAAGCACGTTACAAACTCCTCATGAGAACAAGGAAAACCCGGCAATTTACAACGAAGGTAAACCCCCTTGAATCTTATCGTTCTTAGCTTTTCAACGCAGCAAGACGCGAAGAAGTACGAAACAATAATTGGTACGAAAACACAGGATATAAAAGTGAAGAAGAAAAAGCACCTTCCTTAGACTTAACTGGGACAACATATTTGCCTCTCCTCACACCTGTCAGTTGCTTCCCCCAGATAAACATACCGTCTTTTAAAAAAGTTAGACTGTTGCTTCAACGGATTTTAATTCTTAATCGAAGAAAAAGTTGTCCGTAAACAGCCATGTATAGCTCTTCGAAAAGACAAAAAAAGAAAAAAACGATAAAAAAGCAAACTTGAAAACAGAGGACGAAAGTACATAACAAGTGTTAATAAAATCAGCTTTTCAGGTTTGTTTGTCTCTCCTACTATAGCGCAGCAAAAACACAAAATAACAGAAGAGCAGAAGAAAAAAAAAGCACTGAAACACTGAAAACCTACTTCTTTTCGTCCAGCAAAATGCTCATTTTTTTCTCATTGGGAACGGTGTCCACCAGCATTTTTCCGTTGTACGACAGTCCTGCGAAAATCCAAGGACTGGTACTGCTCCAGCAAAGCGCTACCACACTATCGCCATAGTCTGCCAACCGCCGAAGGCATTTGGCTTCGCCCCCTTTCTCCATATCCCACAACTTAAGCGTCTGATCAGAGCTACAGGATAAAACGAGGTCATCATGAAAAGGGTTGAACAAGCACCCGTGAACTGCATGTTCATGCGCCTTAATATCGCGCACCGTCACGGCGGAGCAGGACGTATTGTAACGAATGTCATGCACGTAGACGTACCCATCTGTCCCAGCGGACATGAACTGGCCAGGTTTCGCGCGATTGAAATCGATTGCAGTTGTGTAACCAAAACCGTGACAGTTTCGCGTGTTAGTAAACAGTGACGACTTCTTTGCTCGCAAATCTACTAGCTGTAGGCCATTTTCGTCACATGCGAGAAGGCAGAGTGTCGGGTCGTATGGTGCGAGGGCAGCGCAGCGTATTTTCCCATCTTTCGCGGTAAAATTGACTGTTTCGTTTCCCAGCTTCGACGAATCGAGGGAAACGGTGTTAAGCGTATTTTGCTGGACGGCTTTAAATTCGTTTTGCAGACCGTCAAGGTCCCACAAAATACGACTGTACGTCTTTTTCAACGATAGCACAGACTTTGGATCGTTCATCAAATTTTCTGCAAGATGAAGAATCTCTAGTTTTTGCATCCCCGAAACCGCCAACAAACTGTCTGACGTTAACGACGGAGAACACCACAAACCTGTGATACTGTCATCATGTGACCATACAGTCGCGCATTCCAGTGATTTCGTATCATCTTGGTACTCAAGAACGTGGATTTTGTTCTCCGTATACGCGCTAGCAGTGCCGATGAGAAAGCGGTGGCATTCCTGGGAACTAAGCGAACCGTGATAGAGAGGACACAGTGACCTCGCTTGCAAGTCAACGCCGTAGGCAGATGCAGAGCTCATTGTCAGTAGCTCTGCTTTCCTTAATGCTACTACGTCGATAGCACAATAAAGAAATCAAAAGACAAAAGTAAATTTTTTGTGTGTGTGTGCTCCGCGGGATAATAGAACCACTTATTTGAAATGAACAACTGTTGGTCAACTAGGTAACACAATTAAGTAAGGAATTCAAGTCAGGAGTAAAAACAAGGCGGGGACGAGGACAGAGAAAACGAGAGAGGAAGAAAGATTTTACCACGTGGCAACAATGTTGGTTGTCTCAATGAAGTTTTTCGACAACGTAATTCGCTTCATCTCTAATTGAAAAATGGTAAATACCAATCCTTTAACAAACGAGTTTAAGCAAAGCGAGCAGTAGAACGTAAGTATAGCGCCACTATAGGATTTGAAGAATTCAATCACAGTGACATACGGCACAAGAGAACCCGATAAAAAAAAACAACACCTTTGCTTTGGTCACAAACATGAGCGTCATTTTGTTGGTGTTACAGTCGTGCCCTGAAACCTCCTTAGGATTATTCGCCTTATCATTAACCGTACTGAATGATTGCTTTGTTTTATGATCAGGCATATGTCAGCGAGTAATTTGGATTAAACCACACGAGATCGTAACGCAGCAGAGGCCTACGGGCGTAGCAGTCAAAACTCAAACAACAAAAAAAGACAAAACTAAATTTCAAACGTGTTTCATTCAAGCCTAAACTAAACGGTAGAAAAACACGTGATTGAGAAAGCTTTTTCAAACCGGTTGGTGCACCTACCGACTAAACGATGTAACTGACTTCGCCGCGTAGTAATACACGGAGAGCACAGCATACGTTTCCTTTGACGCTCCGCTGTCGCTTAATTACCGTGTCCCGGACGTGGAAGAGAAAAAAGGAGGAGGAGTAAAGCAGAGGGGGGGGAGCAACCGTAAAACGAATCTACCAAACGAAAAAAAAAAACGTGCAACAGTAAGTCCCTTAAAGATGAAGGCATGATAAAGGGTGTGAGGGAGCTAAAGCACCGCTCTCATATAAAACGCTTGGCTCTACAGAGCAATGTTAATGTTAAGGCGCGCGTTTGAGGAAAAAGCAAGTTGTTTACTGGGCCTGGTCTAAAACCCCCATTTTAGCACCAACGGATTTCGTCGGAATTCAAGACCTGCAAAACTGACAAGAGTGACTGTTGTTATGCCACCCTGTCTAGTTCTCACACTATCTTCCTTTCCTTTGACATTCATCCCGAAGGTACCGTGGGCCGCTGACACTATAGTTTCCGTCATAACCCTTTTTCTGCTGAAAAACGCAATTGTGTTGTTTAACCCCAGGTATTGCTTTGTTCAAGGAACAGAAGCAGCAAAAAGAAACTACCTCATGTAAGTTTCGAGAACAAATTGAGCATTGCCTTTGTTAAAGAACTTTCATATTTCACTGCGTTGCGTTTGTATTATGAGCAGGCACTAACAGTGATGCTAGAGAAAGCGTACCTGCGGTTTCAAATTAAAAGACGATAAAGTATCTGTTTTCTCGTCAAGGATAGCTTTAGGTTTTGCAAATTAATGGTGTATAATTCCCAGCTCTCCGAAATTGCACTTTCTCCCTCTTTTTTTTTTTACGCACTCACCTTTCTCACAATACGCACACACCGGCACCTCATTGCTGAAACGCAGAAATGTGTATTCTACGTCAAAATCAAAAGGTAGTCTCCTTGCATTTATTGAAGCAATTGCATATGTTAGAACATAGGTTTTGTAGACATGCTTGAAAAGGCTAAGCTGCCGCTCAACAAGTCCCTTTTCTCCATGTTGGATGACGGGACTGCCTTGGATGACATTCCTTTCCTCTTCTCGATGGATGTAGAGGCCGTCACCGACTCCACCTCGGCAACACACTCAGCGCAGCTACAAATTCCCTTTATGGCTACTGTGCGTTCACTAGAGGTTAATGGCGTCATGTTTAAAACCTACAAAGGTGCAGCGTCTCGAAAAGTTTATCTAATGCTACAACGCTTGGATTCCAATGGGGAGCCGCAAGGGCCACCTGTGCCGATTGGCATCACTGACACTACGCAGTGCATAGTATCCGCACGCTTTAAGTTGCACACAGGAGACCACGTTCACCTGCTGCTCGTGCAGAAAGGTTCTGGTGCTGCCGTGCGTGAGATTGTCTTCAACGGCTTTCTTTTACAAAGCTCGGACGGCTTTTTCTCGTCAAGTGCGCCACCGGCAGCGTTAGCTTCGTGGAAACCAGAACCTTTTAAAGTCATCGAAGGCGAGCCGCTTGTGGAAACAAGAAAGCGATCTCGTTCTTCTCAGATGCAGTGCTCGAAAAGTGACGACGACGACGAAATCCCGACACTCATCTACGCACCCGTCGACGGTGGAGATGACGAAAGTTGATCGCTTCTAAACCTTGTTTTTTTGTGGTGTCAATTCAAAGTAAAACAAACTACTCTTCTTTTGCTGGCTTTTTGACTGACAAGTTATAAAGAGCTTATTAACTGAAAAGGGGAGTTTCTAGCATATTAAACGTCTTTCTTTTTGTTGTTGTTATTGTTGTTTTATCGATTCGTTATAACTCGGCCTAGGATAAAATCGCTAAAAGAACTGTAGCTTCAGACAAAGCACTAAGCGAACAAACGAAAAGAAAAAAAAACTGCGTACCCTCTTATAGGTTTCTTTTTGTTATGCGTCCTCGAGCTGCACCGACATTGATGTTTTTGAGTCTGCGTTTAAACGCTGGTTGCGCGTGTAAATAAGAAAGATCCACTCATGCACGCAGAAGTTATACCGTCTCGTAATTAGGAACAAGAAAAATCCTATCTCTAAAGTACTCTAATCGTGTCCCACATTTCTGGTCTGTCACGCCCCGTTACGGTGCGTATTTTTTTTTTTTTTACGAATGACAGGTTGAACACTGCACAACGAAGAGAGACACCGACCTTGGAGATCTCCAACACCTTTTTGTTCTCGTTTATAGGTCTCCATATCAAAATGCTACATAAGCGGGCGAGAATTGCTGTCGAGCTTTCGACGTGCTCGCTAAGCACACTGCCAACGGATACTTTGTCAGTCGAAGAAGAAAACGACGTACTTTATCGACTTTTAGAACTGCTGCCAGATAACTATACGAGCAAGTCTTCTGTGGAGCAGCGGATTCCAGAAGGCTTGATTGTTCAAATACTAGTTAAAGCTCGTGCTATTCTCGCCAGCGAGCCTATATTAGTCGAAGTGAACTCCCCTGTCTACGTGTGCGGCGACCTACACGGTCAGTACTATGACCTTGTGAACATTTTTAAGCGCTGCCCACCTCTTAGCGGCAAAGTATTTGGGTCTGATAAGAAAAAGCTTCGTTTAGTACACGATACTTCCGCGGATGACAAGACGTACAGCTTTTTGTTTCTCGGCGACTACGTGGATAGAGGTGCTCGATCAGTAGAAGTTGTTGTGACGCTTTTAGCTCTGAAAATTATTTCTCCGCAGCACCTAATCATGTTGCGAGGAAACCACGAAGATGAGCAAATTATGCTTCTTTACGGCTTTTATGACGAATGCAAGAGGCGTTACGGAGTCAAGCTTTTCAAGATGTTCGCAGATTTGTTCCGTGTGCTTCCCGTTTCTGCACTTATTAACGGCTCTATATTCTGCACGCACGGTGGCCTCTCTGCTGAGCTGCGCTGTGTGAAAGATATCCCCGACACACGTCCCTGTAACGTCCCTCACTCCGGCGTTATCTGCGATTTGCTGTGGGCTGATCCCGAGGCTGGCCTTCCAAATGGCGTAGACTGGGCACCAAGCTCGCGGCGTATTTCTGCAGTTTTCTCTGAGCGAGCTCTAGAACGATTTCTTCTCGAGAACGACATCGATTTGGTATGTCGTGCGCACCAGGTTGTCGAAGAAGGCTTTCAGTTCTTTCCTGATCACAAAAAACGTCACCTGCTGACAATCTTTTCCGCTACAAACTATTGCAACGAGTTCGGCAACCGCGGTGGTGTTTTGCGCGTCGACGAAAATGGGGTTTGTAGCATCATTACTCTCGAACCACCAGACTTTGTTCAGCAGCGTGACATTATGCTTTTCCGTGACCCGATTCCCAACCCACTACATAGTGAGTAACTCTTGCTTTCAATTTGTACAACCAACGCATTAAATTAATAAGCAGCTCATCGGGTTTCTCCATAAAATAACAATAGCAACAAAGGTTGTGAAGGTTGCGTAAATTGTCTTTTCACTATTCACCGAAAGGCTATTATTGGGCGATCTCGACTCCAACTAGTCTTCTGTGCTTTCTTCTTGCCAACCTCAAGCTAAATAGTTCTCCGAGTGCACCTATCATGGACATTTGCGTCGGCAGTTCAGCGCATAATTGATCGTATACAGAACTTCCACTCATTGAAGGAAACTTGCAAATGTACTGCTTTTGGTTAAAAAAATCTTTCCGCTCTTTTAACTCATAGTTTCGTTTTGGCGTTGCAACATCCGTGTTCGTTTCATTTCTACTTTATTCTTCCCCTTTGTTTTCCTCTCCTTTGGTGTTTTTTTTTTTTCGATCGTTTTAATTTATAACCTTCGCATTTGTTGTTTATGCTACCCTCTCTAGTCCTTTTTCTTTTTTTCCCAGCGCTGTAGCGACGCATTGAATTCTATCGGTTGAAATCTGACTTGATTTTTGAGGGTGAATAAGAAGAAACACATTTATATTTCTTCGGAGAGGAGCTGTGATTCTTATCCTTACTTGACGTGATGTCGAGCTTGGAGCTTGTGATGGAGCCGAGCAGCAAGCTCCTTACTTCTGCAAAGGTAACAAACCCCCGGGGCTGTTCAATAGAGGTGGATCGACAACTTCAAAGACCCGTACTAGTATTGAAAGGAACTGTATCTGACACAAGCGTTCGTCTGCCGCGCGAGGACCGCCCGCTGTCGTCTTTACGATTGCACGGTTCTTTGTTAGTGGCACAAGTGTGCCTAGGTGCCCTTAATCACTTTGCGCTGGAGCTCGTACTATCTCAGTCTGGCTCACGCAGAACAAAACTGGTTGTAGGGACCCACATCAAAACGGCGAAGTACGATGACGACACAGACCACTTCACCGTGGCGTATCTTCCGCTTATTATTCCACGCAGTAAATGGGTGCAGGTCGTTTTTCACGTTACCGGGATCGTGGAGTCTGTATTCGCTCTCATGCCCTGCAAATGCATCGACACCATTACAGTCGCTGGGACAGGAAAGCTGTGCACGCTTTGCACGAGCAGCGACGAGCAGGCGTGCATTGATGCAACACCGGAAAACATGGCCCTGTTCGCTGTACCGGCGTATGCGCCACCAATTTGGAAGTCAGCCACCTCCAATGCTGCAAACTCGACATCTCTCCCGCTCCTAGAGGCGACAAACAATGCACCGGCGGCGGATGCCGTTGCACCTGCACCATCCCCGACTTGCTCCGCATCCCTCTCACCATCGCTTCCACCTGCGCATGAGAAGCTTTCTGGACACCATCCTCGTTTAGTTCCCTTAGTCCCGTCGCCGCCGCCAGAACCCGCTCCAAGGCCGAATGTCGCACCGGCGATGGTCGAATCTACTCGTTTAAACCAAGAGTCCGATTACATTCGGCTTGTAGAGGACGAAGGTAGTCTAACAGCCGACGAAGCTTGCTCAAGCCGTACACCCTTTGGCGACTCGTATCCGCAGACCGGAGGCCCGGATGGGGGCGGCAATCGGAGGTTGCTTGGCAACGGCGTGCGAGGCTTGGCGGACAACAACAGTGGAGGTGGCAGTCTCGGCGGGTGGGAGCAGCCAATCGATGAACGAAAGCCAGATGCTGTTGCCACATCGCCTGGACGATCCGGGCGGGCAGAGCCGATGAGGCGACCACCACCACGCTGGTCGCTCACTGGGTCGCCAAGTGGTGTAGCTGCGGACAACGAACGAATGCAGCGCCTCATCGCTGCTCGGAAACACCAGGTTTCACCACGGCAGAACAACACAGGCACCGGTGGACCGCGCAGCCGCAGCAATGGGTCTCGACGACAGCAGCGACTCCGTCGGCGCATGCGCGTGATGCGGGCCAACGAGCAGAAGGTGAATCGAGCCGCGGCCGCAAAGACCTTGGCAGCGTCTGACATACCGCTCGCCCAACACATCGAGCTGTCGGAGGACGCAGGTGCCTCAACGTCAACATCCTTGGCTGATGCCCCTCTGTGCGGCTTCGGCTTTGGCTATCTCGGCGTCCTAAAAGCTAACGGGGAGTACGAGGAAGATGAGGATGCCAATCTCAAATTGCATGGTGCCCTCACGCTGAACTCCGACGGCGAAGAATAGTTTTCTAAAAAGAGTGCGAGACAAGCAGCAAAAATTCCGGCGCACATCAACGTTTTACACTGCGTTGGAGAATTGTAGAGTGTGATAATTCTTGTATTATTATTTTTTTTATTTCAGTAAATCATGTTCATTAGTTACGTGAACGAGAGCTGCAATGTCACCACAACCTCTGCTTGTATGCGTGTATGTGTACGACCACTTCTAACACTCTTTTCTTATTCTCTTTTTCACTCCGCTGTCCACAGTGCTTGTATTGCCGTGTGAAGCGACCAGGAACGTTTCTCAAAACGAAACCAATTACTTAGACCACTTGGCTTCTTGACATTGCTTGTTTGCACTCAACGCAGTGCGTGGTTGGCAGGCTGCCTCTAAGTCTGTAAAATGACCCTCTTGTTTAGTTTTTAATGTTGCAAAGCAATTGCCTGATCAATGCTCCTACAATTCAACTAGTTAAGTTCGGAGTGCGTGCGCTAAATTACTGCATCTGTGCGTGTTGCATTTCTGTCGTTTAGATAGCGAAAAGCATCAAAAAGACGTCGGACAGCCCATGACACCTCTTTTTTTTTTAATCGTTTACGCCTATTTCAGTGTTCTCAACTACACCTTCTTTCTTCCTCCCCCTTGAATGAATTTCGTTTCTTTTATTAAATGTGTCTTTTCTGATCAACGCGTGCGCTGCGTCGCCTCATATCATTTGCATACTGCAACAACAGGTGTTTTCGCTGTTTTACGACTGAACAATGGCCGTCCCTAGCCGCAAGAATGCTTCCCGCGCTCAGCGCAAGAGCATCAAGAAGCACCGTCCCGAGATTGTCGTGATCGACCTGAAGGATCACGTGCTCGGTCGCGCTGCTGCCGTGGTCGCCAAACAGCTGCTCATGGGCCGCAAGATCACCGTGGTGCGCTGCGAGCAGCTTAACATTGCCGGTACGGAAATCCGCAACAAGATTAAGTACCTGCAGTATCTCCGCAAGCGCAAGCTGACGAACCCGACCAAGGGCCCCTTCCACCACCGTTCCCCGTCCGACGTGTTCGTGCGCGCCGTGCGCAGCATGCTCCCCCGCTACACGAAGCGTGGTATGAGGGCGCTGAATTCGCTGGTGGCCTACGAGGGGATTCCAGCCAATGTTGTCCGCACCGGCGGCCGCGTCGTTATCCCGCGTGCGCAGCGCCATGCTTGCTACCGCGCCGAACGCCCGTACACGATCCTCGGCAACATGTGCAAGCACGTCGGCTGGAAGTACAGCGACGTTGTCGCCAAGCTGGAGAAGGCCCGCGTGGAGAAGGCCACCCGCCACCACAAGAAGCAGGCGAAGCTCCGCGACGCTTGGAAGGCTGCTCGCAAAGAGGCTCTGGCGAAGATGCCGAAGCACAATGTGGAGGTCCTGAAGAAGTTCGGTTACGCGTAGAAGTGTGCACTGAAACACCTTTTCCACAATGATTGATTCTTTCATTTCACTCTTTTGTAAATGATCACTAAAACCAAAATTGCCGTAAAACAAGAAATTTCAGTTTTCTTCCATGCGGATCAAAAAATGGGAAGGCGTCGCAGAGTTGTTCGGGACGATGCAAGGGAACTGTTGGAGAAGATTATGGAAGAAGTCCTTACACGTATTCGTGTCCCGCTCCCGTTTTTTCCTTGAACTTTATTTGCTGTAGTTTGACAAGGCTGAATCCTTATACCGTGGTCGTGGTGCCTTCGTGTGTAAGTGCGTATTGCGTTATAACGCTCCGTCTTAATTGCGACGAATGAAGTATGAAGAGCTTCACAACTCTCTGAAGCATATTCAATAGGGGGTTTCTGGTCATTGCTACTTTGCCATCACAGTGCTGCTCACCTCGCTTTCGAACTTCTCTGCATCTCATCTCAAATTTATGCCTTCACATTCAATCACACGTTCTAAGTATTTTTCACGAAAGCTGTTAATTGATGAGGGGCGAGACACACACACACACACACACACACACACAGACAGATACATACGGCTCAAAAGAGGCTTTGCGGTAGGTTAGCCTTTCAGCTTTCTGTTAACGTGCAGTATTGCCACACTTTCTTTTTCCGTTCTTGTATACTCAAAAAGGGGCGTCAAACGGTTTGCTCCCTTTTTGTTCGCATGCCATCTCCAACTTCACCTCCAGCGTCGGCGGCGACAGCAATGGCGGCCGTTCCCGCTGTCGCCTCCACTGAGACCGGATTATGCTCCCCAGCTACGAAGCATGAACCCCAAGACGTGTTACCATCCTCGGTCGAGCCTGTTACAGACCTCCCTGTTGCCGCACCATCGCCAGATAAAGCTGCTGCTGCTGCCGAGCAGCCGTCGTCACCGTCGCGGCGCGCCTTGACCTACGAGGAGTTCCGCGAGTTCTACGTGGCTTCGAAGAGGCCCGACTTTGCGCAGCAATCCCGCCTGGCTGACCCTGTTTACCACCCGTACGAGGTGGAGCAGATACGGGCGGCGGAGACGGTAATCGAGCAAGAGCGCCGTCGCCGCCTCGCTGCCGAGCTGTGCGCTGATTTAGCGGAGCTGGTGCAGGAGGGGCACGGTGACAACAACAGCCGCGGCGGCGGTATGCGCCGACGCTTCCACCACGTCATGGGGGATTTGAATGTACAATTAGACGTCGGCCGAGCTGGGCAGGCTCCTCTGGCCTCCCCGCCTCCGCAACCGGGTTTACTGCGCCGTGCGGGTAATGCCCTCAGCAGTGTTGCCGGTTGGGCGGTGCGGCAGATCAGTGAAAACATCGTGCACCTGCTGCAGTTCGCGTTGCTTGGCTATCTGGTCTACTCCCAATCCGACGAGGGCGGGATTGCGTTGCTCATAGTCATGGGCATCTTCGCCGTCTTCGCGGTGCTGCGGGCCGCTGTGCGAAACTTTCAAATCGGCCGCGAGACTGGCACCGTGTCGGCACCGTCTTTCTTGGGGCGCCTCTTCAAACCGGAAGGGCAAACGTACCCGGTGTCAACGCCGCGTAAGATTGGGTACATGGTGGCGAAGTGCATTGAGGCGTTTCTTCTGAGCATCTTTCCAACCTACTCCATCGAGCGCTTAGAAGCCGAGTTGCGGGTGGACGGTATTGTTCAATAGTTCTCCCCCTTCTTCCGCACTGTCGTCTCTGTTTCTTTCTTACTTGCTTAGAACCTATTTGGAGTATGATGACCGACTCTGGTGTGCTGTTCAACTGCTTTGCTGCTGTCCACTGTCAACTGTCTGCGGTGGCTTTCGACAGTTTGACCACCCATCGCCATCTGAAACCAATGTTGCCCTTTTCACGCTATCTTGTTTTCTTTTCTTTTCTCGTTGCCACGGCGTCAGGGCTATTTATCGTCGTCGGTACTGCCTTAATCTTTCTGCGCTGTTCGATACATAAATATAAATATATATATATATGTGTGTGTGTGTGTGTGTGTGTTTGTGTGGCTGTATATGTGTATGCATCTGTATATATACAGATGGACTAAAACATGCTTGCTGCGTTCCCAGCTAGACACGGAACGAAACACGTAAATCGGAAGCATTGGCGGAGCTTTGCGTTGTGAGCGAAAGGCTGGTAGACTACCTTCCTTTTCTTTTGCTCTCGTGGCTCACGATGTCGTCAGTGACGCTGGGCGGTAATTCACTTCGATAAAACGTTTATTCAGACTTTTGTATATGCGTAGCGGATTCATGTTCTTCGCTTTGCCTTTTCTCCCCGTTCACCCGGTACTCTCTTTCATGTTTTGATTTTATTGTGCGGCCGCTTACACACTCGGTCTCCGACGTTGAAGTCAGTGAGAGATAACTTCAATCATTACTTCAACCATTACCCCGATTATTACTATTGTTCTGTGAACGCTGGGCTGCTGCTTGAGCACCGTGTTGGGAGCGCCTTTCCGTCCTTGTTACTGTTGATTCGAAACACCGCCGTTGTTTGTTAGTTTGAGGCTTCTGCTTCCTCTTTCGACTGTTTCCTTAGCTTAACGGTCCTTTCGGGGCCGAGACACAAGTACAGTTCACAGCCACCGCATTTTTCCTCCGCAACAACTACCAGACGTTGATAATGACGAGTGTTGTTGCGTCGAGGGCAGGCGAGGCGAAGCCGACGGCCATCATCGTCGGCACCGTTCTCGGCCTCATCGTGACATTGCTGCTGCGTCTGCAGTTGCGCAGTCGTCAGCGGCTGACGGAGAAGCCACGTACGAACGTTTTTGTCCCGCGCGCCTATACGGTGGAGGAGTTGGCCGAGTACGATGGTCGCAAGAAACCGGAAGCTTTCGTGGGTGTGAAGGGCATTATTTACAATGTGTCGCTGGATTGGTACGGCCCGGAAGGCCCCTACAATGCTTTTGCTGGCTGTGACAGCTCACGTCAGCTGGGCAAGGTGGTCGTTGGCCGCGATGAAATTAATGCAGACTGGACGACACTGGCTCCAAGCCACCTGCAGACCTTGCACGAGTGGGAGGAGAGGCTGCGCAGCAAGTATCCGGCAGTGGGTTGGATCACGGACCCGAACGACGACTTTGTTAAGCGCGCTGCAACGATGCAGCCGTAGTGTATTAGCCCGTGTATGGGCTGACTAGCTGATCGCTTTCTCACTCGAACTGAAGCTTGATACACTTTTCTTCTGTTCTTTTGCATTTTGGTCTGTTCTCAATTGTTCTTTTTTCCTACTTCTCTGTTCGTTGAGGGCTCTTACGCTGCAATTACCATCAGGCTGTTGTCAACTATAACATCAGTAGCACACAAAATACGTGGCGCAGGAGCTTTGCCTTTTTATGGTGGCGTAGCGTTGTTTCCCTTTGGTCCCTCCGATGTGGGGCAAAGAGGAAGGGTGTGGTAGGAGCTGTCGGCATGCACAGACTGCAATTCCTTACTTCATGTCGTTATTCTAAAACGTCGGTCGTTGTTTTCGTAGCGTTTGTCTCGTTAATATGACAGCTGTCAAACTGGTTGGGTTGCTGTGCCTTTGCCAACAGGCACTGTGAAGCGATTTCTGCAGCAACAACCGTCCTCCAACTTCTCCATCCCACCCCACAACCAATTTTCTTCTCACCTTCTTTCGTATGGCTTTATCGTAAGAGGACGGCAGTGTAACTGTACCTTTGCTTTCTAACCTTTTCTAGTTTTTTTTCTATAAAACTCTTTCCGTATCTCCTTCACACTCCCATATCATCTCTTACCCGTCCTCCTCGTCCCGTGTCTGATAATGACAAGTGTGGAACGTGAGAGCACACCGGCTGCAACGGCGCGCAGCAGCTTGGCTACCCCCATCCTCTCTTTCTCTCTCAACGTGGTCACACCACCAACCGTCGCTGCGGACGTGTCGACGCCCAACAACAGCCGCCCCTCTGTCAGCAAACGATCCAAGGCCAAGGTGGCCTCCTTCTCACCAGTACGTCCGCATAAAGAGCATCGCACGAGCAGCAATACCCATAAGGTCCACTCTGTTACGGCAGATCGCAGCAGCAAAGTTTGCAATGAGAAGTCTTCTGCTATCCTCGCCTCTCCCCCCGGTACCCCAATATCCCCGTCGCATTGCTGTCTGCTCGAGGTGATTCAGCGACAGCAGGCGCGTATTGTGGCGTTGCAGAGGTCTCTGCTGTACGCGACGGAGCTGACGCGACGGGTCTCGCACCCGTTCTCCTTCCAACAACCACTGGAGGGTGGGCCGGAGGTGTCGGCACTGACAGAGGCGGCCGCGGCACACATCTACCCACCGTCCTCGCTCCCCGTCTCTCCAATCAAGGCGGTGCATCTTGCAGACGCGCCGCTGGCGGAGCCGTCCGCTGCAGCAGCAGTAACCGTTACCCCCACTGCTGCCGTTCGGTGCTTCTCGCGTGACCGCGCTGTTGTTGGGAATAGTGGGAGCCCTGTGAACAGCAGCATCGCACCGAGGAGCGCCCGGGGTACAAGCTCTTTGCTCAGCTACGCGGATCTCTCTCGCGTTGTGCACATGAACGTAGCAGACGTGAAAAACACACAGGAGATTACTTCCACAAATGCAGTCGTGAATGAAAAGGCGCACACTGACGGAACTTGCAGCCAAGCAGGTCACCAGTCCTCTCTGCCGAGTGCGGCAGCGTTGCTGTGGAAGCCTGAAGTGACGGCGCCAAGTGACACGGCAGTCGTACACCGCCATCCTCTTCCGCCTCCTTTCCGAAGTGCTTCGCTGGCAACAGTAAACCCTTCCACCGCCTGTTCAAGTGTCGCCTCCGCCCCGCGCACCCACTGCGTCTTCACTGCAACGGCAAAGCACCACCACACACTCTCTTACGACGACGACGTCGACGTCAGCGTTGATGCAGTGGACGAGACAATCCACACGACGGATGACGAGGCGGACAACGGAGGTGATCGATCAGCTTTTACTCATCATCGTCAGAAATGCTGCTCAGAGCACACAGAAGCGGAAGGGTGCAGCAAAGAGGTGGCGCGCCTTAGGCGTCAAATCGAGGAGTTGACGGCGTCGCACCTTCGGCTGCGTCTCCGCTGCGCGAGGCACGCGTGTGCGCGACGCGAGACGAGCGACGGCCTGCGTGCGATGATGGGGTGTGTGCAGGCGGCACTGGATGATGTCGTATGCGACACTGCTGCCCAGCCCGTGCCGCATCTGATTTTGAATGTACTAGAGTACGTCTTGCGACAGTGCACCCGCAGCCTTCAAGCTGCGAACGGCAATGCGGAAGAGCCACCTATCGTCGCACCGCTCCTACCGTTTGCAGGAAAGAACGCGAAAGGCGGTGAGGCAACTGTAACTTCTCCACGCAGTTCTTCAACTAGTGAAGCGGCCCGACGCTATTCGGTGACACCGGACATCATTCTGCACAGGCTACGGGATCGGATGTATTCATAGAAATGCGAGGCTTTTCCTCTCATGTCTGCTGCCTCTTTTTTTTTTACTCCCGTAGGTAATACATGATTAGGAGCCTTGGCCTTTGCAGCACACCTGTATATATATATATATATATATATATGTAAACCGATTTCACCTGCACGTGTCTTCGATCTTTTTGCTATTGGAACCCGTTGCTGTACTGTTGGTTTTTGCATCTACTGTTCCTCTTGTATTGCTTCTTTGCTTCGTGGGTGTCGAAGCCTGCCGGGTCGCCTCGCGTGGCGGTGCTGGTCCGTCTTTCCGCTGTTTCCGCTTTCCTGCGTTGTTTACGCTTCTTTGTGGACATCCCGAGTGGCTCGTTGTCTCGCGCACAGGGAAGCCAAGCACCACTGTTTTAAAAAATAAAAGAACTCCACAAAAGTGGGTGTGGGATTATTTTGTTGCTCCTCTCTTTTCTGCTTAGGCAGCGTATTTCTAGCTACTGTGGGTCATTTCTTTCCGGGTTTCTGAGCGCAGGGATGACGCAGACGCCGTGCTCTTACACTTCTTTATTGCTTTCGGTTCTATACCTATCGCCTACCTCTCACGCAATTCAAACACAAAACACCATTGAGAGAAAAAACAAAGTAGCGTCCGAATGTGGCGCACGACTGCCCGCACACACACACACAAACACACTATGACGCAGATTTGAAAGTCGCAAAGCACGTTTGCGAAATGATTTTGCGAGAGATGACAGGTCATTACCCTTTATCGTTTTGAGTCACCTCTGTCTACAATGTACATTTTCTGATTGCTTGATAGTACAATGAAAGTGTGCCTCTTGTGCGAGACTTAATTCGATCTCGTCAGATTTGCTTTGGTACGTTCTTCTGCTATCTTCCTTCACCGTCTTTCTTTGCTATTTGTCCTTTTCGTGTCTCCTTTCTGCTCCTTTGCTCGTCACGTGTGTTTGGATTCTTGCCCGTGCGCGCACGATGCTGGTCTGTTGCACACATAACACACGGTCGCGCCTACCTGAAGTTCATATTAGCCCTTAACGGACTACAACGAATATATAATATTAACAACGGAGGACCATACGCAGCTCAACGGCTCACAACTTTTTTCATACTCGCTGTTCCTGACTGGCTTTTCTGTTGTCGGCTCTTCCTCGTCTGTTTTTTTTTCCTCCTTTCAACCCGGTCTGAAACTGCCTTGAAGAAGTAAGCGTCTTTCGTCTCGTTGCCATTCCTCTCTTCTGTTCTAGTGGCGCGTATGCCCGTACACGACCACGATTTTCCTGATGTGTTTTTCATAAGCGCCCTAAAGAGAAAAACCATTGCTCCTTCTCTTGTTCTTCGACAGCGGTGTGCGCACGTGCCGCGCTGCTCTCCTTCGACGTTTGTTGCCCGCCTTCCCAGAGAGCTACTGCTTTCGCCCGTGAAGTTATCTAAAGGCAGTACTGCGGCAAGTACAGAGATTTTCTTTTACAAAACTGAGGGGCTGTCTGAGAAGAGAACACAAAGTCGCAGAACAATTCCTTGCTGCTTTGAGTCTCCTTTCTTGTTGCTGCTGTTGGGAGTGACTGGCTCTTGTTCGCTCTCTCTTGCTTGCCTCTTTTTTTTTTTTTCTCTATCTAGTCGTCGGGGTACCGCTGGCGGGGAAGCCGTACTGCGAACCTGCACGTTTTTAGTGTATCACACTCCCTCCGACTCAATCAGGACTCACACACGAAGTGAGGAAAAAACTAAGGAGCTTCCTTATTATTGGACTTCAGTCGAGAGTTTTGCCTCAGGCACAGTGAGGTTATACAAACTCCTTCAAACGGCGGCGGAACCTTACAACAAAACCACTGCTTACCCCACACTCGTCTCTTTTCCACTATATTTGCGAAGATCCAGCGATCACAGTGGGATTTGAGTTGTTATTGCACATTTTCCATTTCTATTTCCGTGTACTCTCATCTTCTATCTGGTCTGGTTACCTCACCGCTAGCTAGCTTTTCCATCCCCGTGCATTACCGGCGCCTCCGCTTGGAGCGAGTTAAATAGTAGGGGGTTTATGCACATACGTATATTATAATTCTATTTGGGTTGTTGTCACCGATATTTTCCCTTTCACATATATTCACGTATATTCTTTTGGTGAGTGTGAAGGCTACATTGCCTGCCTCGAACAACGCTGAGCGTGAACTACGTTGTGTCTCCCAATTTCTATTTTGTGGCGCTTGTAGGGAAAGAAGGTGGGAGGAATTACAGCCGTGCTCCTTTCATTGTTTTCTCCTCTCCACCAAGTGCCCTTCTTGCTTCCGCTAGGTTGCCGTTAGCTTTTATCCAGTTTTAAATTTGTTCGTGTTCACACGGCGTCGCGGTTCCCCTTTTTGTCTCTCTCGAAACACGTTGGAAAGTTACTGCCAGGTTTTTTCAGTCCCTCCTGAATACACTTTCTTGAGCAACCCGCATTTGATCTACACACTTTATAGGCCAGCATTCTAATCGGTGACGTCGAAGATGTCTGACGTAGCGAGAGGGCATGCTGGGCAGTCAAATTGCAAGCCTACCTCTTTCACTCACAAAAAGGCGAGTATGGAAACACACGCACCGTACGAAGCGGAGGCGGAGGCCACGCAGCTCCACGACGGTCAGGCGCCGCCGCCGCCATCCACCTCTTCCGCTGTCGCCGGTTCGCGCCGGCCCGAGACGATTACCATCGTGCCTTTTAGCGAACCCACTACAGCCGGCGAGCCAGCGATGACATCTTACGAGCATCGCCCACGCGATTACACCACCGTCACACAGGCTTCCCAGTCCTCAGGCGGCAACAACAACACCTTAAACAATAACATGAGCGGTGCGGCACCGGGTGGTGTGACCTCGGCAACGTCTTTGTCGTCGATGCCGCGTGCCCATCCCTCTCCACCGTCCGGTGCCCGTGCACCAGCGGAAGGGCCATCGGTGGGCAGCGCAGGCGGCCCTGGCCGCTACGCCGACCCTACCAATAGCTCCCTATCTATATCACCCTCGATGGGCGTTGCAGCGACGCGGCACGACTTCGCCAAGTCGGTGTTGAAAGCCGGAGCCTCATTGTCAGGCGGCAACGCGGCGCAGATGGACAATGCCTCATTGCCGTCGGCGTCGTCGCCTCTCATGCCAAATAGCGGTGGTACAAAAACAACTACAACAGCAACGACGGTGCCATCAACAGCCGGTGCGACGAAAGGGCAAATTGCCATGCACAGTGGTCATACAGACACGAGCACGAACAACAGCAACAGCTTTTCAACTGCCGTGACCACCTCATCGTCGAATAAGGTCCATGCCCCTTTTGTGTCATCGAACGAAGCGGGGTCAGCGAGTGGAGATCTTTCTCCAGTACCCCCTGCATCATCGTCTTCAGCTACCGCTGCTGCTGCTGCTGCTGGCACTGCTGCTGTTGACTTCCCTTCTAGTCACAACCGGCTAAATTTCAACACTAATAGTGGTGGTGGCGCTGTGCCGCCCCCGCTGCAATCTGCTGCCTCTGTCCCTGCAACCACGATCACGAGCGGTGGTGCGGGTTCCTCCGGTGTTCCGTCCTGCTCGCTCCCACCCATGCCCCCACCGGTGCCCGGGCAGTTGCCAAGTACCAAAGCTCAAAACTCCAACACCGACTATGACAGTAACCACGACGGCAGCAGCAATGTTGCGGCGAGGGATAAAGGAGAACGGGCGGCTGACCCCTATGGCCGTCCCGCCGTCGCCCTCAGCGCAAACCTTTTGGAGTTGTACAAAATGGTGAATGCACAGTATTGCGCCAAGCGCCGCGTTGAGTCACCCGGTCCAAAGTACAACAACGGCTACGATGACAAAGACGGTCACTACATATTCCTCCCTGGCGAGGTAATCTTCCGGCGCTACATCGCACAGGAGGTGCTGGGCAAAGGCAGCTTTGGCACAGTTATCCGCGGCTTTGATCAGAAGCGATCGGAAGCAGTGGCGATGAAAATTACACGGCGTGGGTCGAGCTTCCGGAGCCAGGCGAAGCTCGAACTGGACATCCTTCTGCGCCTGAACGAAAACCCGGCTTTGAACCACCTTGTGGTGCGTCTGCTCAAGGTGTTTGAGTGGCAGGGCCACCTCGTGCTTGTCTTCGAGCTGCTCAGCTTTAATCTGTACCAGTTGATTAAGTGCACCCGCTTCAACGGCGTTAGTTTAGACCTCGTGCGGAAGTTCGCTTACCAGCTCACCCACACACTGCTGCAACTCGAGTCGCAGAAGCCGCACTCGATCATTCACTGCGACTTGAAGCCTGAGAACATTCTGCTGCGCAATCAAAACCGCAGCGGCATCCGCCTCATCGACTTTGGCTCTGCATGCTATACGGCCAAGCGTTTCCATCGCTACATTCAAAGCCGCTTCTACCGCAGCCCCGAGGTGATTCTGTTTTTAGAGTATGGCACCGCCATCGACCGCTGGTCCCTCGCTTGTGTTCTTGTAGAGCTGCACACCGGCGTACCACTCTTCGACGGCCGTACGGAGGCGGCGCAGCTGGCCAAGTTTGAGTGTACGCTGGGCCCTGTACCAGCTGAGATGATCGCTGCGTCGCCCAAAGCGAGTCGGTTCTACTACGGCAGTCTCGCAGCGGGCTTTCAGCTGAAGGAGCCGGTGCCGGAGCGACGCAGCCTCGAGAGTGTGATTGGTGTCACCACCGGTGGTCCACGCGGCCGCCGCCTCGACACGCCGGGCCACGACGAGAAGTCCTACCGAGAGTTTCACGACTTCATTGCGCGATTCCTGCGCTACCAGCCGGAGGAGCGAATGAGCTGCCGCGACGCGCTGCAGCACCCCTTCTTGGCGTCGCTGTACACGTCGGACTTGATGCAACAACAGGAGCGGGGGGTGCAGCAACGTCAGCAGAGCGCACCTCCGCAACAGCAATCTTCAACGGCCTCTGCATCGCCGGCTGCGACGCACGCCGGCGCTTCGTCCTCCGTTTCTCACGGCGCCGCAAAGGCCGGTGGCAGCGGCAACGCGGTCGCAGCGTCCTCTTTCACAGCAGAAGAGAAAAGTGGTGACGGCGGTGGCGGCCTTGACAAAGCGCACGCTTAAGATCATCTCCTAAACGTGAACGTGTGCAGCTCTTTACCACTGACCCGAATCAAATGTGTGGAGAGTTTCACTGCATAGCGAAGTTCAGTGCGAATAACGCACTGCAAACAAACCACGCTGCGCGGCGCGACAGCTAGAACGAGGCATGCGTGTTGAGGTTTGTAAATGCGAACACCTTGGATGCGTAAAGCGCGTTGTTGGTTTCCTTTCTCCCCCCTCCTCCTCCTCCGTTGCATACGTGACCTCTGCTCTTATCCTCTGCCGGTTTATTCTCGCATCTCTTAACTTCTAACGTCTCGAGTGACAGTTAAGCTTCACGTTCTCTTTAAGAAAGCTAACGATCTTCAGTCCTTTTCTTGTTTTCTTGTTTGGTGATAGCTGTATCACCTTTACCCGTATCTCCAGCAGTCATGTTGCTGCTGACAGTTTCGTTGGTCGTCGGCTCTACAACTACCTCCTTTTCAACCAAACACGTGGACTACGGCTTCGCCATTGCCATTTTCCTCCCGTGCTTTTTTGTTCTGTTCTCTCGGACGTGCTGAGCACTACGTATTTCAACCAAGGCATGCTTACAACTGTCAAACGAGGTGAAAGTGACACAGGAATTCGTCAGCGCATTTTCTTTTGTCAATGAACCTCATTCTGATCTATCACTAGCCGTAAAAGGGGAGCGGCATTACACCGTTGGCGTGTGTGTTCAAAGTGCGCCAACGCTTAAGGGGTCACTGTGCCTTGAAAGCTGCGTTCTCACTGCAGCGGGAACTGCGCCATTCGTGCGTGTAGGTTCAGCGTACAATGATATACACTGAAAACGTGAAAACGTAATAGAGAAAGGAAAACGAAAACGCTGAATCCCCTTTCCGGTGATGGTGTTGTCGTCTGTTTCTGGATTTACGGCTTTGTCTTGTCTAATGGTCCTCACATACTAATACAGACGCAACGCTTCACAACGCATTTGTTTATCTCCCTCTTTCCCTCGATAATTGCCCTGTCTCGTGTATTTTGTTTTTTCCGGCGGTGTTCTGCGTCGGGTCCAAGCAGAAAAACTCGTTTTGGTTCCTCTGCCTTAATTGTCAGGGATCTACGTCCTTTTCGTGTTTTTTTTTCTCTGCCCCAAATCAAGTCACTCCTATCGCTCAAAGCGACTTCGTGTGTTGGAGTCAGGGGTATTAATCTCGTATAAACACGGGCACATCTAGACGCATTCTCGCATCGCATTCGTGTTTCCTAATTTGTGTGTACCGGCCCATTTGTCCTTTTCGCGTCTCTATACAGTAGTGCGTAGTGATTTGCCGTCACCAGGATAAAGGTTGACGTAACAGTATCTGCCGTCTAATTGTGTGCTTTTGAGAACCGTGAGCACCTTCAGTGCCTTCATTCGCTTTTACTCGCACCAAGAAACTCGTTGGCTATCACCGACCCGTCTATCTACCTTTTCAAACCAATCAAATCTGCCCAATTGCAAGTATGCCGCCGAAGGGAAAGAGCGCGAATAAAAGCAGCAACGGTCCGAAGACCAACGGCAAGTCCAAGAAGCAGGCCGATGAGGATGACTTCGAGAAGTTTCTCTCGACCCTGTCCAAGAGCACCGAGCACGTAGGCAAGGCGCGCAACGAGAAGGAGGCGCGCGAGGCGAAGCTGCGCGAGGAGCAGCGCAAAAAGCACGCTGACCTCGCCGAGCAACGCAAGAGCAACGACGTCGAGAAGGCGCTGCTGAACAGACAGAAGAACATGCAGTTGCAGCAGTTGCTCTCCGAGTTGCTGGCGGCGCAGCGCCCCTTCGGTAGTAAGCCGGTGACGGACTTCCATAGCGAGACGTGCACCAACAACCCACACTTCGATGTCGCGGTGGGAGAGATGCAGGGCTGGCGTGCACAGATGGAGGACGCCTACCTCATCGACGTCAACTTTCCCTCGGGCAACGAGCACAGCACCGAGGCAGTTTTCGGCGTCTTCGACGGCCACTCTGGGATGCAGGCGGCAAAGCTGGCCGGTAAGATGTTTGCCAATACGTTTGCAAAGCACGCAATCAAAGAAAGCGATCACCACCGCATCAACTACGAGGCGGCTTTCCTCGACGTCGACGCGCAGTTGCGCACGGCGCTCGGCGAGGGTGGCTCTGGCTGCACCGCTGTCATGGTGTATGTCTCGCCGCAGGAGATCACGTGCGCGTGGGTCGGCGATTCGCGTGCCGTGCTGTGCCGCGACACCACCGCCTTTGATCTCTCCTATGATCACAAACCTGACGTGGAGGAGGAGAAGGCACGCATTGAGAATGCCGGTGGCTTTGTGCAGGACAACCGCGTCAACGGCCAGCTCGCCATGAGCCGCGCCATGGGCGACTTTGTGTATAAGAAGGACACGAAGAAAGGCGCTAAAGAGCAGCTGGTGGTGCCTGTACCAGGCGTGATTGCGACGAAGCGTGGTGCCGGTGACTCATACGTGGCGATCGCCTGCGACGGCATCTTTGATGTGCTGAGCAACGACGAGTTGATTGCCTTCATCAACAGCAAAAAGGCGGACGGTATGGCGAATGTAGACATCTGCAAGGCCGTATGCGACCGTTGTCTCGCCCGTTCGGCGCCGGGGGGCGGCCCGGCCACGGCAGAGGGCACGGACAACATGACCATCATGATTGTGGACCTCAAATAATGAGCAACGGGCGCGAGTGCACAAAGGAAGGCGATAGCTGAGGTTGACTTCAAGAAAATAAAAAAACAGGGAGAGGGGAGAACGATGTGAGTAGGCACTCAGTGTTTTTTTTTCTATTTTGTAAATGTCGAGCTACACGGACGCCAATGAGAAGCTGTCATCTGCAAGGTAGAAGGCTGATCTGTGAATTAAATGGCGCGCACATTTGCGTTTTCCCACTAAAAAGTGCGTTAAACGCACGGCGGAAGTGATGGTGCGCGAAAAGGGTGTTCTTGCCAGTCGTTTTGGAATAGAAATGCTGTTTGTTTTTCTCGTTGTTTCTTAACGAAGGTGTTGCTCTCTCTCTCTCTTGCTTAATAAATAGAGCTCATACTAAGTGTAATTAAAGACTTACGAAGTCACGAAGTGACAACAAACTGCAGTAAGTTAATGTGAAATGCTGGTGTGATTCCTGTAGTTGCGAAAAAGACGACAGCAACGAACGTAAAGTGTGTCTGACGTGAAGGAAGGAGAAGAGCGAAATGACGTGGGCTGGACTCTTGGGGTTCAATTGTCTGCCGTTTTGTTTGCTTGCATCTTTTCACCGCTTCCGGTTCACATGTCCAACTAGATGTGCTGCGCGCGTTTTTCAGGATCAAAGCACTTGCTGAAAGCAGCTTGGTGCTCATCGATCTTTGCCGATTAAAAGAGGGGAAAATAAAACTATGGCCTTTAGTTGTGGTGTCGTCGCCAGTGTTTTTCACACGGTGGAGCAGCACTTAATTCGCAAGGACAACATTTCATTTCAACCGCTCTACCCATGTGTACAGCCCCCCACCTCCACGATTTCCCCTTTTCGCCCGCACTTTTTAATTCCTCAACCTCAACTGCGCACATTTGCTCTTTCTTGCACGTTGGCGATATTAATTGCCTCTTGCCTTCTATTTCAATTTTTTTTTTTTTCAACCGACCCACAATAATTGTTGTATGGAATCAGAAACCATCTCACAACACAGAAGAGGCAGAAGTCCAGGCAGCTGACGCGTTTGTTAGGCGTAGCGTTGGTGTGTTGTTCCTGTTGCTGCTCACAAGGTCAGTGGCATTTGCCGCTTGCGGCTCTCACTTCCTCTTTCCTTCCTTTTGCCATCCCCTCTGACACTTTCGCTCCTTT
The DNA here is from genome assembly GCA_900240875.1 of Crithidia expoeki. Taxonomy (NCBI): domain Eukaryota; phylum Euglenozoa; class Kinetoplastea; order Trypanosomatida; family Trypanosomatidae; genus Crithidia; species Crithidia expoeki. The sequence continues at coordinate 162,385 of OESE01000177.1, forward strand.
TTAGCTTTAGTCATTTCTTTGTTTTTCTTAAGCGCTTCGGTTTTCCTTTGCGTTTATCCTCTTTCTTCTTGGCGTCTGCGTGAGTGCGTGTGCACGTGAGTACGCAAAAACACCTCCTTGTCCGACTTTTCTCCTCCCCTCCCCGTCCTTCTTCACTGCGCATTGAGTTGCAGTGAGCCCGTAGGCACGTTTCAGCCTCACACACACACACACGATCCCTACGCTTACATTTGTTTTCTATCCTGTACCGTTGGGAAACTCGCCACTACAGTGCGGAGGAAACCGGAGGGAATAGAGACACCAGCGTAGCGCTTTGGGTGGTGGGCGGCGAAAGCGTCCACGTGTGACTGAGCTTGATCCATTTGAACAACCCGTTTCAGCGGTTTGATTGGAGCAGGGGCTTTTAAAGGTGAATTTCATCCGTTTTTTTACCATTTTCAAAGAAGGCGAGGCGCTTCTCTGTGGCCGAAGTCAGGTGAAGCAACAAGCAGCTTTGCGTTGCTACAGGCTGTCGCGCTGCTCCTCGTGCATAAGCCGAAGAGTTTCACACTTGCGGTCGACTTTTTTTTTCTTTTGAGTAAGTCAGCTGATTGAATTCCTGCAATACACGGTGGCAGGCTTTTAGCTTGAATATTGGAAGAGAGAGGAGTGCGCCTGCTTATTTTCGGTGCAGACACAAGGAAAACGTGCGTTCGCTGTCCTTCGAAATTAGATGTTTCAGCTTAGTTTTCCGGCTATTGTGTTTGTTGCCGTTTGACAGTTTATTCCGGGCATTCCTTGTTGGCTTTCTTATAGTCTCTTAATTGTCACCTGCGGAGGTTCCTCTTCGGTTTAAGAGGAAGGAATTAAGCACAGGGAATTTCATTCGCTGCTGCCGGTACGCATTGCTTTCCTTTGCCAGTACTACCACACGAGCTGTGGCTGTCAGGGCTCTGTTTTACTCCTTTAACCGTGACCAGAGTACAACAAGGCGGTTTTAAATCAGCGCTTACAAGTGCACATAAGTGTTCTTTGCGTCGTCAACTTCGTACGTTACCTTCGTTTGTTTTATCTCTTTTTGTAGCATCTGCTCTTCGGTTTTAGCTGGATCGTCAGCCTCGCCCTTTGGGATTGTTTAGTAGTGCTTTGCTGGCCTTACCTCTTTCGCGGTTGCCGGGTTCCTCTCCCTTCATCCAGTCGGGGTAAACAGGAATCCCAAAGTTGCGCACGCATAGGAAAATGACTAAGAATCGCCGCCATGACATTGTAAAGCCCTCCAAGTTCAAGACGTCGATGTGCACATTCTTCTTGAGCGCGGAGGGCTGTCCGTTTGGTGACAAGTGCGCCTTCGCCCACGGCGAGGCCGAATTGCGGGCGGAGCCGAAAGACGGCGCGGCGGCGACCTCGTCGGCACGACAGCAGGAAAATGCCATCGCCACCTCGTCGCCCACCAGCTCGCACGACTCCGAGCGCGACGAGACCAGCGGGGCGGTAGGCGAGAAACCCAGCAAAAGCAACAGCTGCAGCAAACACGGCCATCAGGACCCGAAAAACAGCAACAACGCGAAACGCAAGGCCAAGAAGAATAAGTTGGATGCGCCGACGAATTCCATTGATGCGACGGTGGTCAGCACGCACACCATCCCGGGTGGAAGGTCGGATGCAACACACGCTCAGCGTCGTCTCCAGCGTGAACGCCGCTCGCTACCGCCGCCGCCGCCCATTCAGAGTAAGGGCCCCATGCCGTCCGCAGCTTACAATTTGTCTGTGGCGCAGCCGGCCCCCACGGCGTATGCCCTTTACGGAGACCTGAGCATGGCGTACGGCGGTATCCCAGCGATGCCGGGTATGCCGTACTACATTCCGACTGTGGGCAACCACCCCTTCTCGAACATCAACAACAACCACCACGCCATCAACGTCGCGCCCCGCATACAGGGTCAGATGGCGTACGCCACGGCTTCTGGGCTGCCGCAATCGACGTTTCCCGCGCAGCTTTCGCACGTCGCGCCGCCGCCGCAGGGCTCGATGCCCAACAGTTCCATGCCGCTGAATCAAAAGCTGCCCGGCAAGAACAACACTAACAACAACAGCAGTACTAATGACAACAGTACCTCGCTCGGCGAGGACACGAAGCGGCGGCCGCGGCAGGCAATGCGGCACGTCGTCAGCAGTAACATGATGGCACACACGCACGGCCGACACGCGTCAAATACTGCCTCCGCCCCACCTGCGGAAGTAGCCACCCCGCAGTACGTCTACGGGCTGATGGCGGCTGCCGGGGTGCTACTGAACGGATCGTCCGTGCCAGATGCTGCAACGACGACTTCTGCTTCTGTTGCTGTTCGATCTGATTCAGAGCCGCGCAAGGGCGGCGAGGTTTCGTCGATGCCGTCGGCCCCACTGCACCCACAGCAGCCTCAACTGATTGTGGTGCCGGACAAGTCCGGCTACGGCGGCTTCATTGTGCCGAGCAATGTCAAAAACTACCACCCGCAAGCAACTGTAGAGTCGACGTCTCCCTTGCAGGCGAATGGAGTGGTGTCAAGCGTACTCACTCCAGTCTCCGCGACGCAGCAGCAGCAGCAGGGCGCACCGTCGTCACGGGTTGACACGCCACCGGCTGCTTCATTTTCCACGCGTGTTCCGACCGGCAACTTTGGGGCTGACGATGTCGCCACTGCTCATAGCAGCAGCGCCTTCCAGCAGATGAAAGCTTCACCGGTGCCGCCCACTTTCGTACACATACCACTGGACAACAACAGGAATTGTAACAACAGCATCGGTGCAAACAACACGCAGACAAGCAGTGAGCCTCTTGCTATAAGCGGTAGGACTGTGGGCGATGCTCTGTGGGGCCCGGCAAGCGGCTCGCCTAACCCCCTCACTGCCGTCACACTCCCACAGTCGGCGGACGAGGTCAGCGGCGGCGACTACAACGCTCTCCTCTCCGGCCTCGGCATCGGTGGTTCGAGTTACACGACGATTCCACTCGAGGAGTTGGTCCGCCAGCGTGGCATGACGCGCGACGATGATGACGTGAGCTTTGGCGGCGACTTTGACTGGACAGGCGCGTTGGAGCGGTGGCTGCACACGGCGAAGGAGGAGAGTGCCGCCGCCACTACTGCCCCTACACCTGCAGTTGCTGTTGTTGCCACTGTTGCAGAGGAAGAGAAGCCCACCCCGAGTAGTACCTCCGCCAGCATGAAGGCCGCCGTCCCCACTGCTGCCACGTCCACCGCCGCGTACCTCCCGCAGGCCACCCATTCGGTCACCTCTGTGCTGAACCACAAACCGTTGCTGATAGAGGGCGAGGCTAAGCCCAAGATGACGACGGCCACCGGTGCCGTGGAGGGTAAGAGGAAGCCGACAGTGGTGTGCCAAGTGTCGCGGGCGGGCGGCAAGCCCGTCCCGCCGCGCCGGCGTGCACCTGTCATGACGAATCAGTTCAAGAGCTCCTGCACCGCGGAGGCGGAGTCTGACTCCGTCTTGCTCTACTGTGCAGAGAAAAACACGCTCGTCTACATCACTTCGACGAACGGAGCGAAAAGCGCCACAGCAAACGCGGCAGCGGCAGCATCAGCAGTAGACGTCAACGCTAGCAAGAGTTGTTCTGTTCCCTCCAACGGCCAATCAAATGGCACGGTGACTATGGCGGCAGAGGCGGCGCACGTCTGTACGGTGACCCCTGAAAGTCCAAACACTGCCGTCGGCAGCTTCGACCTGGGCCTCGATGTCCGCTTCAACCCAGGCCGCAAAAAGCACTCTGTCCTTGCTCCGGAGGAATTCGAAGAAGACAACGCGGAGTACTGCATCTAAGCATGAATGTGGGCGCGTGTGCATTCGTATGTTGGGTGGCTGGGTGAGGTGCGTTAACCTTTCTATTTCCTGCTGTGCTTGTGTTGCTTTTCCGTTCCTTGTGCTGCGTGCGTGTTCGGTCGAATCAGCTTTGCTGGCTGTGTTTTGCGTCCTTCACAGTTTCTTCTTGTCCAGCTCTTCAAATACCGGTATTGCGTTTTCTTCGCTTCGACTCACTGTTAAGGTCGCTGTATGGCGCACTCTCTCACGTGTGAATGACTAAACCAGGACTTTTTAGGAAGCTGATGCTTCTCCTCCTCCTTCGTTTTAATCCGAAGTAAGCTCTATGATAGAGAAGATACAGTTCTTGACACTGCGAGCGTGTTTGGAGTCTGTCGTTGTGATTGTGAAATGGTGATGTGAGTGGCGAGAAGAACAGCTGTGCTTTGGCCTTTTTCCCATCAGCTTTCTGTGAAGCAGTGAAGGTGAATTCCGGAAGCACAGGATACCCCAATGTGTTGTCTCACTGTAGCACAGAAGCCTCTCCATCCGGCATCCGACAACAACAAACACAAGCTGTAGCTTTTGCAGTATTCTTGAGGAAAGTTAGTTTGATCGGATTGGGCTGCCGACTTTTATCTGGTAGTGCGATAGCGCAGTCGGGCATCCGGTAGAAGAACTGCGTTTGCTGATTTTACTTCCCCGTAAGAGTTTTTCCCCTTTTTTAGTCGTCTGGTTGTTTCGACTTGATGCCCACTGGGTTTTTGGTTTCCTTTCATCTGTGTCTGCCCGACAGTTAAATTAAGTAGAGCAAGCGACTGCTCTAAAGAAAGATGGAAGAGTGAATGCAGCAACAACACCTGAAATTGCTGTTTGTATTCTGCTACCCGCTGCAGTACGTTGTCACTCTTTGTACCTGCTATCGCTCTTTTGTGTTTTGCCGACGGAGCTGCGTCCATACTCCTTACGGTGTATTCTCTTTGTAAGAAAGAAGCGTGTCAGCTCTTCCGTCCTCGTGCGGGTAGGATGGAGGAAGGAACTGCGGGTAGTGCAGACTACGCCACCCGGTCTATTTCACGGAGTATTTGTCACAGGGGTCTTGCGGGACACAATTTGCGTCGTGGCAATTCTGCTTTGTGTTCTTGTTTCACGCGCGGTCTTTCTCTTTTGTGCTTTGCCGTCCGCTTTGGCCTTCTGTTCAAACGCGGTGCTCGAAAGCTTCTCTGACAGCTCTGTTGCTCTAATTTCTGCAGAGCGTTTGCGAGGTGCCTGCGAGGTGATAAAGAGGCATCAGCGACGCGAGTTCGTCTTTGGTCTTGTCGTTATATATATATATATATATATTTTTTTTTTTTTTGTTCTGGTCGGTGCCGCTTCTTTTGTTGTTTACGCCTTGTTGTTTTTCCTCGTTTCTCGGTTTTCGCCTCTCCGTGTCTCGAGTATATCTATATATCTGTATGCCCATATATGTAATTTCAGCTTAGTTTATATAGGTACTTGCGTCTACTGTGCAGCTGAGTCGTATTCTCTTTTTTTTTGTCTTCACTTTGTGCTTGTTGTTCCTCGTCATGCTAACAGCTCCTTTCGTGTTCTCGTGTCAACCCTAAAAAAAAAAATATTGCACGAGCAACAAAAAGTATTCGTCACTTTCAACCGTGCACTTCAAAGGCACGCGAGCGCTGGTAATCACTTGTTTAGTCGGACTATTGACGATACGGAGGGTGATCACAACTGCATTGCTGGTTACCTGCAGTTGCGGACAATCAACCTGAAAATGATGATAAGAAGGATTCTTCTACTTATCTTTCGGTACACTCGAACCAAACGATGACTACGCTGCCTTCCTCCTTTGATATTATTGGTGAAGAGGGGACACTGTCTCCACTGCCCTATTACTCTCTCCTTTTAGTATCCCTCGCTGTCTTCGTGATTCGTTCCTCAAACGCTGCCACTCATCTCTTCCCTCCTCTCTGCATCGATTTCACACATGTACGCATCAAGAACCAAGCTCTCCTGAGCTTTAGAACTCGTTTCCAACCGCTTTCCTTTTCTCTTTCTTGGGGGTTCTCCCTTCTTCCCGTAACAACAGCAACATTCCAGTGTTGGAACGTTTTCCTTGCCAACTTTTAGTTTCTCGTTCTAAATCTCTCTTTCTTTGTTCGTCTTGATTTTCCACCTCGTTGGTTTAGTCTGCTTCCACGCTTGCCCCTGCTTAAAGTGGATGGAACAAGAACAACAACAATAAAAATACTGGATATTCACGCGCACACACACACGCACATACACAGGTATACGAGGATCATGACAACACGTGCCTTTCTAGAGGAGGAGGATTATGTCGACTTCACAGACGACGTCCCGCTGAAACTGCGCTCCGTCTTAGAGTTCCTTGACGACGTCAAGGCGGCTTCGGTCGGCAGCACGACGGAAGAGCGCCAGCACGTCTCCTCGAACGATTCTGAGAGCGAGGAGGAGACGCAGATGGCGGAGACGCCGAGCTCGCTGCGCCTCACGGCGGTCCTCACAACAGCTGCTCAGTGCAACCAGTGCTACTGCCTTGACAAAGTTAAATGCATGTGTAATTCGTTCGCCCTGCCCCCGCTGCTGACGTGCAAACCAAGCCTCGCTGCACCTACTGCAGCTATGGCGCTGGGAGTCCCGCCACTGGGTAACCACGGATCCCTGTCCAGCGGCCTCCTCGACGAAGCCGCGAAAACGGCTGCTCCTGCCAGAACGGCGCTGTCCCCAAGCGGATTGGGGGAGGTGTGCTACGTACCGCTGCGTCTGTCTGAGCTGCACTTCGCACAGCCGCAACAGAAGCAGCAGCAGCAGGGTGCCGCCGCGCATAGGTACACGAGCATGGCTTGCTGTCGATGTTGAGCGTGGCAGAAGGACCACCACCTTTGCCGTCCCTCGCCAACTCGCAAGGCAAAGCGGTGACTCGTCGCCCTTCTCTCGTCGGCGTTCAATTCGTGGCGGGCGGGCACCGCGCCCTCCCCCGTCGCTCGCGGCTGCTCTTCTGCTTCAGTGCGCTCCCCTCCCGGGTTCTTTCTGCCTTTTTGTTTTCTGCGTCCACATTCTCGCTGCTCACCTGCCGAAACGCCCCGCGTGTGTAGGCCAGAGGAATTGCGTGTCAGAGTGGGCTGCCCCAGCTGTGCCTTTGCGTCTTCTCCCTCGAGTATACCATGCGGGCAAGGCGTCTGTGCTCTGCGTTGCGCGGGAGCGGGGAAGAAAGCAAGTCTGTGTGTGAGTCAGTTGAGGGCATGAGACGGCTGTAGGATTGTGGTCCACTACCTACGTCATCCCGACTGTTATTATCTTCTTTCCCTTTCTGCCCCTCTTGTTAGCGTTTCCTCCCCGTTTTTGGTTTGAGGTTCAGCTTCACCCCTTTCGTTACAGTAATGGAAGAGATGATTTATGTGCTTCGTAGTGAAAGCACTTTGATAAGAAACGTCCACTGCAGCGTCTTTTGTTGTTGGAGCATTTGTGGCTCCAGCAACACCCGTAAAGCGTAAGAGTGGGTCAACATACAGTGAAGATAAGGGCGGACGTGCTCGAGCGCTTGCCACGTACCCGGCAGCTCATTTTCGCTACCTCTGTTCTACCGTCGCAGACACTGGGGTGTATGCAACACATCCGCTCATCGTGTGCTGTGTAGGTTGTCTGTAAATGAATCAGACGGAAGTGCTTCCTCCGAAGAAAATCAGACACACACACACACACACACAAAAGAAAAAACTGATCGGAGCGTCGTCGCGGAAGCAGCATGCCCGACAAACTTCCTTGATCTTCCCTTTTTCGACTTGATTTTACTACTTTGTCTTTCTCTTCGTTTACCACGTGCTTACTCGGACGACCTTTCTATGTTGTTGAGCGCATGCTGCTCGTTTTTTTTTTTTGCTTGCCTCTAGGTGAAGCTGTGTTGTTTCTCAGTACTTCTCCTGTTTCCTCGTGTGGGCGGCTTGTCAGGTAACTGCAACGCTGTCTTACGCATGGCACACGCCTGTGTAGGAGACCACACAGCGTATTGCACTTGTATCACAGCAAAACACACAGACGAAGTAGTAGAGTGAGAACGCAGGTGCAGAAAAGCCTTCAACGAGTGAAATCCAAATGCGTGCGAAGTCAAGCTTTTACCCCATCTTATGCGTCACTGTTCTTGTTAGATTTGTTTGTGTTTCGGATGCTGCGAAGGAGAGTTGGTAGTGCGATAGCTGAAATCTAGTTTTCACTGGATCCGACGCTTCTTTTTGCTTCTTATCTTTTCCTAAGTCTGGTTTTTCTCCTTTTGTAACTGAAGTATGCTCTAAGTTCTCTCAGTCGAGGTGTGAACTACATTCGCCTTACACAAACTCTGTTTTCTATTTTTCCATTTTCTTTTCTCTTCTATATACCCCAAATCAGCTTTCTGCTCCGCCGTGCATTTGCTGTTCTTATCTGGGGAACGACCCTTTTCACCTTTCTCTTCTTTCCGGCTCGGACCAGAAAAACACTTCCACGAATCCGGTGTGCCTGGTAGTGACACACAACACAGGCCGTTTGCACTTCTGCGCCTCGCAAAGGAGGGTCCTTCCCCTCCTTGCTTCACACACCTGTTGGTCGGTGTGAGGATGCAACTTCTCTTTTCCTTACTGCGTAAGTGTGATAGATGCAAGGAGGACCGGTCAAAGGCAAGACGTGAAGGAAGGGCATACTTCAAATGAGGGCCAAGTGGGGTAGTTCGTTTTGCTGGGTCACGCATCTCTCGGTGCACAAACAAGCGCGTAAGTGCGAAGTAGGTGCACCGCAGTGTACGTTAGCAACAGCTGTAAACCCCGCGCTGCGTTGTTTTTCAATGTTGTGTACGTCCCTCTTAATTTCCTGACACGTTCATTTTTTTCTTCTTCTTCCGTTTTCGCGTGCTTGGGTGTTCGTGGCGGCTTCTCCCGTGCTCTCGCGTCTCTTTTACTTTCAGGCAGATCGTGCGCAACGCATTCAAGTAAGTGATTTGTGTTTTTATGCTTGTGTGTGACTCGTTTACGCAATTTGTCGTACGATAGAGCACGTAAAGTGGCAAGACACAGAGGAAAAAAAAAATGCGCTTTGAAGTATGGCTGCCATTTTCCAGGCAGCTGCGGTGGGGCGTCTTCAGGTTAAAATGGTACTCAGCCGTGAACACCATCATCGGTGGGTAGCTTGGTGCTCGCCTTTGTAGGGTGTGCGGGAGAATCTGGAGAAGGAAAGGTCAGCCTGTTTTGTGTTTGCTGGGTGCCCCGTAACTTTGTCGTATCAAGCAACAGCCGTTACTCGAGTAACTGACTACTGACGAGTGCTTTCACAGGAGTAGACTGCCTACGTTATTTCTTTCCATATCTTCCCGAATGCTGTCTTCCGTTTAAAACACCTACATCGTTTTTATTATTAACACACGCTCACCAACGGACAACACCCCCTTTCATTCAACGCACATCTCCAGCTACCGTTCTTTCGCGTTGTTTCAGGCCATTTATCAAATTCTTCAATTAACTCTTTTTTTTTTTTCAAGTTCGCAAACCTGTCTGCAAGTCTTTCCAAAACTCGTTTTTTTTTCCTCTTCTCACGTCCCTCTTCCCCTCCCCTGAGCAACCATGCCGAAGGCCAACAAACACGCTGAGGTGAAGCCGTCGAAGTACAAGACAAGCTTGTGCCAGTTCTTCCTGAAGGGTGAAGAGTGCCCCTACGCCGCCCGCTGCGCCTTCGCGCATGGCGAGCACGAGCTGCAGACGGAGGCCAAGAACGTCGAGGTTCTCAAGGCCACGGGTCTGCGGCGTCTTGATGGGGTGCAGCCTGTGGCGGAGGTGAAGGAGACACCTGTTTCTGTGACGACTGCTACGGTTTCTATGCTCAGCGTGAAGGCACCGTCGTCCGTGTCGTCCAACTCCTTCACCGCGAGCTTCGTCTCCGATTCCCTCGCCCCGTCGGAGACGACTGCGCCGACGTCACCTGCGGTCCGCCAGCGTCGTCGCACTGTCATGGTGTCGCTGCCGAAGCACAACACGCGCAACGAAACGTACCAGTCGCCCTACAGCGCGATGCAGTACGACCCATGCTACAGCGAGGCGAGCTGGGCCGAGTTCGGCTACCCGACACGGCAAGCGGTTCACGTGATCCGGAACGAGATCGTATACGCGAGCACTTTCAATCCTGCTGGCGGCGCCGTGCACGAAGGCTCCTACTGTGACTGCCGCTTCTCAGCGACGTGCAACCAGGGCCAACCTTCGAAGTACCGCCACAACCCTTATGGGATGACGGGCCGCATTCCACAGTGTACATAGATCTCCCGGTCTTGTCTGAGTAGCAGTTGCGAAGAGAAGGCGATGGAGTGTGGGTTTAAAACTGCGTCTATCCTCTTTCTCTTCATTGACAGGTTCGACGTCAGAACCAACATTTTATATTTTTGGAAAGTCTTGCCGAGTTTGACGTCTTGGTCTGGGTAATTCTTATTTCCCATTTTCTTGTTGCCTTTCCTCGAATCACGGCGTGCGCGCCTTGTGGAAGCCCACTTCCTGCCCCTCATGTGCGTGATGAAGGGATGGTGCCGAACAAGTGGGGACTGTGCTGCGTTGGTTGGATTGTTGCGTGTTTTGCGTTCGATCGCAAGGCACACAATCGACAGCTTTTCTTTTCGTTTGCTTGAAGACGTATGTGTCCTCAGAGGTGCTGTCGTGGATTTGAGCAAACGGAGGAATGGAGGTGAGTCAAATGAAGGAGTTGTTTGCGTGTGTATGTGCGAAGGCTCCTTTGACCGTGGCGCCTCCGTTTTTTTTTTTTCTTATCTCTGCGCTGTTTAATCGATTGTCCAGGTGTGTGCGCACGTTTCCTCTGTTTCGCAAATTGACGTCTATTTGTGTCTGTCAACAACAAATAGGCGAGCAGTGGAGAACGTCACAGCAGACGGCCCTTCTTTTTCCCTATGAGCTTTGCATTCTCTCTAGAACTCTTCTTACATTTCATGGACGTGTGTTTGCGTGCGTATTTGCTTTTCCTATTCGTCTCGTTTCTTCGATCTCTTTTGAAGGAAGAGGCAGATATTTGGTCGCTGGCGCGAGCATCAGCAGCAACACGGCGCCCGGTTTCTGCCGCACCTTTTCTTACTTGCGAGACGCGGCGTTCGTTGTGATCAAGGAGACAAAACGCGCCAACACACACGTAGTATGGTGCGTGCCTTATTCCGTTTGCTTGCCTTCTTTGGAACGGCAAAAGCGGTGCGAAACGAAAACTCGTTTTTTTTTTTTTTTTGAGTTTTCTTCGCTGACTTTCCACCCAGCAGAGTTTTCTTTAACTATTACCATCTCTATTTTTCCTTTTTCCTTTTCCCTTTTCTCGCTTCCTACGGCGCAGGTTCAAGTCAGTGTTGACTTACTTTTGGCCCCAAAGAATGGAGAAGGGCGTAGGTGACGGTGTGCCGTAGTACAAAAAATGGTGTTTGTTTAGGTGCGCAGCGCTCGCACTTGTCCGCACACGTTTGAGATACCTTGCACAGCAACGGAGGCGATACAGGTTTAACTTGTTGTCTGTGTCGTTACTGTTGCGTTCGTTGATGTGACGAAGATAGGTGTCAACGTGTCAGTTTCATAGGCCGGCGCTCTTTTCTGTTCTGCACATCTTTTGTCTTCTGTTGACGTGTTTTTGTGCCGCGCAGATAATCTTTCCCTCTGGTGTTTCCTTTGACTAGTGTCAAGGTCTTCCGCGTCTGCGTTGATTTCACTTTGGTAACAATATGGTCGCGTAGAGGCAGGAGCTGCACACCAATGGTGCCACAGGGAGGAGTTGCATTCTGCTGGTACGTGGTAGAAACGTGCGCACGCACAGAAGTGAGAGGTAAACTATCCGTGGTTCGGCGTAGACAACCACGGTGCTCGCTCACCATGTGCAGTGATTCTTGAAATTTTGCCGTCCGCTAGGCAGAAGCCACAGGTGTGTAGTGCTCTTTTTTTTTTTTGCTGCTCACGCTTATGAGTGTTTCCACTTGCCTGCTTGTCGTTGTGCCTATCTTAATGTCAACACAAACACTAGAAAAAAGCTGATCTGTGTTGGTTCTGTACAATTGTGTTCTTCACTACTGCAAACACACACACACACACACACACACACAATCCCTACGTTTTTTCTTCTCAATTACTACGATTCAACTCCTTTCTGTTACCCGCATTAGTTCCGTTTGTTACCTCCTCTCACCTCTTGCCGCCCGTGTGCTTGTGTTGCTTTACGTTTTTCCTTTTCTAGTTTTCATCCTTTGTTGAAACAGCATTCGACTGACATTTCACGCTCTATTTCTTTTCTTGTCGCACTCGATAGTGTGGCTGGAATCCCCGTGTGCTGCAGGGAGACAAAAGCGATATAGCGTGACTTACTGTTTGAATGCTCCTTTCTTCGTGAGGATGTGTACCTGCGACCTACGCCTTTGATCACTGCAGTGTTGCATCGAATTGTACTTTGCCTCAGCTGGTGCTGTACACTGGCAAGCCTTTGTACTCAGCACACTAACAAAGGCGAAGAATAACACCAATACGATGCTCACTACCAACACCTAAAACAAAGGCGCGTGGTGGTGCCGTCGACTTCTTTTTCTGTACAGCCTTTTTTTGAGTAGATGGATCACCCATGTGTGTGTACACATGATGCGGCACAGCGTGTGCGTGTGCATGTCGTTTGCCGTTTGTCGCTGCAGATGCTCTCTCTCGTTGCCCGCAAAGGACGTTTCTTTGCGTAGTACTGGAGGAATGCCAGGGTTTAGAGCAACACAAGCGTTTTTCCCCCTTCTTCGTTTTTCCAAAAAAAAAAAATTAAAATTCTAACTAACGAGAGGCCCGTAATGGAGGACTTACAACAAAAGGGGACGATACGGTGCGGGGAGTTGACGCGACCGAAGGCAATGAGACAGCGTGTGTTCTGCTTTCAGTTTTGTTTTTCCCTCTATCACTACCATCTCCGAGCTGTTTCTTGATTCCTTCCCTGTTGTTTATTTTAGACTCAGAGGGAAAACGAGTTTACCTAAAAGAAGAATGGAGGAGGGTAAAGGTAGAGCGTCTTTCACAAGGGCAACCCTTCTATCTCTGGTTTTTCCATTTTCGTTCTTTTAACTGTGCCTCGGCGCAGCGTAGTTTTCCGTTTTGAAACCCCAGTTGCTCTTGTTCTTGCCACTAACATCTGCAGTGGCGCTTTCTGCGGTATCTACTTTTCGCTAGCAACAACGCAAGACCAAATGGGCGCCGCCGTTTACGGGGATCTCGGTGCTCCTCTGCAGCGTTTCTCTCTCTTTCTTTAGTTTGGTGGGACAAAATCAGTGTGATTAAGTGTCTGTGCTCTCTGTTGTTGTGAGTAAATCTTATTGTTGGTCTGGAGCTAGACGCTGTTAATTGTGTGGATTTGTATTTACAACACGATCTGTGCAACGATGTGCGCCTATACTGCCGGCATGCCGCGTCTACGTCTGTTAATTTTCTTCCTCTGTTATCAACCAGCTCCTTTTTACTTCGTTTCTTTTTGCCGAATACGCTAAAGTGGTAATACGCAAGTTAGCTGAATGTTTGGGTGGAATGGAGGCAAGACGCTTGCGATGTCCCAGTAACGACAACTACGCACACTTCCGCCAACTCGTTGAAGCTGTGTTGTTGACGTTAGTGAAAGCAACCACTTTGTCTGTTTCCCCTGCGTTACACGGACCCGATACCGTATGTGCCACCTTAGAAAGAGAAAAAAACGAAAATGCAACGTGCGCTCGCGCACGTGAGTCGACAGTGGCACCACCCAGCGGTAAAACACCGTTTTTGCTGCCTTCACACGCCTTACGAGTAAAAGAGCACTCATACAGCTTTGTACGGTGAGCGCACGACCACAGGTGCTTGGGAAGCGGTGTCGGCCGAAGCTGTCGTTGTCTCACTGCTTTCCGTCTTCTCTCCTCTACTCCCTTTTTATTTTTTTGTTGGAGCACTTTTTCATTGTGTTGGCGCCTTCCTCTGCACACAGACGAGTATGAGAAACTGGACGACAATGGAAATCGCAGTGAAAAACAGCTGCCTCGCGAAGTAGTATTTCGTGCATGGATATATACGAAAAGGCAGGTGTGCTGTGGTCGAGTCTTATTCCAGAAAAACCGAAAAAGTGAGAGACGAAGCGGATACACGGAAAGGAAACGGTCGTTGGAACGTGGCTTAGGGACTCCCTTTGAAGTGAGCGGGCTGACCGGGTATCTGTTCTATAGCACAATAAACACTGAGAAGCGGTGTGAGCACAAGGCGTCTGCAAAGTCGACGAGATAAAATACATGCATAGCAACTCTTAATCTGAGTGTACGACACATTGTCTGGGAATTTGATGTTCGTCATTCACTCAGGCAACAACCGTGGCGATTTCTTTAATGTAATTATGCGTTTCGTCTCCCCTTCTCCTTTTAACTAACTTCTGAGGACACCACGCCATTTGCTTTTTCGGAAGCATTCACTCTAGTCAGTTGAAGCCAGCGAAAAGCGCAGAGGTTTCAACCCGCACTCGTTCTTACCAGAACAGCTGCCGTCACTCAAGGCTGCAGCTGCACATTTGCGCTTTCCTTTTTTTTTGTTTTTCCGTCACTTGTCGGCTTTCATGCGAGGTCGAGAGCGCTCAGCTGGCGGCCGTGGCGGTGGTCGGGGTGGTCGTGGCGGTCGCGGTGGTTTCCGTGGTAGTCGTGGTGGCAGCGGGCGAGGTCCCTCAGCTGCTGCTGTCGTCCCCTCCTCCGATGAACTCGTTGAAGACACGGCGTCGTTCTTTAGCGGACTCACAGGCGCACGCGTGCGCAACAGCAATAGCAACGCCGCTGCCGCCTCAAGCTCTGTTGCCTCCACACCATCTACTGTAACTGGGGCGAATCTGTGCCGCGGTGGTAGTGGCGGTCTTCCCTCCTCCGCCCTACCAGTGGGGAAAGAGGAGTTGCGGGCAGCAAAGCGACAGCTCACCGCTGGCATGGAGGGCAGTGAGCAGACACAGGACAAGGTGATGTGGTTAGAACTGGGATTGTGCAAGGCCCTTGTGCGGGCTGTTTCACATCTTGGCTACATCGCCCCAACACCCGTGCAGGCGGAGGCGATTCCAGCAGTGCTGCGCGGCGTCGACGTGTGCGCCCGTGCGGTCACCGGATCGGGCAAAACAGCCGCTTTTTTGCTGCCACTGGCACATCTGTTGCTGACACGTCCGCCGCAGAAAGCGACGACGATGAACAGCCGTCGACGCTTCATTCGTGCTGTTGTGCTTATCCCCACACGGGAGCTGGGCGTGCAGTGCCAGGACATGCTGACACAGCTGCTGCAGTTCACTACGGGTCTCACAGTCGCCTTGGCGATTGGCGGTGTGGCGCCGTCGGCGCAGGAGGCGGCGCTAGACGCCGTGCCGGACATTTTAATCGCCACCCCGGGGCGACTGGTGGACTACGTTCACAACTACAAGGGAGGCGCGGGCTTAGACTTAACAGGGGTGGAGGTGGTCGTTTTTGACGAGTGCGACAAGATGATGACTGTGACGCTGCAGGATCAGGTGCTGGACGTGCTCGAGCACGTGCCGGAGGAGACGCGGCAGGTGCTGATGTTCTCGGCGACTATGACGAAGGAGGTCGACGAGTTTGCGAAGGAACACCTTTTTAAGCCGGTGAACGTTGACATTGGACATGTCGCGCTGCAGTCGAGGCTACGGCAGCAGTTCGTGCGCATTCGCACCACCGCTCCAGCGGCAAAGGCGTCAATGGAAGCCAACGCTGAAGGGGCAGACACAGCGGTGGCGGCGACGACTGCGGGCAAAAACGGCGAGACACCGCGAGAGAAACGCCTGCGGGCAAAGCGGCGCCGCGAGGCGGTCCGCACGGAGCGCGGCGACGGGGGCGTGGATGCGTCGCACCCAAACGACAAGGAAGAGGAGCACATCGCCAAGGTGAAGACGCGCTACCTTGTGGCACTGTGTCAGAACTACTTGACGGACAAGACCATCATCTTCTGCCGTTACCGTACTACGACGCATCGCCTCGCCCTCGTTTTCAATGCGTTGGGCTTGCCGGCGGCGGAGATTCAGGGCAATCAGCTGCAGGAGGAGCGCTTCACCGCCTTGGAGAAGTTTGCCCGCAACGAAGTGCGCTACTTGATCACCACCGACGTCGCCTCGCGTGGGCTGGACATTCAGGGGGTGGCGACCGTGTTAAATTACGACCTGCCCCCAACGCTTACGGCGTACATTCACCGCGTCGGCCGCACTGCACGCATCGGCCAGACGGGTACCGCTGTCTCCCTCGTCCACGAAACAGAAGACGCCGACATTATGCGCAAGATCCTCTCTGTGAGTGGGACGATCAACGAACATCAGGTAGCAACGGTGAAGCGCCGCGACGTGCCAGAGACGCTGCTGGTAAAGGCGACAAAGGATATTGATGAAGTCTTCCCCCTCATTCGCACCCAACTGGCCGCGGAGCAGCTGGAGGAGAAGATTGCGCAAGCAGAGAGGCGCTACGGAGCAACCGGTGACGGCTTCTTGGACGAAGTAACGACAAAGGCGAAGCGCGAGTGGTGCCTCAGCCGTGAGGAGCGGAAGAGGCGTGACGCAGAGGCGCGCCGCCTGTATGAGAAGGAGGCCGAGGTGACGATCAACCACTTCCAGAACGAACTGTCGAACCTCGAGCGGGAGGAGTCGGACATCTTGCAGCGGCAGAAGAAGGTACGCCGCGTCGAGCGAGAGAAGAGGGCACGCGAGACGGAGAAGGTGAAGGCGCGTGCCCGCGAGCTGCGCAAGAAGAGCGAGAAGAAGATTCAGGCCGGCATGGTGAAGAAGCTGAAGCAGCGCAAGATACGCGCGGCAGCCAAGGAGCGGCGGGCGGCGGCGCGGGTGGAGAAAGGCGTTGCACCGTTCAAGCACGGCAACGGCAAGCAGCGCAACAAGAAGTCCCGTCACAAGAAGCGCGTAAAGAGGCACTAGGATGCAAGAAGGGGTGGCAGAGGCTGAGGGTTTAGTGGCGTTGAGTGCGCTTATGCACTCAACCGGTCGCCTCATAGTTATCTTGGCTGCCTCACGTGTAGGCGGCTGCCTTTTTCCCGTTCTTCGTTTGGGTTGGTTTATTCCGTCATCAAGTGTAGCATTCGGCTGGGATTTTCATCTTTCACCACTAATCGGGACACACGTTTAACACACAGTCTTTTAAGTTGGCATAGGAACCTGTTGGTTTCTTCATTTAACGTTAAGCACTTAACCGTAAAATATTTTAAACAACCGTTACAGAAGGGAGGGAGGGGGTCCCGGGGACGTTACAGAAGTTTGGGTACACTGGCGTAGCACGTGAATTTCCTATTTCGAATAAGCCTTGCAGCTCTTCTTGGGTCTGATTTCTTTGCATCACCTTAAACCAGCGACCAACGTTAAAAACGCCAAGCAAACTGAATTGGTCTGGATCTCCTGAGTTATGAAAAAACGGAGAGGTGGTACTTCTTATTAAGCTAACTGCAGCTTGTTATTTCATGTGTTCTCTTTGCGGAGTCATGGCGCTTCCGTGATGACTGGCTGGGACCAAAAACGGTGTTTTCCCTCTTTGCGTTCGTTATGTGCACTCTCGTTTCCCTTCTTTCACTCTTTCCGTAAACGTAAAGGAGAGATAGGCACCACCTTTGCCAAGCAACGACAAAATACAGAACTACATACCTAGAGCATAGAGCCAACGTTGCCGGGACACCTTGCAAATTGGCAACGAAATAAACATCAAAAATCACAGCAGCAGAGACACTTCCAACATCGTAAGCACAGGTAGACACCACTCCCGCACCGTACACGTTATTTCTGACCCACTTCTGCTCACCTCATTACACTGGCTTTTTGAATACTCGTATCATTATCGCGTGTAGAACAGTTGTCATTATCTCTCTTCTTCTCTCTCTATCGAGAGAGAGAGAGAGTCGCGTTCCGCTTTTCCTGTTCTCGGCTATTTTACGTTTTTTCTGTTTTCCATTTTGCAGTTTTCTGAACTCGCGGTTCTTAATCCGTTTCTCAATCTCTTTTTCTTTTTCTTTGAATCTCTTTCTCTTCCCTCACGCTAGAGCCATTATGTCCACGTCGGAATCGGAGAAGGACAACCTTGTCTCCGTCTTTGCTGGAGGTTTTGCGGGTGTTTGCTCGACGTGCGTCACAAACCCGCTCGACACGATTCGCGTTCGCCTCTCGGCTGGACGCGCGGCTACCGGCAAGGCGCACAAAAGCCTCTGGATGACTGCGATGGAGCTCTTTAACGAAGGCTTAATCCACGCCTTTGGCCGCGGCCTCGGGGCGAACATCATGGCCTCCATGCCGTCTAACGCCATATACCTTCCCACCTACCGCTTTCTGAAGAATGAGTTGACGGACATGGGGGTGAGTGAGCAGGCCCGCCCGCTGCTGTGTGCTTTCGGTGCAGTAACTGCCACAAATATTGCCCTGTCGCCCCTTTTCCTCGTCCGTACACGAGTGCAGGTCGATGACCGCCTCACCATCCGACAGGTTTTTACCGACGTCCTGCGGCGCGACGGCGTTAGCGGCTTTTACCGTGGTACCATCACGAATGTGGCTGGCCGTTTTGTCGAGGAGGGTTGCTTCTGGACTGTCTATGAATTACTGAAGCGCGTAACGCACGAGGGCAACTTCGGCGAACGCGGCTTCTGGTGGACCTCGGCAGCGATGGTATCACTGACAATGGTCGCCAAACTGGCGGCGGTGAGCGTCGCCTACCCGTACAACGTAGTCATGAATCACCTGCGTACCGTGAACAAGGTAACGGGCAAGCACGATTACGTGAAGGTGCTGCCGACGATTCGCCATATATACTGCGCAGACGGCTTCCTCGGTTTCTACAAGGGACTGGCGCCGCAGATCTTACGTAGTGTAATTAGTAAGGCAACGCAGATCTATTCATTCGAGCTGGCGTTGTTCACCTACGCGCAGATGTACCACCGGAAGCCGCCGCCGGTTCCAGCAGAAGCCATCATCGATGCAGCGGCCGAGACCGATGCGGAGACGCCGAGGTGATAAAGGAAACACGAGAAATGGTATTTTTGTTGAGGAGCACCCTATGCGTGTTTTGTGTAGAGGGGGGCATTTCTCCGTGTTAGTGTTCACGCGGTTAGCGTTATTTTGCTTATAACTCTGTCATTTAGATCTTATTGTCACTTTCAGATTCGTGCCGTAACATAGAGGGAGACGTAACATGCTCTCGAAGCAACGAAGGCACGAAGCTAAGACGCGCACTTGCGCGGATATCGCGTCAGATGGGCTGACGCGAGTTGTTACGCGGAACAGCCACTACTGCTTCCTCTGGGGAGGCCTATCATACGCTTTTTTTTCTTCTACATCTGCACATTTCTATAGACTTGTAATCGGCGTTGCGTTCTTGGTCTTTAACTGGGAAGGTTATTGTTTTCCGTTACGCGCTCCTCCGTGGTTTGTCAATGCTGTTGTTGACCAGGAGTTGCGTCTTGTTGGGGCGTGTCGTGAAGAATCGAGGCCGTGTTTTGCAGTAACGATTGCCTCGTAGTGCAACCATCAAGGAAAACAATTCGGGTTTGTGCCTACCCTTCGATGCGTCTTCGTTTCCTTCTTTGTCTTTTTCCAGCCACTGTTGCATTCGCGTGCGTTTCTCGTCGTCATTTAAAGGGTATTTTGTTCTGTGGGCGCACCGATGACGGTCTTGGAGTTTTCACCGCTCAGCCATCTACACGTGACGGAGTTTTCCTGCACAGGAAATTCAAGGGAGAACGGGGCGCTAGTTGCTTAAATCCCTTTTCCATTCGTGCGCGGGTGGGGAGCCGCACTTTTCAGAAGAGTAAACAAAGATATCACTGAACATACTTTCTCAGATACAGCGTGTAGGCAAGTTGACCCTTTCAAGTACTCTTCGGATCTGGTCATCGTTGGTTCAGCACGCGTTCTGTTCTACTTGTTTCGTCAAACGTGGTCGTGCGCAACGAGAATCCCTGCATCTCTTTAAAAGTGTGTTTTCAGTCGGTACAGTAAAGTGAGCACACCACTTCAAGTCTACCTCACCCGACTGTCACCGCGCAGTTTCGCTGTCCAGATCTTTCTTCTAATCCCTATATTCTGCCATCTCTCTCTCTCTCTCCAAACAACCCGCTATGGCTCCTTGCTGTTATTAGAATGCACCCGTCACACAACGTACCACTTTACTGCTGCTGTCCTTCTCATCCGTTGGTATCGTTTGGTGGCGCACTTCACGTTCCACAGGGACAAAACATCAGCTTTTTTTTATGTAACCAATGAAGGCGAGTGGTGCCGCTGCAGCCGGTCGCGGAAAGTCGTCCCCCGCAGCCACCGATCACGCACCCCCCTACGGCGGCCCAGCGCTCCCCTTACTTCAATTCGGTGACACCCTTTACAAGTCCTTCACGCAGAAGCCCGAGTATGCGGCGTCGAAGTTGCCACTCACGCGCTACGCCGATTACCTGCACCACTTCGGCTTCAGCGTGGAGCGAGAGATTTGTTCCGACGGCGCTGCACACCTGAACGACGCACTCCGTAAGCCACAGCCCACTACACGGTCCAGCCCTTCCCTCGCCAGCGGGCACCTCATCAACTGCAGTACCGAGGACCTTTCAGCGCTGGTCGACACCGCGGACTGGGGAATCGGCAAGGAACTCAAAAGTGAAGCAGATCAGCGCTGCGAGAGTGTTGGCGCGATAGCTGGTGTGTCGGACTGGGAGGCGGTGGCGAAGCAGCTCACCACGCCTTTCAACGTTGTCACGTGGCGGCAAACACCGACGCAGTGCGCCGTTAAAAAGGCGCGGTGCATCTACGCGTGGCTCTGCGCTCATGTCAGACTGCAGTTGCGGCCGCCGGACAAGGCGACAGAGAATGCAGACGGCAGTCTGACAGCGGCTGCGGCAGTGGCGGGGAACGCCACCAAGCCGTCTCGCAGCGTATCGTCGAGCAAAAAGACAAATCGACCGTCGCGCAACAAAAAGGAAGTGGCGACGGCGCAGGAGCCAGCGGGACCGGTCGAGCCGCTGGCACAGGCGCTGGCGGCACGTCGTGCCACACCGCAGCTCCTCGCGCAGCTCTACGCCAGCATGCTCGTCGCCGTTGGGGTTAAGTGTGAGGCTGTGGCTGGGCAGCGCAAAGGGACGGCCCCCGGCGAGACTGTCGAGTGGGCGTGGAATGTGGTGAGAATTGAAGGCCGGTCGTACTTGGTGGACGTCGCCGCAGCGCTGTCTGACGACGTTCTACGCAGCTCGTCGTTGTCCGACTCAGCCACTGCTGCCTCGGCTGCGACCATCAGCGCCGCAACCGCGGCACCTGCCGGAGACAATGCAAAAACACCCATTACGGGGAGTGCGAGGAACACCGACGGCGCTGCTGCTGCTGCAGCCACCAGTACGAGTGATGGGGCCGTTGCACACAGGAATGTTCTCAGTGACGAGGCCGATGCGACCGCTGGCTACGACGCTCCTCGGTTGCTGTCGGCAACGCCCTTCGTACTGCGCCGCGACTTCTTCTTCTTCACCCACCCCTGCTCTTTCCTTTCCTCGCACCTGCCGTCCAACGCAGGGCTGTCGCTCGTGTCAGTGCCCACGAAAGCGGTGCACTGGGCCCTACAGCCCTGCGTCACCCCTGCCTTTTATCATTACGGTCTCCAGCTGACCTCGCACCCAACACACGCCGCCATCTCAGTCGGCAGCACGCCCTTGTACCTCTCCCTCATGAACAGAGCCCCTGGCACGACGGAGTTGTGTTGTGTGCTGTTTGCTGGCACACTGCAGACGCTGTCTGAAGATATCAGCCGCTGGACGCCGCTGGGCCAGAGGTGGGTCTGGCATCAACGCGACGATACAACAAATATCGAAACTTTCACACTGACGGTGCCGCAGGCGGGCTATTACGTGGCCGTCGTCGGTGCACGCGCCATTCGGGCCGATCCGTACTGCGCCACCATCGTTGCGCCGGCAGAGGTGGCTTTTACACCTGTGGTCACTTACGAAGTGCGTGTCGGTTTCACGTCGAGCGGCGTGCCGGTGCTGCCGCTGCAGTGCCTCTCACCGAGCATCTGTCGGCTCATGTACCCGCTCTGTGCGCAGATCGCGCCTGGTAGACAGCGCTTTAGCGTCATGCCATCCTGCAGCAACGTCCTTGCTGTCGCGGTCGTGCGGCGAGCTGCGCCGCAGCAACAACTACACGCAGCAGTCACAACGTCTTTCGTGGAAGCCCCCAATACAGATGGGAATAATAGCAGCGATCGTTTTCTCATCTGCTTCTTGCCCTTTCAGATGAAGAGAGTCGCTTTTGAAGGCTTTGCGGAGGTGAAGACGGGTAACATCATTGAGCTGTGGGTGCTCTACGGCGCACCGGACCGCAACGGACAGAAGCTCGCGCAGCGTGTCGGGGCTCCGAAAACAAGTGCATTCGAAGCTCCCGCGGTGGCGGACGCAAAGACGGTGACGGATAAGATAAAACATAAGGGGCATGGGGCAGAGCTGCTCCCGGTTGTCGAGACGCAGGTGTCGCGCTTCGAACACGCGCTGAGCAGGGGAGAGCTGTTTCAGCTATTCGTCGGCAACATCGAAGTCAAGCATTTTATTTCGCCGACCGCGTTGTCCGTCATTCAGCCTCAGCCCACGGTGGAGCAGGAGCAAGCAGCAACTTTGCGCCGATTGGCGGGTGTAACGGATGCGCTGCTTCGCGAGGCGGACCAAACGGCGCAGTACCAGGCAACGCCTGTCGGCTCATACTTCGGCGCTGTCGCCACGACAACCGCTATGCGATGATCCAACAAAACAAATAGAGCAGAGAGAAAGAGCAACCGCTTGTGCCTATGGGGCAGCACGTGTGAGTAATAGCAGCTTCTCGCTTCACGTCTATCCGTTGTGCTGCTTTCATTTGTGGCTGCCACATGGGATGCAATGATTAATCAAATATGTATATACTGCTTCCGATGAAGCAAAAGAGAAATCCACTGTAGACTAGAACCCCTTTATTCGAATCGCTTTCAAATACCCGTGAGCTGCGCCCACTTTTCCCCTTTTGCGTACTTTCACATTTTCAATAATTGGGGTGCGGTTCTGTTGACACAGTGACGAAAAAAAAAAAACAATTACAGCAGAAAGTGCTGTTCATCTTTCATGGAAATTGAGGACTAGATTGTTTTCAGAGTTGAGCCCGCGTAGTTTCGACCGCGATACAAAGACGGAGAGCTGCGCTTCATTCGACTGCGTTTCTTACCAACCAACATCGCAACAGTTCTTACTTCTGGTACTCTTGATCCACACTCGAGCCTGGGGCGTGTCTTTCCATGAAACTGAGAAAGATGTTCGTATCAAAGCGCTTTTTCTTGTTGGTCATTTGTCCGCTTTAGATTCCCACTACTCCTCTTCACAACACTTCACTACGAAGATTGCGCTTTGTAGAGCGACGCGTACCGTAGACCCGCTGGCTGATCTTTTTCGCTTGTTGATTACTGTGCAACTCCCCCCCTCTCTTCTTTTAGCAGTTTTCCTCTGCGAGCATGCAATCGTGTGCAGTGATCGGGTGTGGCCCTGCCGGTATGGCTGCCTGCACGGCGCTGCGTCAGAGCGGCCTCTTAGTCACATGCTTCGAAGTGGCCCCCTCCCCAGGCGGCATCTGGTCAAGTAATGCCCGTGACGCCTTTTCAAGTCGCGGCGCTGTCTCTCCAATTTACCCCACGATGCGCTGCGTGCTGCCGAAGGACTTGATGTGCTTCAGCGACGTCCGCTTCGACTTCACCGTTCCACAGTTTCCACACCACACGGCGGTACAGCATTACATGCTGCAGTATGCCTCGCAGAAAGGGGTGCGAGGGCTGACACGATTTAATACGAAAGTCGAGTCTGCCCGCTACGATCCGGTGGACCGGCTGTGGAAGCTCATCTCTGTCAACGTGCTGAACGGAGATGTGATGGAATGGGCCTTCGACAATGTGTGCGTGTGCACCGGGCAGACGCAGGAGGTGCGCTTTCCAGCCGGGTTGTGCAAGACGTTGGAGAGCTACACGCGGGAAGGCGGTGAGTTGCACCACGCTGCCCACGTGAAAGACTTTCGCTCTTTTCGCAACAAACGCGTAGTCGTCGTCGGCGATGGCGTGTCGGCGTACGACTACTGTATGGAGTTAAAGCGGATGGGGGCGGAGGTGACACACAGCACGACGATGCAAGGTGGGGCCTTCGCTGCTGCTAGTGCTGCTGTTGAACTGGCCTCCAGCTCGAAGATGTGTAGAGAGCGGGAGTCGCTGACGTCCTCGATGTGGAATGACACCGCCGTGGACGCAGCAGCGGCCGGTGGAAAGGCCAGGAAGGAAATATCCGATTTGCGTGTGGCGGCGGATGCGGCAACGCGCCTTGCCGCTTTCGTGGCTCGCTTACCATGGCTGCGCAACGATGTCCACGCGGCGAACGACGTTGTGCGGAAGTGGCTGCGGTACCGCAACACCCGCGTTGAGGCGATTCCAACGGTAGGGTTACCGGTGGAGAGTGAAGGGCGCGGCCTGCGTTTCCACGACGACCCGTTGCACAGACGAACGACGGAGGAGGTGGTGGCGGAGGCGAAGGAACGCGCTAAGTACTGCGAAGCGTCCTCATCGTCGCGGTCCGCCGGCGTTTTTATCGACAACGTTGACGCCGTCATCTGTGCCACGGGGTACACACGGCGCTACCCTTTTCTGCACCCAGACATCCGTCGCGTGCTGGAGGCGGAGGAGCGGCCGCTGCTGACTGCCTCTGTTGCCCTTACTGAACCCTCAGCTTCTACAGGTCCTAGTGCTGAGGCATGCAGCAGTGCCTCTGTGAACCGTTACGGTCTCTACCTGGGCACGCTGTGGACCTCGGAGCCTTCCTTAGCCGTCGTGGGTCATCAAAAAGAGTTGCTACCGCCTTTGCTGATCTTCGAGGCGCAGTCGCGTTTCGTGGCGTACGCCTTCACGCAGAGACTGTCATTGCCTGACACTGCCGCGGCGATGCAGGCTCATGAGACAAAGTTGACGGAAGAGAACCCACTTTTGGCGTATCTCTACAGTCCAGATGGCCTGGGACTGCACTCTGCCGTGTACTTCAACGTTCTTCAACACGAATTGGGCGTCAGCTCACGAGACACGTACACCGCAAAGATCATGCAGCGTCAGCGCTGGCTGCTATCGTCCACGCTGGTCCGCATCTACCACAAGCTCCGGTCGATGGCACCGCTAAAGCGGAAGCAGCAGCACCTGCTTTTCAGTAACAGAGTGTAATGCAGCGTTTTCCGCGTCGTTTGTGTTTGCCGTTAGGGCTGCTGCATCTCTCTTCACCCCCGCACATCTGTGGAAGGATGTACTTGTGTTAGTGCATGAGTGGAACTGTCGTCTTCACAATCTGGTGTTTTAGACGTGCGTTAAGGCAGGAAAAACGTTCGCGTAAACGAAAGAAACGTGGTGCTGCTTTGTTGTGAGGCTTATGCACCCATTCCACGTCTGTTTGTTCCAGCAGACGTTCTTAAAAAAGAAACAAACAAATGCTAAAGCTTGTTTTCGCGCGTCGCGCACTCTGCCTGCCCTGAGTCCTTTGCAATGGTCAGCCCACTGCGACAAAGCTGTACGATTCGGCTCGTTGCAACTGCGCGTCAATGCCTCATTTCAACTTTCTGGTTTCACACTCGCCTGTGAGCTCCTTATCTATGCTGCTGAAAGTTCAATGTTGTGGTCTGCTTGCTCTTTCTTGTTCTATTTTGTAAGTTGCTGTTTGACCTGTGGGCGGATCGTAGTATTCCACTCTCACAGTTACTTCTTGTTCCGCCGTCGCGTATGAACGTCACATCCTTCAGAAGATACAACCTCTTCCGATTCAAATAAGCCGACACTCTCTCGTTCTTTCATCTTATCAGCCACCGCTGTTCGGCGTGCTCGAAAGCAGCTATTGTTTTTGTCACTTTCGATTCACATCGCTAGGGGCTTCTTTTCCTCGCTGTTTCTTCTCTGCGCCCGTGATTGCCACTGCGTCTTGTGATTTCTCCATTATCTATTATAATACAAACCTTTACAGGAACACCGTTGGGCCCACTGTTCACTGCGCGATAGACTCGTTTTTGCGGTATCAGCCTTTTTTCCGTGTTTACTTGACGCTTTGCTGCGCTCTTCCCCTTCACGATGCGTCGCCTTTTCCTCCTTTCCACACACGCCTCGGTGCATCCCCTCACCATCGCTGCTCGCTTCTGCAGCGCGGCGGCAGCCCCCGCCCCTGCTCCTCCAGCCCCAGCCGTAGACATCGGCGCGAAAACGCTCATCCGCGACATGCGGCCGCGTGAGCTGATGAGGGAACTGGACCGGTACATTGTGGGCCAGAGCGAGGCGAAGAAGGCAGTTGCTGTCGCCTTGCGGAACCGCTGGCGCCGCCACCAGGTACCCAGCGACATCCGCGAGGAAATTGCGCCGAAGAACATTTTAATGATCGGACCCACTGGTGTTGGCAAGACGGAGATCGCGCGGCGGCTGGCAAAGTTGGTGGATGCGCCGTTTGTGAAGGTCGAGGCGACAAAGTTTACGGAGGTCGGCTTCCACGGCCGTGATGTGGAGAGCATCATTGAGGATCTCTACAAGGCATCCCTTTCGCAGACAAAGCAGAATATCCGCCGCCAGCACGAGGAGGAGGCGAAGCTGAAGGCGGAAGACCGTATTCTGAAGTCGCTTGCCGGCGTGTCAGATGGATTCCGCGAGCACCTTCGGAGCGGTGCCTTAGATGACATTGAGGTCATGGTGGAGCTGCAGGAGAGAAAGGAGAAGCCGAAGTCGGCCACTGGCGAAGGCGTCTTCATCTCACTCGACATCCCTTCGATGATGGGTGGGCAGCGGCAGCAAACAGTGAAGAAGGTAATGAAGATCAAAGACGCCTTCCCGGCCGTGCTTCAGGAGGAGCTCGATAAGATGATGGACACAGAGGACGTCACGGCGGAGGCCTTGCGCGCCTGCGAGGAAGACGGCATCGTCGTGATCGACGAGATCGACAAGATTGTGACGGCTGCCGGCGGCTACAAGGGCCACCAGGCGTCAGCGGAGGGCGTTCAACAGGACCTGCTCCCACTTGTGGAGGGCACAACGGTGTCGACGAAGTTTAACGTGCAGGTGAAGACGGACAAAATTCTCTTCATCTGCAGCGGCGCTTTCCACAGCGTGAAGCCCTCCGACATGCTTGCGGAGCTGCAGGGGCGTCTGCCAATCCGTGTGGAGCTGCAGCCGCTGACGAAGGAGGACTTCCACCGCATCATTACAGAGCCGCGCTTCAATCTCATAACGCAACACAAGGCGATGATGGCGACGGAGGGCGTGGAGCTCGTCTTCGAGGAGGATGCGCTGTGGGAGATTGCAGCCATCGCCGCGCACATCAACGCGACGGTGCAAAACATCGGCGCCCGCCGCCTCATCACGATTACGGAGAAGGTGGTTGAAGAGATCAGCTTCGAAGGACCCGAGCGGAAGGGTGAGAAGTTCGTGATTGACGCCGCGTACGTGAAGAAGGCGGTGGACAAGATGGTGAAGAAAGTCGATATCAAGAAGTTCATCTTGTGAGGAGCTCACGACGGTTTGTTGTCATCCGTGGTTTCCTCATTTGGGTCCGCGGTAGAGTTGCTTCTCACGTACCTCTCTTAGTGAATGTCAGACAAGACTACCAAAACGTTGCTCACACGTGATTTCTTTCTCCTATTTCGGATTTTCCCTACAACTAACAGTATTATTGCGACTTTTGCCTTGCTTTTACTTCTGTTGCTTAGAGGCGATCCGCTACAGTCTTTTGTCCTTTTGTAACTCCCTTTGCACCGCACGTTTCTATGTTTCGCCGCTAGCAACGTGTGTAAAGACTTAGTGAGGGAAACGTGCGCGGATGTGGCGGCGCTCGGGTGTCTTTGTTTTTAGAGACTCTGTTCGTGAAGAGAGGTGTAACGTGGCTCTCATGTTGATGTTGTTTTTGATGTTTCTGCGTTTCGTGATTCTCGTTTCTTTCCGTTGTGATCTTTGGCCCTTTCTTGCCAAGAGAAGGCCGTTCACGTGTTGCCAGTGCAGCGTTGAACTTCATTCTCACAGTTCAGTCACGGCGGTGATGATGGGTGGGTGCCGTTGCAGCACACCACTCTTTGAAAGGATGTCTGTTTGTGCCCTTAACCAAAAGTACTGTGATGACATGAGCGTACTGCTCAGCAATAGATCTGACTGCGCATTCTGATGGCGCAGCTGCAATCGTGTCGTACTTGCAATGCTCACAGATGCGCTCGTACCGCACGGGAGATAGTGGAAGCAGAGCCTTCATATCCCACAAACGTAAAATAAAGTGCCACCAACTTGTTCGCAAACAGAACGAACGAACAAAAGGTTATTACAGAGGTAACTCAGTTGTTCTGTTGCGAACTTCATTGCCTTTTTAGACTCCCAGCCGAACCACAGCAGTGACTTCTATATATCTGCAAGAATGCACGCCACTCGGACTTCGTCAACAAAAAAATTCTTTGTCTTTTTTCTGTACCCGTGCCTTTTCTTTATCCTCACACTATAGCTCATTAGTAACTGCTCAGCTCGTCGAGATGCGCCGCTCGTGTGCGCAACTTTACAAAATTCCAAAGAACACGGGCGTGGCCCCGCGCTTCGACACGTGGAACGAGAAGTATGAACCGTGGGAGCACATGAAGCGCATGGGCCGGCTGGCGGGTACGGGTTTCTACATTCCCCCGGAGTGGTATAACCACTTCCGCATGTTCCCACCCATCAACCACAACTTCCAGCAGGAGAAGACTCTCAACCCGCAAAATCAGAGCGAGCCGACACAGGACGACACCGACCACCTCTCGGCAGAACGGATCGCGCTGCGTGACGAGCTGGCACGGAAGAGCCGCCTCGTTGCATCGGAGGGCATGCGCTACTACAACATATTCTGGGTGCGTAAGCCCCTCGATCGAATGGAGCGGCAATACTACGAGTTGAGGAGAGGCGGCGTTGCACACTCCGTCGCTGTCAAAAAGGTGTTGGAGTCTTTCTACGACGAGTTGACGGTGAAGAGGCGTGTCGCCGCGATCCAGGCGGAGGAGGCAAAGCTCTCCGGCAAGTTCATCTCGATGCGTGAGGCCACCGTCATCATGGGCGCGCTAACGCAGCTGCAGAAGGAGCAACTAACGCCGCATCAGGTGACGCTGCTGGCGAAGGAGTACCGCGGGGTAACACGCGACGGCGAGGCTTTCGAGGCAACGGTGGAGCGCACGACGGCCACCACCTCCGCCGCTGACGGCGCCGGCGAGGCAATGTCAGCCGACTCGCTGGCCGACCTTCTCTCTGGTGAGTCCGACATAAATAGCGACAGCCCGGCGGCAACGTACAAGGTGCACATACACGATACGCTGAAGGACAGTGTGAAGCAGCTGCAGGAGGCGGCCACGGACGGCACGGGCAACGCCGACTGGTACACGGGTGCCTCGCCGGTGATCAGCGCAGAGGAAAAGAAGACTTCGGGGCGTGGCTCTGCGGGTGGAAAGGGGAAAAAGTAATATGTCAGTTCGGTTTTCCAACAGCTTGTGCCTGCTGATGCATTTCAAGTTTCTCTTTCTTGGTGTATAGACATCACTGTTCACAATTATTTTTTACAGATTTCGCATTCTTTTCCGCCTCGCATTCGGCCGTCGCAGCCGTCGGTGATGGCACGGAAGTGCCGTTTGCCTGTTTTTTTTTTGTTGTTGTCTTCTTCGCTCTCGTTTCTGCACGGTCGACGTGATGCAACGCGAAATGTGCATCTTTTGAAGTATCTTGCGAGGTGTCTTTGAGCCGACTCCCTCGCTTTCTTTGGTTGTTGTGATTGCCATCTGCGCTGATGATGGCTCGATCGAGTCTGGTCAAGTGTTTGTTGCGTAGCTTTCTGCAGCAACCTTGACCCCATTACTTCAACAGGTTCTTGAAAAGGGAAACTGATCGCGCTGCCATCTGCAAATCAATGCCGTAATTCTTTCTGAGAGATGGAATACATAGAGTTATCTCTCCTGGCACATGCTCTCGCGGTTGTCACGTCAAAGAAGAAAAGCAACCAAGCGGCAGGCGCGCCTGCACTTTTTCAACGACATTCTTCCTGATCACCTCATGCGACGCCTGCTCGAAAATTTGAGGCCTAGGCACGTGCGGCGAACTCTATATGAGGATTTAGCAACACGATCAACTTCCCACTTCTTTGTTTGCTTGCAGCGTGTTGTTATGCGATTACAGAGGAATTCCAACTTATTTGAAACCTTTGACTCCACTGTCTCACATCTTTCAGCTGGTTGCAACAATTTCGGAACAATACCAAAAAAAACCAAGTATGCCTTGTTAATAATTTACGAAACCAATAGCCTCCCCAACACCCGGCTAATCTGCTTTAACGTACCGCCCACTTACCTACACATATTATATGAGCGATGAAGCGACAAAGCAATGATGACACAGCAGATACGAACGGTAGCAGCAGTCTTTCAGCTGGTGTGGAGCGAATGCCGAAGGTGCGGCTCGATGTGCTGACCTCCCGCCTCCTTCACGAGCGGGACTATGGCGAGCTCTCATCGTCCACCTCTTCTTCCTCCCTCTCCTCTATGGAATTCGGCGCCGTTGACACGGCAGCCGCCACTATGGCAGCATCGTCTCATGGTGCTGCCATCCGCATGCCGCTGTACGCCTTGGCCAGGGCGGAGGCACAGTTGAAGAGGCCGGTGCCGCTCTCACATGGTGGTATGACGATTCACTTTAGTCGAGAGGATATTCAGCACATCACGGACCCGGAGGTGCTGCGCTTGCTGGCTGACAGCGGGGAGTCGAAGGAAAAGACAAACACAACTTCCACGACGGGGATGGTGGCAGTCACGTCTGATATAGAAGCCCGTATGGATGCGCTTCAGAGAGAGATCGATACTTTTATTACAGCAGTGGATAGTGAAGGGCGGTGCTACGAGATCCGCATGGGCGCTTCAGGGGAGAAGGAAATGTTTATAGCGGATGAAGAACTCGAGGTACCTTCAGAGGAAGAGGATGGGGAAGATATTGAAAGAGAACAGAGCACAGAAGAGGACAGCATCGACACTTCTACACGTGCACCCTCCGCTTCAGCACCAGACTCACACACACACACCACAACCGAGAAGCTACAATCTGATCCGGCGAAGCCGTCCGCATCTTTTTCCCAGAAAGCAACGGCAACAGCGCCCCTCCTTTTCACAAAGCAAAAACAGCAAAAGAAACAACCACCGGGCGCGGAGAAGAGTGCGCGGGTGCATCGGGCCCATCCGCCGTTGACGCCATCGCCGTTACCATCGTCGTCGCACGCCGTGCGGTCGTCGTCTAGTCGAGTAAAGTTGTCCACGCAGCCGCCCGTTATACCGGCCCGCCCACAAGCTGGCCTCACGGAGGCTGAGGAGACCCGAGTTGATCAACTGTTGGACGATACCGCGTTTGCGACCCTCACAAAATCCAACCCGTTTACGTGCTTAGATGCATTGACGAAACAGCTGGCCGAGCTGGAGAGGCAGATTAGTCGCTATGTGGCGGTGCGGGGTGGTTCACAAGTATCTTGTATTCTGGGAAGCCCGCCAGCTGTGTCAGATGATGATGGGGCTGATAGTGTGGGCATTAACGCAGCGCCAACAGCAACCGTGACGGCAACGACGATGGCGTTGGGCAATGCGTACATGCGGCACAGCCACGAGGCGGAACAGGCGGCGCGGCGGCTACGCACCGTCAACGAGCGCCTTCGCGTTTTGAAGTGCCGCGACGAAGTCTTCGCCATGGTGCCAGCAGAGAACACCCCGGCAGACATTGTCGCACTGCGGCCTTCTTGGGCACAACCAGCGGCGTTCACGATGACAGAGTCGGAGGTGCAGAAGCTACTCGCCTCCGCACGTGCAGAGGAAGCCAAAGCATGCGAAGTGGGTCTCACAACAGCGGCTCCTCTTCCAACCGCTGATCCTTTTGCGGGGCTTCGTGATGGACTGCGCAGTGCCGGTAGTCGTGCAATGGAGCTGCTGAAGCAGTACAATGCGAGTCCGCCGGTGATGCGCCGAACGCCGTCACCAGTGAGCGGTGACGATGAAGGACTTCCGGATGAGCGAGATAGCTGAAGCGGTGGCTAAGTGGTTCTTGGTGGCTGCGATGTTTGTGTTCCACATTCGGCATTATTGTTGGGCTTCCCTGTCATGCGCTTGCAAATAGCCGCTTCTTGACATTGCAACACGCAAGGTCAAAGTATGAAGCCAACCAATCTGCTCCGTTAGAGAAAATAATTAGTAACCCGTCTCGTGACACTGTCAGAGAAGCGGCAAGCCGCTGGCTCAGCGTGGTCTTTGGCGTGCTAATGATTGACATTTCATTAATTCTCTTGCTTGCGCCTTGCGGTGCTCTCAGCGCTGTCCGCAAACGCGTCTTTTCAACGAGTTGAACTCAGAACTTCACTACAGTATGGTCTCCTCCTCTACCTTACCCTGTCCTTCTCCTCCACGTGCCTGAATACACACTCACTGTCACGACACTTCGGGTCTACCCACACCAGTTTTTTCTTTCTACTGCATTCCTGTCTTCATTTTGTTTTGATTGCCTACTTCCTGTCTGCTCTCAACACACACGCGCTTCAAGTGAGCCACTATGCTGATGGAAACACAACACACTCGTTCTCTCATTGAGAGAGAGCGGCGCACTGAGTCTGTCTTCCGCCCACCGAAATTCGTGAAGTCGTTGCCGCCACACAAAAAGACTCTGACGGCGACAGCGCGGCCGTGGTATCCGACGAGCGCCGCGGTTGAAAAAAAATCACTGACGCCCCCGCGGCCCATTCTGGCGCCCCCGGCGGCGCTTGGCCATTCGCCTGACACGAAGCCGCAGGCCGCCCAGGAAATGTCGCAGCTTAGCTCCATGAGTAGCCCCTTCAGCCCTCTCTCCACCCCAGTCAACACGTGTTTCCACTCCTTCACGGACGAGGCTACGACGGCGCAGGTGTATCCCGTGAGTATGTTCATGTCAGTGCGCAAGGACGCCTCGCACACACCTCATGGCGTGCTGCGGTGGTGTGTGCAGCAGTACCTCGAGGTGCCAACTCTGAAGGTGCCCAAACACTTGCAGCTGTCCATGAACGAAGTCCTCAACGCTGAGGACGGTGTCAGTCGCGGTGCGCTGGGCTCTGGTCTGAAGGGCAAGACGCGTGCGAAGCCAGTACGGATGGTGCACCATAAAGTTATGTCTGTACTCAGCCGCATTACCCCGCAGAAGTACGGGGAGCTGCTGGGGGAGCTACTGCAGCTACCGCTGCGGCAGACAGATGAGGCCGAGCTGCACGAGGTTGTGAAGGTGTTTTTCGACAAGGCGGTGCAGGAGCCGGAGTACAGCGGCCTCTACGCCCGCCTCTTCAGTGAACTGTGCGAAATGAAGGACAGCGAGCGGGAGCTGGAGGCCGAGCTGCGCGATCGCCTCTTCTGCAACCGCATCAACCGCGAACTGCTCCGCACCTGCGATGAGGAGTTTCGTCGCCCCATTGAGTTGACAGCGGATGAGAAGGTGGATCGCACTACCGGTAAACCGTACAGTGAAGAGGAGGTGGACTTGAAGCGTACCCGTCTGAAGAACCGTCTGGTCGGCAACATCAAATTCGTCGGCGAGCTTTTCAAGATTGACCTCGTAACCGAGGCCGTCATCGAGAGCATCTTCCAGCTCCTCGTCGGCAGCTTTAATCCGAGCAACCCTACGGAGCGCGAGGATTACGTTTTTGAGGTCTTTGCGACTCTCGTCAAGACGGTGGCAACAATCCTCAAGGAGCGCCGCCCCGCCGTGCTGGCGCGCTACCTCGGTGTGGCGAAGAGCGTCGAAGCGTCGCATCCTCGCCCGCGCATCCGCTTCCTTATGATGGACCTCAGCGATCTCAACAAGAAACAGGGCTGGGTGCCCAGCGAACGGGTGATGCGCGAGGCCGACTCGTGCGACGACGGGCAGCGCTCCGCGTCAATGAAGCACATTGATAGCGTAATGAGCACGTCTTTCCTGCAGTCCTCCTGCATCATGAGCCCGAGCGAGGAGACCTTCACGCAGCGCACCGAATTTGCGCTACCCCGCCCCGCCTCCGCGACATTCCGCGAGAGCTCCGGCTTCGGTGCCAGCATCCTCATCTCGCCGCCCAGCCCGAACAACAGCGCCGGATTGTCGCGACCGTACGTTGCACCGAAGACGGTCTCACAAAGTGCGTCGTACCTCAAGCCCACTTCCTTCACCGCCACGCCGGCTTCCATCAACACCAACACCAACACGAATTCGAATATAAATGCCGCCTCTGCGGCTACCGCGGTGGATCGCCATTCCCCGCCTGCGATGGCCTTCAGCCGGCCCGCCTCAGAGACGGGAGCCTCCCGTTCCCTCAACGACTACGCCCCGCCGCTGTTCTCACGCAGCCGCACGTCGGCCAACGGGGCCACTGAGGTGGTGAACATCCAAAAAGTCAGCCTTCAGCTCATGCAAAATTTCAACGACCCGAAGGAGGAGCAGACAGTGCTGCACGGCATTGACGAGATGAGCCTGAAGAACAAGGTTCTGTGTCTCACATGGTGGCTGCGCCAGGCAGCGACAGAGACGTCCCGCTTCGATGAACGCCAGCGTGTGACGAACCTCTTTTCCTCTCTTCTCACTTCTTGCCCGTCTTTCCAGCCGAACGATCTGATTGCCGCTATCATCGAGTGGATCCGCTTCGACGTGGAGAAGGCCGAGTACCACCAGTGCCCGCGCATGTTCGAGAACATTGGCCACATGATTCAGCACTGCTACGCTGCGGATGTGGCACGGCTGCCGAACATCGCAGAGGTGCAGAGCTTGCTACACCTTGGTCTCTTCAACGTGATGCTGCATGACCTGACAACGTCGAATGGCACAGACCAGATGGTCACTCTCGCCAAGAGCGCCACTTCCATCGGCGCGGCCCTGCTGAACACCATCACAAACCCGCCCACCGACGCCGCGTTGCTGCGCGTGGCTCTGCAGTGCCGCTTCCGCCTCCTACCGTACTTTCTAAGCGTCAACAACGTCTCCGAGAGCGGCATCCCCGGCACACCACAGCGCTGCCGCACGCCGGCGACGCCGAACCTGCTCAACAGCCCCGTTGCCGAGTCCATCACGAGTGTCGGTCATTACGATCCGCTGTCGCAGTGCTTGTCGTTCCAGAAGATCGCCGACGACGCCGAGTTTGTTGTGCTGCGCCGTTCTCGCACCGACGCCGGCGAGCGCACGCATGGGTGGAAGGAGACAGTGGTCAACTTGGCTGTTGCGGAGACCGGCAACGGCTCCACGGTGTCGCAGCTGGTGCAGCTGGCCAAGGTGGTCGGCGCCCTCCTCGCCTGCTCGTCGGTATCGGTGAACGGGAGCAGCCTCCTCTCCTCGGCAGAGGTGGATGATGTGGTCAGCGAGATTTTGAAGCGCCGCACCGGTCCACTCTTCCAGGCCATCGCCGTGATGGAGGTGATTATGCATCACACCATGTCCCTCGCCGGGTCGAACCCGCGCAAGAGCGTTCGGGTGAAGCAGCTGCGCCTCATGTACGCCCGTTGGTGCACGCAGAACATCCTCGACAAGTCGGCGGTGATGGACCTGCTGCAGAGTCTGCACGACCCACAGAACGGCTCCGACGTGTACGCCGTGTACCACAATGCCCTCGTCGACGCTGAGCTACCGTGGGAATCTGTGTTGACGTATCTGTCGTAAAACGGGAATGACGAAAAGGGAAAATAACAGCGCATAACGAAAGTGGTAATCGCTTTCTTTATTTAAACAAACAACCGGGCACGAAGTACACGTCTAACTCCCAGTAACTGACAACAAAACCCAACAGAATTCACAAAAGGGAGCTTTCCCCACAACTAAGTAGACCGGCTGATGTGAAGACGGATCAAAGAAGTACGACGGCTCTCCACGTTATAAACGAATCGAGAGTGCTGCAAAGCGAGCCGCGGCTTTCACTGGTGATGTGCGTTTAAGGAGAGAGCCAACGATAATAATGTGTTTTCGAAAATATAAGTTATTTCGTTTTCATTTGTTTGCTGCAAACAAACCATACATACACACATAAAAATACACGCGTAAATGAAGAATTATATATATATATAGAGAGAGAGAGAGAGAGAGAGAGAGAGGTGGATGCGTTTTTCAGTTGTTGCTTGTTTCACGTCTGGCGTCACCGCTAAGGCACAACGTTTATTTCAGTCGCTGATTTTTTTCCTGTGGTTTTTCGAACGAGAGATCACGTAGTAGCGGTGCAGTTTGTGTGAAAGTGTGCTTCGATTCTTCTTTTTCATTTATTTACCTTCCTGCTTTATTACTGTACGCGTACTCTCTACCTACCAGTCTTTTCACACCCAAACCTTGTGTTTGCTCTTTCCTCGTTTCTTCTTCGAGTCTCTTTTCAACGAGAGCGTGGAGAGAGTTTTCTTTGCATCAGTACCATTCATTGATTGCTAGAAGGCCTTTGTTTTTCTCATTTTGCCTTTGTAGAAACGTGCAAGCATTTTTTTTAGAGGTTTTTCAAGCAGCCACTCTCTTTCCGTTTTGGGTGCACACTGCCAGTACCAGGAGCAACCGCAGTCTTTTCACATCCCTTCCTCTTATTGCTTTTCCTCATAGAAGGCGATTCCACTGGCTTCTTCCTGTCACACACGCTAAAAGGAAGGCTCCTCACGGCTGCATTGCACACATTTTTCACCTGTTCTCCTTCCTTTGCTACCTTTCAAGATGAGCTCAATACCCTGCGCGTTGAGAAAGCAGCATGACAATCAGGCGACTACACATAATTGTGTATACCAAGACCTGTAACGAAGACGCGTTTTCCTACGTCACACACTTCACACAAGTAAACCATACACGCAACTGCTTGACGAGGTTCCTCCTTGCACTGCCTCCGCGTGTCTTTTAACGAACTTGTCGTTGCCATTACCACCGCCTTTTTCTTCGACGTATAAAAACAAGGCGTTTTTCCTCGTGAACACACGTCGCCTACGAATTAAAGCCAGTGATCGCACCACCTTCTTTGCGGCACCTTTCTTCGAAAGGCTTCACCCCCTTCTCTCGCTTGCGTTCTGCTCTCGTTTCTTTTTCCCTCCCGGAGGGAAAATGGGCTTTGTACGCTATATTTAACGGTTGAGGTTGCTGCCTTCTGTTTTTCCCTTTTCCTTTTCCTAAGATCGAGCCAGTCGAGTTGATCGATCCCACCACTAAGATTTAAGATGACTCGCTTTACTATTATTATTGCCTTACTCGCCATTTTTATTTTATTATTTTTCCTTCACAGTGCCTGCACAGCCTGGCTGATGATGGAGAGCGAGCGGTCTGCATCAGCAGTATTTGTTATGGTGTTGAGATAGAAGAAACGACAGCAGCAGAAGACGCTCCTTTCTCTCTATCCTCCTCACGTTAATTTAAAACACTAACACCCCACTTGCTTTACATCTCTACTGTTCCTCTTGCCGTGCTCGTGCTCTGCCGCGCTTCCATCTAGCCATTAAATAGCCAAGAAGTAAACAAAGCTGTGCCAGTTTTCTCCTTTTTCTTTCTTCATCTTACACCGGCTTCGGTAACCCGCTCGAAGCGGAGCAATGGGCTTCAGCTAAGTGATGCGTGCCTTCCTATAGCCCTTCCCGTTTTGTCAGCTATCGTTCTCTTTACGAGTACGAGAGTGGATAAATCGCGCACAGCTCACTACGCTTGCCTGCTATCCTCATTTCAGCTGCCCCGTAACTCACCCAATAAAGAAGAGCCGTTATTCTCTGTTCATGCTGATCCTCTGTAAGAACGCGAACAAACTGAACAGCACTGCCTGAGTTGAACTCTGGTTTATTGTTGCCCAAGGCAGGGATGGGAATAGCACCGGCCCTCTTTCTGTCACGCCACCAGGCTTACGCTGGCCACTACGGAGGTACTACTCCTCCAAGGGTTTTCGCATGTTCGCAAAAGTGCTCGCAGAATACAGGAATAATCCCTTCCGCTGCATTTTTGAAACTGCTGCGTTTGACATCCGAAGGTGCCAACTTAAAAGGCTTAGACCTTGACGTCTCTTAGCCTAGCTACCAAGAACGTGCCGTTTCATTTTCGATTTCTCCACCCTCTTTGCTCTCCTCCCCCGTTGCTCTTGAGCTCTTTCTCCTTCTCTCCCTCTCACTTCACAATTCGCAGCTTAGCGCTGTTGCCTTAGCGGTAGACCTAAACGCCATGAGCCATTTCTTAGGTGGCACCTTGGCCATCTTGCTTGGTGGCGCGAGCAGTGCCATGTGGCGCACCTCACAGCAATCCGAGCAACTTGCCGCACAGTGTGCCAAAAAGCCCACAAGCACATTTTCCCCCGACGAGTTCAAACCCTTCAAGCTTCTTTCCTCCCGCTACGAGTCGCACGACACGCGCCGCTTCTACTTCGCCCTCGAGAGCCAGGAGGACAACTTCAGCATGCCGGTAGCGTCGTGCGTCGTGGCCAAGTTCACGGACGCTGACGGCAAGGACGTGGTCCGGCCGTACACGCCAATTTCTTCCAATAGCACCAAGGGCCATTTCGAACTGCTCGTAAAAAAATATCCGAAGGGTAGGATGGGCAACCACCTCTTCGCGATGCAGCCCGGGGAGGAGCTGTTGATCAAAGGGCCTTTCGAGAAGTTTGTGTACAAGCCGAACATGTGGAAGCACGTGGGCATGATCGCCGGTGGTACTGGAATTACCCCAATGTTTCAGGTGATCCGCAGCATCCTAGAGAACCCGAAGGACAAAACGAACATCTCCCTCATCTACGCGAATAACCAGCGCCGCGACATCCTGCTTGCCAACGAGCTCGTCGAGATGCAAAAGGTCTATAACAACTTCAACATGTATCTGACGCTGCTGGAGGTGCCTCACCGCTGGTTGGGCGGCATCGGTTACGTCAACGAGGCGATGATTTCGACCTTTATGCCAAAGCCCGGGGAGAAGAACACAAAGATTCTTGTCTGCGGACCGCCGCCGATGCTGCAGGCAATCAGCGGTGACAAACTCTTCGAGGCTGGGAAGCCGCCGCAGCAGGGCGCGATCGGTGGTCTGCTGAAGACACTAGGCTACAAGGAGGATCAGGTCTACAAGTACTAACGCATCGACAGCCACAGGGACCCTCTCCCTTTCACTCTGCGCAGAGTCAGAATGTCCGTGGAGTAAACCACGTCTTGCGCTCTGTCTCTATTGCCGATTGTTTTGCTTTTTTCCCCTGTGTTGCTTCGCTGCGGGGTCCCGGGCGTGGTGCACCGTCGAGTTAACATCTGGCTGTGTACGTGAAACCATATCTTTATATATATATATATATATGCGTGTGTGTGTGTGTGTGTGTGAACGACAAACTAACGAGGCGATATCGTCGGGAAACGGTAGCGCGATGTGACTTACGGATTCTTATTTTATTTCATTTAAGTATTTCCTTTCTCGAACCAAAAAGGGATGCGCGGAGAGTGCCGTAGAAATTATGGTTAGCGTCTAGCGTTTGAACAAGCTCAAAGAAATGAAAGCCAAATCTCAACTGTAGGACTGCCATACAGCTCAGAGAGAAAACAAAGGAAACGTGCAGTGGTTTTCTCGTACGCTTTTTAGCTGTTTGGTCCTCCTTGCTTCCCCTGTATTTCATCGTACGTGGGCGAGAACTAAACATCCGGACAAATGTATTGTATTGTTTCGCTTTCTTGGCCAAACTCGATGAGGGGAAAGAAAGTTAGCGTTTCAAAGTGCTAGCAAAGCACCTCACACAGCCTTTTTTGAGGTTGTGGTAGGAGCAGTGCGGTGCTACAGAAGTGCGTTGATTGCCAGCTTTTGCTTCTTTGTGGTTGTAAATTCGAAAGTATACCTGTTTTGCTTTGCCGTCAGCTCTTCGGAGGAGCATCGGTGATTAAAATGCGGTAAGCTGTTAACGAACAAAAAAAATGCCTTTATCCGGCTTAGACCTGTTCACATTTTGCTTTTGTCGTGACCTTTCCCCTTAGCTTTGACTACTGCTGCCGCTTTCTTCTTATTAACGTGACAAAAGAGCCGTGTCTCGTCTGCTTTCGTAATCACCGTTCTTTCAAGTGCTACATAGTTCTTTCTGAAGTGCGTCCCGCTTGCTTCGGTTTCTCTCTTTTTTTTTTTTTAGCTTTACGTAGGCAGCCCATCAGCCTTCAGCTGTCATTTATCGTCTAGGGTATATCTCTCTCAAGCAACAGCAATAACAATGCCAACCCCTACCGATCCTGATGCCGTCTCTCCGTATATCCAGAAGGAGGAGGACCTTGACGGCAAGAAGCTCACGACCACCGTGAAGTCGTACAAAAACACAGAGTTTCTCAACGGCAGCGCGGGCCGTATGATTCGCATCATGTGCGAGTTCGAGGAGCCGAAGGAGCGCCTGCGACGCAACTACATCCGCTCTACCTTTCTCTTCTTCGGAAGTGCACGGTCAATGACGAAGACGCAGTACGACGCCACCATGCGAGGCCTGCGGGCGAAGTTGTCGGAATGCAGTGACCCGGTGGACAAGGAGGCTATTGCGGCGGAGCTGGCCAGGTTGGAGAAGACGGAGTGGATGTGTGAGTGGGTCGAGGTGGTCGAGCGACTAGCGACGATGGTGGCCGAGTTCGCCAAAAAAGAGCAAGACCTCATTAACCGTAGCTACAAGTACATTCCTGACTACTTCAAGCTATCGCCGGAAGACAAGACGCAGTCCATCGATGAGCTCGAGGCCAACTTTGACGACCTCGTTGTGACGACAGGCGGCGGCCCCGGCTTTATGGAGGCGGCGAACCGCGGCGCCGCATCAGTGCCCGGTGCTAAGACGATGGGCATGGGCATCTCGCTGCCATATGAGAAGGGGCTCAACCGCCATGTCACCGACGGCCTTGCCTTTGAGTTCCACTACTTCTTCACGCGCAAGTACTGGATGATGTACTCGTGCCGCGCCATCGTCGTCGCCCCCGGTGGCTTCGGCACGCTGGATGAGATGTTTGAACTGCTCACACTGAAGCAGACGCGGAAGATTCCGTCTCTGCCAGTGGTGCTGCTTGGCAAGACGTTTTGGCATTCAGTGATCAACTGGCAGGCGTTGGCTGAATTCGGCGTCATCTCGCAGGCTGATATTGACGGCATCTTCTTCACTGACTCCGCTGAAGAGGCGGTTGAGTACATCAAAAATTTCTACCTCCACCTTGCAGAAAAGAAAAAGTGAGTGCACTTTAAATGCGTGTCTCGTTTTCTCCTTTCTTCATCCTTTAGCACGTTTTCGTGATTTCCTGTTCTTTTTCACGGTGCTTCCATTCGTATAAATAGCGAAACAAAGCTGCTGTGAGGCCTGTTTTCGTTCTTCCTTTCCTCCACTGGTAGTCTTCTCGTTGCACACCTACACAATTAACAGATTCAGAAGATGGATGCTACCAAGCAAAATGTGTATAAGCGGGGTATGACTGCTGCGGCTTTCTTTCGCACGTCGCGTTTTCTAATGTGGCCACCGCCTTCTGTCTTTTCTCTGACGTTGCCACGCACCAACCGCGCTCCCCAACGCTAACAAAACTGGCGTTTGCTGCTGTTCGCTATTTACTGCTGACTGTCCTGTTTCATTTCCTTTTCTCATCAATTTCTCCAAAGTCTCGGCTCTGGCGCTGCACTGTTCTTTGTTGCTACCTTAAGTCTAAATAAGGTGACCTGTGCGTCCGTCTGTGTGCGCGAGCGGGTGTGCGTGCCTGCTGTCTCTTGCTTCGCAGTGTTTCTTCTACTATGACTGAATGCGTCCTTACCTGTCTCCGCGACGCATGAATCAGCAGACGAAGCGATTGAGACTTGTCGGCCTCGTTGTCTTCTGTGGGCTGTTACTTCTCCTCTTCGCGGCGTACCGCCGCTACCCCGCGATCACGCCGTGCGATTCGCCATACGCTAATATATATGACGTCGTCATCGATGCGGGCAGTACCGGATCGCGAGTGCACATCTTTCAATTTGAGCGCGCTGGAAATGGCGTTGTCCTCCTGTCAGAACGCTTTCGCCGCACCGAACCTGGGTTGTCATCGTATGCCCTGAACCCGGACGGCGTCCGCACCTCGCTGCACAGCCTTCTCGACTTGGCGGCGGAGGCGGTGCCGCGAAGCTACTACGCGTGCACGGCGGTAACGCTGAAGGCGACGGCCGGGCTCCGCCTCCTTCCCGAAAGCCAGCAGACGGCTATTCTCGACGTGGCACGGGAAACACTCTCTAAGTCGCCTTTCCACTCTCGCGGCGCCTCCATCATTTCCGGTGCACAGGAAGGTGTCTACGGCTGGTTGACGGTGAATTATTTGCTGGGCAACATCGATGGTGGCACGACGGCGGTGACAATTGACATGGGCGGTGCCTCGACACAGGTGGTGTTCGAAATGGAGAAGGCAGTGGGTGAATGGCTGCCTTTCAACTACGTCCATCAGCTGCGCACGCCGATGCGACCAATAGCGTTGTATCAGCACAGCTACCTGGGCCTCGGCCTCAACGAAGCAAAGCGTACGATGCTGACAGCTTTTGCGGTTGCTAATGGTACCTCGTCCTTTGCGTGTTTCCCAACCGGCTACACGCAGCAGCACGACAACGTACTGCTGCACAACGACGCGGCGGCCGACTTCGACGCATGTGTAGAAATGCTTCGCGCACATGTCGTCAAACGTCCGGAATGTATGTTTACCGCGTGTGGTGCCCACGGCGTGCCGCAGCCGCCGCTATCGTCTGCCTCCGGGTCTATCTACGCGTTCTCGTACTACTACGATCGCCTTCACCACTTCCAGCTGAGTGACGGCCCTGTGACGGTTGCCTCCTTCAGGGAAAAAGGCAAAGAGGCGTGTCAGCGCGATTCGCAGCCGCAGTCCACCACACCACCAGAGACACTCTGCATGGATATGGCGTACTTGTACACATTCTTAACTCAAGGTTTGATGCTCACAGACGAAGCGCCACTTAACGTTCCCAATCGCATCGCCGGGAAAGCGGTGTCCTGGTCCCTTGGCTCTTCTCTTTCTGTTGTGCTTAATATGGAATGAGAGAAACGGCTTGAAATCTTTTACATTTCCCTCACATCCCCTGCGCCACGTGAATGCGGCCGCCAGAATACTAAAAAGCGTTGAGTAAAGAATGCTCTTGGTTGTTTCCACGGTCGCTTATTTGCGGTCAAATAGATACCTGCTTTAAGAATAATCGGATGGACGCATCGCACGTTGCCGTGGTATGTGCTGACGAAAGCTTTTGCGTTGTCGACAAACAGGGGCCCTTCAACAAATGCTGATCTTACAGGGGCTAACACTGGCTCTTCCTTTGCTTCCTCTCTTCAATCGTTTCATTCAGTCTCCCTCTGTAACGCACTACATCAGCTTCGCTCACAGAAGAGAATTGAGGAAACTTGTTTTACCCAAAGTTCATCAGCCTCAATACATGAAGGCAGCTGACGTTTAAAGCGTAAAAACACTCGAGCAGGAGTTTTTACCTTTCTACAACTGCTTTGTGAGGTACGTGAGTGGAGCACTACTGCGCAGTAACACAGTATCTTCTTTTCACCACGCCGCGTACGGCAGTAGCAAGGCATCGCCAACTACAGAAGTCTTCCGTCACACAATGTGGTGAGAAATAAGAGTCGACCGTGAACAAACAGAGACCATCTGTTAAG
This sequence comes from Crithidia expoeki, assembly GCA_900240875.1. Taxonomy (NCBI): domain Eukaryota; phylum Euglenozoa; class Kinetoplastea; order Trypanosomatida; family Trypanosomatidae; genus Crithidia; species Crithidia expoeki. The sequence goes on from OESE01000177.1 coordinate 205,797, forward strand.
AGATATTATGCTCAGCCCATGCTACTGAAACTAAGGAAGACAACACATGCATCGCTGAGCTTCACCGTTGCAACGACAAAACACCATTTCTACTCGTCACTGCTGCGGCGCGGCCGTCTGGTGAGGAGTACCAGATGTGGCCAGTAGCAGCCCGCTGGGTGCGTGCGCCGTCAGAAGTGTTTCATTCGTGAAGTGCAGCAGTGCAGAGCAAAGGTGCAGAAGACGAAAGGACGCAAGTTTCCATGATCCAACAGACCTCTCTGCACAGCTTCGCTCCTCGAAGAGGCCAGCCGAAAAGAGCAGAAACACACCGGCTCAGAAAAAGCACTTGCAGCAGCAGTTCGTAACCTCCGTCGCCTTGAGGGGATAGCACGAAGTGTTCACAAAGGAACGCTCTTGACCACCACCAGGCGCGCGTATAGGCCAGTGCACTTGGACTGAAGTTGCAGCCGGTGCACTTTGCACACTCAGTGCACAGCGGGGCTATCTCCCGAGGCATGTTAAGCATTTTTGAGGTAGTTTTTTTTTTTTAGAATTCAGTTTCTTCACCGGCGATTCGAGAAATGTGCAGAGAAGTTTCAGATTAGTGTGAACTCCTACGATCTGGACTATTGGAAGTGAGCATGACCCGGAAAACACTTTAGGATGTGCGACAGGCAGTGCAGCACTTTTTATTCTGTCCTGTTAGCCTTTTACAATCGCCGCACGTTGACGATAAAAGGCGAGTGCTTCAGTCATGGCATTAACATTGATGAGTGCGCGTTATCATCGTTTTGCTCAGCACCGCAATTGCCGGTGCGCTACGCTACACTCCACTGCTGTCCGCAGCTAGCGCATTTCTCTGCGCTGTTCCAGTTGCACCACCTGCGCTGCGTGGCGGCTTTGAATTGTGGTGCTTGGTGGAACGTAAAAAGGAAAGCTAATCTGCGGTGCTTACCGAGCTGTACGTCTGCTTTGGTGAGCCTTTGCGGCGTGTTTCTGCACCCTCGGTAGCGCACTGCGACTAGAAAAGCTAGGGGCTGCTTGCTGTGGCGTACGGGGCTTCGGTGGTCTGCGTGTGTGCCCGTTGCTGATACACTGCAACCTAGACGGCGACAGAAACCTGTGGCGCCTTTGAAGCCTCGGTGGAGCGTCACGCTTCAAAAAAAAAATTGTGCATTGACCTTGATCCTTGCAGCGCGTCGATGGACTTTCCGCCTGGCCCTAACTAAGAATTGCCAACGTTTCTTTGAGCTCGTTAAGAGTTTCCACAGTCTTGCGTCATCGGCGTGCATGAAGAGCGCTTGCACTAGAGGCTGGAACACGCGAGACCTTAGTAATGTGTATTGAGTGTCTGCGGACCTGACCGTTTTAACCCCCGGGATTCCGTATCCGTACGGATACCTCGGCAACGTTGTTTGCAAAGCTGGTCTAAAAAGGAGTGGCACTGCGATTGTCCCACCAACAGGAGCGTTCCTGACCCTATCATCAGCTTGGCCCAGCCAGTTACCAGCAGCTGCTTTGCACGGCAATTTCAGACGCAGTGAGCGAACAAGTTCCGAAACGGCTGTCCAACGCCACTTGTGCGGAAATACAGCCGTATACGTAGGGTTGTTGATCGGATCACGCTGTCAGGGGGCGTTTGCCTGTAAGTAACTTTCACCGTTCTTTCATAAATTGGTTGTGCTTGTCGCCTTTTCATTGTTCAATTGCAGCTCTCGTTTCTTGTACCATCTGCCGGTGTCCTCGCGGCGCTTTTGCCAGGTGTCGCTACGTCCTTTCCTGTGCTCTGTTCTCTCTTTTCTTTCCATGACGAGTGCACAGTCACTTGACGCAGGTTACACCGCTGCTTACGCCTTGCCTGCCAGCCACCCCAACGCGCGTTCGTGCCATTTAGAGCGGTTAATCAGGGTGACACCATCTTTACTCGCTCATTCATTGTAGTTTTGTTTTGTCCGTTATACCCCTCTTTCCACAGCTTTGCTGGAAGAGGGCAAGCACCCCTGTCTTCATCTCCTTTATACCCTCGTCGCTTCCACGGGTGGAGCTTCTTCCGTGTCTTTTTAACAGGATGTCTGCCCACCTGAGGAGCCCTGCATCGCTTTACCCCTTGTCCCCAGGCCACTTCAGAGTAGGCGGATGCCTCCTTCTTCAGCACGGCCTTGCTCACTACGTGGGCCGCTGGTTTTTTGTATGAGGGTGTGTTTGAGGCCACGGAAAACGGCGTCCTCGTGAACTTCTCGTTCAGCGCAGTTGAATCTTGCCTTGCACGGACCGCAACCGCTGGCAGTGGCGGCCGACGCCCTTTGCGCCTATTGCTGTCGTGGAGGCTTGCCGACTACGCTGAGCGTGCGCAGGAAGAATGCCTTTTGCGGCGAGGAAACACCTGGGAATTCCACTGTTAAGAAATCACAGTTGCGTCACGCAGCCGCTGCGTTTTCCTTTTGTTGATCGCCCTTGATGCACGGGTGCGGCAGAGTGAGGGAGCAATTTACAGCTCGCTTCAGATCAAGTTTTTGAAGAGTTGAAGCATGTTCGGTTTGACGTAAACACATGCTTGCAATGGCTTTCTTGTCGGTGCTGAGAAGCAGTTAATCTGCTTTTAACTTCATGGACTTTGTGGGTCTCTTGTCACATGTGTTGCGGCTTCCTTTTGCTCTCCCTCTCTCATTTGTGTACAATTGGGGTCAAGTACCAAGAGGAAAACGTTGCGTTGCTTGCATTGAGTCGCGTGTGTTCACTCCTTACGCCCATAGGCTCTATTCGAGAAGCCTCTTGCTTGACAGTGCGCGCTTGTTGGGCGGATTTTGCTCTCCCCCTCTTTCCTGCTTCCCCCGGGTAAGTAAAGTAAGTGTGTGGATGAACGGATGTTGCGCCAACACTGCTCAACGTGCGCGGAAACTACAGGAAGGACTTGCGGGACTTTTAGATACCCTCTTGTCTTGCGCTGTGTGCTTTTACTTTTTGCCTTCCCCTGTGACGTGCCTGCAAACCGAAGGCGGGAAACGCGTGGTGCAGTAGTCTTTTTTTCTGCGTCCACTTACGGAGCACTTCTGGATCTACGTCATCGGCAAAGGTAAGTGAATGGTGCTTCCTACGCTAGAGGCATGTGGCTCGGTACACACTCCTCTTTTTGTTCCGCACCCGCTTCTGCACCCTTGCCATGCCACGTTTCTGTGCCTGCACGGTATAGCGAAGTCGCGCTTTTTTAGCATGCACACCGTTCAGGTTGCAGCGGGGCTACGTGACTCACAGTCCAGCTCCTGACGCTGGACTTTTAGAAGCACGCTGCAGACTTGAATGCGGTGCCCCTTAGCTACGGGGGTTGTTGCGGCAACCGCACGACGTTGTCACGCTGGCACACCGGTACCGTTGCGCAGGTGATGTGTTTCGTGCGCAAAGACCTCCTTTGAGGAGCTTCTTCTGTCGTGCACTGGGTGCCTCTTGTGCCGTCGATGCAGCTCGACGCGGAAGAGTCGGTGTGGAAGGCGCCGGGTGACGAAAACTGCATTACAGCGGGTTGCGTGGTGAGCAGCTCTGCTGTCTTTTTTGATGCACCCACAAAGATGTTGAACTCGCAGTGATGGGCAATTGTGTGTCAGCTAACACTGGTGACTAGCGTGAGCGGCACGCGGGACGACGCACTCGCACCCCTCACCGGTGCAGGAGTGCCACGACTGGCAGTGCTGCCCACCAGCATGACTTCAGTAGCTGGCCTCATGTAAGCCGGTAAGAGGTCCTGTGGGGTCAGAGCGGCAACCCCCTCTGTGCGTTGATGACGTCCGTGCACCTAACGCAGGTTTCTATCGTATGCGAGGTTGCGGCGTGTGGACGTGCTGTTGCTGCTGCTGCATGCAACTCACACTGCGCAGCAGCAGCATAAATGCAGATGGGCGAGGCGCGTTTGACCAACTGTGCTGAGCCGCGTGAGTTGTCATCTTTGGCCAGCCCCTCGCACTTGCGCAGGTTAACGGGCACCACCTGTAGTTTTAACGACGCTGGTCGACCTGCTGCATTGTCTGCGGCTGGAAAGGCTCGACGATTCACATAATGCAACTCTAGCATCCCCTTCTTCGCTTGCTCGTGTCCCTTGCCCCGCGAAGCCCACAGCTGCGTATTCCGGTCTGCGCAGCTTCGATGCTCTTCACGCATGGCCGTCACTAGGAATACTCGATGCACCGTGGGTCATCGGCCTTGACCACTTTGGCGGCCTTGCCGTTGCACCGTCTCTTCGGAGGCTTGCTGCGTCTCTCTGTGGGCTGCGTCGCGTAAGCGGCCTCAGCGCCTGCACGGTGCTCACAGAGATTAGCGTTTCCAGCAACCGTATCCACAGTCTTTGAGGCCTCGCCGGCACACCGCGCTTGAGAAGGCTCGCGGCACGGCATTGTAAGCTAGACAATCTACAAGCCCTCGCCAGCTGCCCCGCTGCTGAAGAAAGTGAACGTATCCGAAAAGAGTGACCCTCGAGATGTCCGTAGCCTCATTGAGGCCACCATCCAACTACCCCAGATGTGCGCGGCTGCAGCGTCACAAATGCCCACCTGCTCCCCGCTTCAGTGAGGGCGATTAGCAGTTAAAGACCTTTGTGTGTTCACCGTCGTGGTGGGACTCATTGCCATCAAAGTGCGTTGAGTTTTTTCTGAGTAAACGCGTCGTCAGCTTGGGCTTGTCATGACAAACTCCACTTTGAGCGGTCTCCTTCAGCACATCTTTAAGTGCGCAAGACGCGCTTGTTGAAACTGCCACGGACGCCTGCTCAAGGTTTAGAGTGTTTTTTCTGGGTCGCTCGGCTTTCATTGCGCAGATCTTCACACACTGGCAAAGTGCTTCACTTTATTGTTGCTAAGTTGCATTTTGGTTTCGGTCGCATCTCCTTCTTCACTCAGTAGCGTGCTCCGTTGCCTTCGGATTCCACACCTTAGCACCTGCATTTTCTTTCGTGGCGTTCTCATGATGACGTAGTTGCTTCTAGACCCCAACTGCTGAAGCAGATGTTGTGCTGCCCTACGTACTCCCAAACGGGTTACTGCACCGGAGAGAAGAGGGAAACAACGGTGCCTCCGGTTTCTTTTCCTCTTCGGGTTCGGGCATTATTTCGTCCCATTCTCTCCCACGGCGTTCTCTGTTTTTGTTTATTGCTCTTCGCTTTCCAGCGGTCGAATTCTCTTCCTGTGAATTCCTTTTCAATTTCACCTTCTCATGCTGATCGCTCCGCAATGCTTCTCACACCAATTTCCGTCTTCTCCATGTGACGCCTGCGTGGTCGCGTCACAACTGGCCTAACCATTTTTCTTTCTCGTAAGTCTCCACCAGCCATCGTCAGTCGTTGCCCCTCACTGTTTCTTCACGTTTTTAAACCAACACGGCAAAGTGCACCTCGTGGAGGTGCTTTGCTGCACAGAGAGGTTTGCTATTGCCTTTCAGTGAGGCCACACCTTGGTGCCTGTTCTAGTTAAGATGTTGGTCTCTTTGTGTTGAATTGCGCTCGGCTACTGTACAGCGACTGTTCTCAGCCACAATCGAAAAGCGCAAGACAGAATATCTGAACGGTAAATTGGATCCTGACGTTCAACGTGCATTGCGAAAAGTGGTCCCACATGAGGACGCAACGCCGCATACGCGCTCTTCCTGCAGTTTGTGCACGCCTGCCTCCAGGAGTTTCACGACAATAACAAGAGGGGCGTCCCTGCCGCATGACGCCTGTGAACGCAGCTGCAATCTTTCGAGGCTGAAGTAAATCCTTGTCTCTTGTACTGCTAACGGGATGCCACAGCTCCCATGCGGCAATGGTTTTCCTTTTCGGCTCGTTGAGACTGTGTGTTTGCTGCCTTGTTTTCTCCCACCTGCAGTTGCTCTCGTCTTGTCATCGACGGTGCTGCGACGAAAGACAACTGTTGGAGTGAGAGGCTCGTATCAATTTCAGACCGTGCAGATGCTCTTTTGCAAGGGCGAGTGGATTGAGTGCCTATTCTACACCCGCAGCTGTGCCACTTCATCCTGGCACTATTACACTTTACTTGGCAAACTCACACTGAGAACAAAAGATAGCAGCCAATCGCCGACCCACTTACTATGCTCAGTGAAAAGAAACACTACTGCATTGCTGTGGTGAAATGAAATCAGCAAAACGACGACTCGCATAAGATGGGGCTGTGCGTTGCGGTCCCTTCGTTCGTGCGCCACACGATCATCAGCAACAGCAACAATTCTCCCTCTCATCACCTTTGTTTCCTGGCTACCTTCTTTCTCCCCCACTTTCTCGTGCCACTAGCGTCTAGTAGTGCTTCCGCCGTCGTGGCTGGTGGCAGCAGTTCCCTTGTGAGGGCTTCCCGGCATACGCCAGATGGCGGTGATGTATGCTCTCCTACTCAGGCTTTGTTTTCGCTGTTTGATCCCGAGTACCACAGCGTTGTCAGCTACACGCATGGCGCGCACACGCTTGGGGGAAGTGACTGCGATTGTACGCTGTGCGTTGCTGACCAGGACGGTGGCGCCATGCGTGAGAGAGGGATGATTACTTCTGAATCCTTTGCTGTGGGACACAACGTTGCCGGTGAAGAAGGCACGTTGCGTGTATAGGAAAGTGTGCTGGTGGCTGCAATGTTGCAACACATTGACGCTGGCAACTCAGATGGTGGTGAACATAGGGCGGACGCCGTTACACTCAACTGCCTTCTGCGTGTGGGTGCCTTCTCTGAAAACAAAGTGCTGTCTCCATGAAGCAGCATGCAGCAACCACTGAGCTTTGGCGCTACATAACTACAAGGGAGGAGGTTGATACCTTTCCATGAGCAGGCACTTGAGATGTTGTACTGACGCACAGGTGTTGATAGTGAAGGTCATGTCTTGGCAGATACTCGAAGTCATTGAAGCTCTACGTCGCTGTAACCTTGTTGGAAATGGAGGTGATACCCTGGCCATCCTGCACACTTGTAACCGTTCTATTGCGGCTTCACTATGTAGACTTGCACTCTGATTTCGCTACAGCGTTGCCACGTAGCCAGCTACTAGAAAGGTGACACTCCATGTGACAGGCTCGTACGTCCATCACCATCTTTTGGCGGCGAGTCGTTGCTGAACACGGCAGTGTTACGACGACAACAGTGCTCACCCATTCACCAGCACAATGTGACATTGAATTGCTGGCTGCAGGAAGCATGCTAGTGTTACGCAGGAAATACGCGCTACGAAACCCGGGTGCTTTACAGATGGGAACAATGAAAGGGGACATCGCCACGCATAAAGGCACTTGCCGCCACGCTGCGAAACTCTGCCACTACTAGCAAGGACAACGGCAGTACCGTGTGCCGGTGCACCTGTTATCCCGATTTCAATGTGAAGCATTAGAGATACATGTTCACCATTCGGGAACAGCGCGGTATTGCCAGCAGCTGGGCAGATGAGGCGGTGCGGTGTAGTCAAAATGCATGTAATCACCCTGCGACGCGGCTCCATCGCTCGGAGGAGCAGAACTATAACTGGGAACTGCGCGGTGCATCTGGTAGTGTTTCTGTGGTGTTCCATGCGACGTCGTTGTGGAGAAATGTTGATGCTGATGTTAACGACGGCGTCATTACCCAGACACGCTGTCACTATTCCCTAGCTACGGTGCCGTCTCAACAGCACACGCACTCATCTCCACACTGTTTCTTTCGACAGTAACGCTGACACCAGGGGGCATGCACGTGTTTATCGTTGCAGTGAAGCGGACCTTCATCCCGCAAGAAGGACGACTACCTGCTGCAGTCAGTGCCACACTGTACTGCATTTATGTTCGCAATGAAAGCGCTGCTGTAGAAAGCAGGAGTGCTCGACAGACTGCAGTGCAGCGGTGCTCCTCACTGCAAAGGCGATGTGATAGCTAATTAGCCAGTGTCGCGAACAGAATTGAGTAGAGCACTATTACTGTGCGTAGGCTCCTTCGCAGATATTTGCAATGTGGATGCAAAGACAGACCTTGATCCTCGCAGTGGTGTGGCAGCGCATTGTCAATGACGGCGAACTCGGCATTATACACAATAAAGACATTTGTGGCAGCGTGGGAGAGCAAACTGGATCGAGGTCAAGGGTGCGTGCTGCGAAGCTGTGCTGCTATCATGGCGCGGGGCACATAGTCACCCACGGGTGCCACAGTGCAGTGCCACAGCAAGAAAAGAGTGGAGGTGGTGTTGTTGTGAGAGTGCGCTTTGGGCTAGCGTTGCTACACGCGTTTGCATGTTAAGTCACAAGTACGGTGCCACCACAGTGGGGCTGGGCACCGCTCCGTAAACTGACACTGTGTGGTTTTAAAAGGCATAGGCTCAACGAAGTGAGACTTTGCATTGCCGCTGGAAAGACGAGTGGCACCACACCCGGCAGGCAGACACACGCTCATCGTCATCAATGTCCTGTAAGGTGAAGTCCTCGACGTGGAGTACTCTGTTGTCATGCTGAAGGCTTGTGCTCAACAGTTTGCATGAACAGCGCACCACCGCTGCTCACACAGAGGGTGGTATTAAAGCATGGGCGTGCATACTTGACACGGTGGGCTGACGCAGCGTCAGCGACTACACGGGGGATTTTGTGGTTGTGGGGATGTGACACTGCTTTCTCACACTGCAGCTCTGCATTGATGCTGGTAAAAAATAAGTGCACACCGTGCGAAGCTTCACCATCGCCACCACACCGCCTCGACACCGTTACGAAGACGCGCTTTCGTCATCCCGCTGTGCCACACAGCTCTACTGACAAGGGAAGCGGCACGACACCTTACGGCTGTGTACTTATCGCCACGAAATGTTGCACAAGCTCTCTGTAAAGGGCCGCTATGTTGCGTCGCCGCTGCTTGTGTAAAAGACGGATGGGGGCCAACAGCATCAGCTTGCCGAAGTGGAGTGCCGTGCTGACACCGGCAGCGAACGTGGCATCAGTGCGGGGATGCGCACGTGCCCATCACCACACCATGCTGCTCCGTGAGGAAAACTAAGCGCTATTAAGGAGACACACCTTCGTTTTTGTACTGCTGCTGCATTGTCGCCATTGTGGAGGTCAACAGTGATGGGTACGTTGCTGCAACTGCCTGGCGTACGCAATGACGACGGCAACGGATTAACGACGCACACGTACACACACACGTACACACACACGCACACACCATCGTCACACCGCTGTGGCGAAGCATCCTTGTTGACAACACCGTTGACTCCATTGTGAGCGTGCACGCTTGTCTTTGTGCTGAGGATACGTGCTTGCTACCGTGTTGGAAAGGCCGCTGACACTTCACTCGGCAGGCAGACACTCTCAACTCCAAGCCGGGGGACTTTACGGAGGCTGATGAGGAAGCCAGTAGTACCACACATAGTTCGCAGGTGTAATCATCACGTTGTGGTGCATCAGTGTTGTTACGGTAGACGGATTCACGACGTAAGGTTCTCATCCTAATACCATGCCTTAGACCATTGCTCAAAGTAAGGATGCATTTACAGACCTTACACTTAAACACTGCATTGTTCCCGACTGGGAGGGCAAGCGTCACATCCGGCACAAACCGCCATCACCGTCTTCGCATAGCTGGTGTGAGGCACTGCTGTGGTCAAGGGGAGCGTTAGCTCTACCTGGAGGTGCAGTGGCCACCACGTTGCGACAAACGTTACGCCGTGGTGAAACAGCGGACGGTATACTCCATCTTGCGGACCCTAGTGCCCACCATCGTCCTGCCAGCCTGGGTTTCTCGTGCTGCAAAGCGCGTGGTGTTAGAGACAGGTCGCGAAGTGTCTTCCGCAGACTGCTTCAAAGCATTGCTATTTCTCACAAGGGTGGGAGCGGCGACGGCATGGCAAGATCACGCTCAGCAGCTTCACTTATCTGCAACGCAGCGCATCATCACTGACATCTCAAGGGTCGTTTTGTTGTCATGACACGCAGCCCTCCACACCACTGCACTGCAACACTCCAGGGAATGAAAGAAACAATGCTGTCATCTTCCTCCCTCATCTGTGCTCTCGGCGTGTCTGTGTGTGGTGTTCTTTCGGTCGTGTGGCAGGAAGGTGTTCCCGGACACGTATTTGCACACTCTACTTCACCCACCTTCGTTTCACAAGACAGTGGACACTCACCTGCACCAAGGGAGCCGCCGGACTGTGCATGATGCATTTGTGGGCGGTGTGGTGTGGTCTCTTGCGGTTCAAAAGGAGACCATGCACCTGAAGGTGTCACAACACGCAACCTGCGTGTGCTCGTGGTGCCTGGATGCGTTGGGCAGTTGGCTGTGCGGTGTCTTCGTTGGGGGTTGTGCTGCGTGCTGTCCTGTGAGTAGGCAAAGGTATGGTGCGCCACAGAGGTCCTTGTGCTGCTGAGCCGGAATTGCGGAGGCACTGAAGATAGATCAGGGAAGAATGAGTGGTGGGAGTAACATCGTGCAGAGGTGCGAGTGTATTTCCACGTGAGGACCGAGAGTTTGGCAAAGGAAGTGAGCAGTGTTGTGGGTGGTGTGCCTGCGGTGGTGCGGCTGTGTGGTGTTGGTTGGGCTTGGTGGTGGTGTGGACTGGAGGTAATTTGAAGAGAGAGTGTGCGGCGAGACTGCCTTTGTGGGTTTAGGGGTCACGGGTGTTTAGGGTAGGTGGTGTGACCGAGTGTTTGAAGAGAGTGTGCGGCGAGACTGCCTTTGTGGGGGGGTTAGGGTGGTTGACCAGAAGGGTGTGGAGGAGGGTGGTGGTGGTGACCGAGTGTTTGAAGAGAGTGTGCGGCGAGACTGCCCTTTTGGTTGGAGGTTAGAGGGTCTAGGGTGTTACCGGTGTTTGAAGAGAGTGTGGGCGGACTGCCTTTGTGGTTAGGGTTAGGTTAGGGTGGTGTGACCGAGTGTTGAAGAGAGTGTGCGGCGAGACTGCCTTTGTGGTTAGGGTTAGGTTAGGGTGTGTGACGAGTGTTTGAAGAGGTGGCGGCGAGACTGCCTTTGTGTTAGGGTTAGGGTTAGGTGGTGTGACCGAGTGTTTGAAGAGAGTGTGCGGCGAGACTGCCTTTGTGGTTAGGGTTAGGGTTTAGGGTGGTGTGACCGAGTGTTTGAAGAGAGTGTGCGGCGAGACTGCCGTTAGGGTAGGGTGACCGAGGTGTGAAGAGAGTGTGAGGCGAGACTGCCTTTGTGGT
>OESE01000164.1:0-87482 GCA_900240875.1 Crithidia expoeki
GCATTTGGTGCTGTTGCGGTTAATGCAGAGTCCAAAGCGCCTGTAAGCTCCCCGCTCAAGAGTGCGTTCGGCGCTGCTGCCCCCCGGTGACGGCGACGCCAAGCCGCCCCACCTCTTCACCGTTCAAGAGTGCATTTGGTGCTGTTGCGGTTAATGCAGAGTCCAAAGCGCCTGTAAGCTACCCGCTCAGAGTGCGTTCGGCGCTGCTGCCCCCGGTAACGGCGATGCCAAGCCGCCCGCCGCTTCACCGTTCAAGAGTGCATTTGGTGCTGTTGCGGTTAATGCAGAGTCTAAAGCGCCTGTAAGCTCCCCGCTCAAGAGTGCGTTCGGCGCTGCTGCCCCCGGTGACGGCGACGCCAAGCCGCCCACCGCTTCACCGTTCAAGAGTGCATTTGGTGCTGTTGCGGTTAATGCAGAGTCCCAAAGCGCCTGTAAGCTCCCCGCTCAAGAGTGCGTTCGGCGCTGCTGCCCCCGGTAACGGCGATGCCAAGCCGCCCGCCGCTTCACCGTTCAAGAGTGCGTTCGGCGCTGCTGCCCCCGGTAACGGCGACGCCAAGCCGCCCACCGCTTCACCGTTCAAGAGTGCATTTGGTGCTGTTGCGGTTAATGCAGAGTCCAAAGCGCCTGTAAGCTCCCCGCTCAAGAGTGCGTTCGGCGCTGCTGCCCCCGGTAACGGCGATGCCAAGCCGCCCGCCGCTTCACCGTTCAAGAGTGCGTTCGGCGCTGCTGCCCCGGTAACGGCGACGCCAAGCCGCCCACCGCTTCACCGTTCAAGAGTGCATTTGGTGCTGTTGCGGTTAATGCAGAGTCCAAAGCGCCTGTAAGCTCCCCGCTCAAGAGTGCGTTCGGCGCTGCTGCCCCCGGTGACGGCGACGCCAAGCCGCCCACCGCTTCACCGTTCAAGAGTGCATTTGGTGCTGTTGCGGTTAATGCAGAGTCCAAAGCGCCTGTAAGCTACCCGCTCAAGAGTGCGTTCGGCGCTGCTGCCCCCGGTGACGGCGACGCCAAGCCGCCCGCCGCTTCACCGTTCAAGAGTGCGTTCGGCGCTGCTGCCCCCGGTGACGGCGACGCCAAGCCGCCCACCGCTTCACCGTTCAAGAGTGCATTTGGTGCTGTTGCGGTTAATGCAGAGTCCAAAGCGCCTGTAAGCTCCCCGCTCAAGAGTGCGTTCGGCGCTGCTGCCCCCGGTAACGGCGATGCCAAGCCGCCCGCCGCTTCACCGTTCAAGAGTGCGTTCGGCGCTGCTGCCCCGGTAACGGCGACGCCAAGCCGCCCACCGCTTCACCGTTCAAGAGTGCATTTGGTGCTGTTGCGGTTAATGCAGAGTCCAAAGCGCCTGTAAGCTCCCCGCTCAAGAGTGCGTTCGGCGCTGCTGCCCCCGGTGACGGCGACGCCAAGCCGCCCACCGCTTCACCGTTCAAGAGTGCATTTGGTGCTGTTGCGGTTAATGCAGAGTCCAAAGCGCCTGTAAGCTACCCGCTCAAGAGTGCGTTCGGCGCTGCTGTTAGGTCTTTAGGGGGTGATGTTCCTAGTTGTCCTTTTGTTGAAGGTGATTTCGAGTGTCCGGTTCTTGACGATGTTCCCGGGGTGGGGGTTTGCTTGCCCTTGGGGGGCTGTGTTTGTAGAGATGTCGGGGCGGTGGTTCGCAGTAATGTGTCGTGTGTGAGTGTGGGAGACCACGTCACGGCGGCTGTTTTGCGGAAGAGTGGTGAGTGGAGTTTTTCGGGCGGTGCTGCACAGGTGTGTGGTGCTGGTGGTGTTGGGCTGCCGGGTTGTATTCCTGGAGTCGTGGGTTTGAGGGGGTATGCTGCTAGCGCGGACGGTTCTCGTGGTGTCTTCAGAAGCGATGAAGGTAGACGGTTTTTCGATGCCGTTGCTGTACCGTTTGGCGTTCTGACCTCCGGTGGTGAGGACGCCGAAAAGGCGGGGAACAAAAAGGGTAATACAAGTACGGTCCCTGTCACCTCTCACGCCTGCGTTCCTTTGGATCCTCCTTCAAAGGCGGCGAATAGCGTGGACCCAAAGGCAGGGAGTGCTCGGTGCATCTCTATCGGTGGAGGCCGTGTTGCAACGGAGGGTGCCACTGCTCCAGCTGCCGCGTTGGGCGGTGGTAACCCTAGTCCTCTCGGGGAAGTGTTCAAGCCGTTGGGCCCGCCAGCTGTACAAAACAGTCCCACGGGAAGCACTGCGGTTGGGGCCGCGTTCGCGGAAAAGAAGGAAAGTACTCCGGCTGCGTGCTGGGGCACTGGTGTAAATATCCTATACGGCGGAGTGTCTAAATCGTGTGATGGTCATAGTCTGGGGAAGGGTGGCTTTGCAAGGTTTAGCCTTGATGTTGCACCTGTCAGAGCGGACGACAACGCTCAAAGAGGCACGCCGTTAAGGGACGATGCACGTTTCTTAGGTAACCTAGCGAAGGCAGGTATTAGCTGCGAAAGCAAAGGCGAGGACAACAAGCAAGCGGCACTGGCAGTTAAGGAGAATGATGCGGTCGCTGACGGCGCCTCAGTAAATTCGGTTGCTGCTGCTGCTGTTTCTGTTTTTGGTGCGGCCTTAGCCCCGCTGCCAGAGAAGGACACCCGCAGTTTGTTACCTGTGTCACAAGCTTTGGCGCCGCAGTTTACATTAGAGGAAATGCAAAAACTGGTATCGAGGGCACTGTATGAGCAGCACCAGCTGATGAAAGCGGAGTGGGAACGCTTCCGCAAGGAGTTGTTATTTGATGTTCGACAGGCTGTAGCGGAGGCTAGCACACGCAATGTTCTGGCCGAAAAGGCGGAATTTGAACAGTCGCCTGAACAGATGAATGAAACTCTTATCCGACGACATTTATCAAAGGCGTTTCGTAAACCGTAGTGAATGCCTTGGGTGGAACTTTAGTATATCTATAATATGTATTTTTAACTTGGGTAGATTAAAATTGTACTAAAAGTGAACCTGCAACAACAAAACCACACGTGTATGTGAGGTGGAACACAGCCTAACGCAGCTTTGCTAATGTTTTAGTGCTCCCTGCTGGACATTTTCTTTTGTCTTGCTTTAGGTCATTCATGTATCCTTGTTTATACCGTCTTCTTCGGATTTCTCTCTGAGTTTGAGCGCACCTTCCATCGTATACTGCATTTGTAGTTGAGCGGCAAAAGATCCCCGTATTGTATCTTCTCTTTCGTTTCTTTGTGCTATTTATGCTCCCGCTTTTCACCCTTTGTTTTCTGCTCTCCTTGCAAGTGCATAGCCTTTTTTTTTCGTTGAACGACACTTGTCTTAATTACTTTCCCGGCGAGATTAGGTTGCAGCCGTTAGCACACACCCTTCTTTCCTTTTCGTACTCCCACTTTTTTTGGCCGTAAAAAAAAAAAAACTAGTTCAATACTGCGATGCTTCTGCCAACTCGGCTTGATGCGGTGTGCGAAGCATCGACAAAAACACGTCTCGCCGACCTGGAAGGCCTGCGGGAGCTGTGCGAGCGGGTGCACTCCCTCAGGATAAACGTAAATGACTTCTGCAACCGACGCATTCCAGCAGTGGAACGATCGATTGAGCAGTTCCACGATCGTCACCTGCATCGCCCGCTGGAGACGGAGCGCGATTTTGTTGAGGGGGCATCCATACATTCGGTGGGACTTTTACTCGGCGCCATTGATGCGTTGTATTTGCGCACATGGACGGCACCGCGGCAGCGATACACCGCTTCCCGGCGCGGCGCCGCGGCATCGCAGGAGAGCGCGTCGGTGACGTTTGCGGTAGGCTACTCTCCTGAGGTTACCGTTGGCGACGAGGAAACACACCACTACCTCGCAAACGAGGCGACGTCACCGCAGAAGATCGCTGGGGCAGCTGCGGAGCCGCGTTCAGTGCGCAGTATGAACCAAAGCACACTTAACGGACCTTCCGCCAGTGGACGGGGGTTGACGAATGATCCCAGCCCATTTGGCAAAGCTGTGTTGGATCCTCTTCCACCGGATGCACATTCTGCTCTGCCGACTGCATCACGTTTCCCGCGCCGCAATGAATTTGCCAACAAAGCAGCGCAATCCCCAACAAACGGTACGAGTGACCCATCATTTGCTCTTTCTACACCTGCCTCTATAAAAATGGATTTAAAAGATTCACCCGCCGCGCCAGCGGTGGCGGAGACGAAGCCTGCCGTCCCGGTTTTGAGTTTCCCTGCTGCTGCTGCTGCAAAGGACGCACTTGGTTTGGGACGCAAGCCTCCTAGTTCTGGTGTGGGGTTCGTTGCTACCGCTGCGGCTTCAAATGATGGATCAAAAGGTGCACCAGCTACAGAGAATAAGTTTAAAACCCCCGGTTTCGGTTTTCCTACCAGTGACGCCGCGTCAAAAGGCGTGTTTGCTGTTGGTACAAAACTGGCTAGCTTCGGTTTCGACTCTGTTGCTGTTGCCACCGACTCGAAAGAGTCTGCGGAGGTCACACCTGCTGCTGAAACTAATCCCGCCGCCTCGGGCTTTGACTTCGCTGTCGCAGCGGCTTCAAGGGACGCTGCAAAGGTCGCACCCGCCATTGGGAATAAGCCTCCCAGCCCTAGTTTTGGCTTTCCTACTTCTGGCTCCTCTTTAAAGGAGACCATGGGGAACGCAACAGCTACCAACCGTAAGCCCTCTAGTCCCGGTTTCGAGGTCCCTGCTGCTACTACTTTGAAGGACACAACGACTGCTGATGTCGAGTCTGCTGAGAAAGAATTTCACTGCTCTGCTGTCACGGCTTCAAAGAAATATTCAAAGGCTGCAGCCGCTGCGGAGGCTAAGTCCTCTACTTCTGTCTTTAGCTCCACAGCTGCCACAACCCCAAAGGAGGCCGCGAAAGACACACCTGCCGCTGGAAGCCAGCCTGCTGATACTGACTCCGGTATTACTGCTGTGGCGCCTTTAAAGGACACTGCTAAGGTCGAACCTGCTGCCGATATCAAGCTTGCTGCCGTTAACGCTGGGTTTGGCCTCGCCGCTCCTGCTGCTGCAGTAAAAGATGCTACGAAAAATGCACCTGCCAGCAACAGTAAGCCCCCCAGTCTTTGTTTTGAATTTCCTAGTGGTGTTGAAAAGGATGCAGACCCTGCTGATGTCAAGCCCAGTGGCTTGGACTCTTGTTTCGCTGCTGCTGCCGCTGCTTCAAAGGAAACACCGAAAGGTACAGCGGTGGCGGCCTCTACCGCGGAGGAGTCACAGAATGTAGCGTCGTTGGGTCAAAGCCCAGGTCCATCTGCCATTGCCCCTTCTTCTGACTTTGACAAGGCGACTGTCTCGATGAGCTTTACTCAAGGAGGTGCTGCTGGTGCTGGTGCCCCGACAGAGTCCGCTTCAAGTGTTACCGCTGGTGCTGCCAACGGGTTTGGTCATGCTACCCCCGCTCCGCCCTCCAGCGCCTTCGGGAAAAGCTCTGCAGCCACCACCGCAGTTCAGTCCGCCGCCTTTGGTGCTGCTGCGTCAATCAACGGACGTGCCCAGGGTTTGGCCTTTGGTCAACATGCAGCATCGACACCAGACGCTCTTGCCGCAGGCTTCGTGAAGTCCTCTGCGTCAATTGCACTCGGTCACGACGCTGCTGGTCCCAATGGTGGTGCTGGTGCTGCGACTTCGCCGAGTGCTGTCCCACCTTCTGCAGCCGTTGAGTTTGGGCAAAATTCTGCAGTTGGGAAAGCTGCAACTGTAAGTACGGCTGCCCCAGCGAGTGGATTCGGCAAGGCACCCGCGACCGGCGGTTTTGGCCAAGCTTCGGCGTTTGGCCAGAACGCGGCACCCGGTACTACTGCGGCACCCGGCGTCACACCGCCAGCCGCCCCTGGTGGCCTTGCGCAAGGCTCCGCGCTTGGGCAGGCTGCTGCAGCGCCAGCGAGTGGATTCGGCAAGGCATCCGCGACCGGCGGTTTTGGCCAAGCTTCGGCGTTTGGCCAGCCCTCCGCATTCGGCCAGGCAGCAGCGTCGGCTGCTGCAGCGCCAGCGAGTGGATTCGGCAAGGCGCCCGCGACCGGCGTTTTTGGCCAAGCTTCGGCGTTTGGCCAGAACGCGGCACCCGGTACTACTGCGGCACCCGGCGTCACACCGCCAGCCGCCCCTGGTGGCCTTGCGCAAGGCTCCGCGCTTGGGCAGGCTGCTGCAGCGCCAGCGAGTGGATTCGGCAAGGCGCCCGCGACCGGCGGTTTTGGCCAAGCTTCGGCGTTTGGCCAGCCCTCCGCATTCGGCCAGGCAGCAGCGTCGGCTGCTGCAGCGCCAGCGAGTGGATTCGGCAAGGCGCCCGCGACCGGCGGTTTTGGCCAAGCTTCGGCGTTTGGCCAGAACGCGGCACCCGGTACTACTGCGGCACCCGGCGTCACACCGCCAGCCGCCCCTGGTGGCCTTGCGCAAGGCTCCGCGCTTGGGCAGGCTGCTGCAGCGCCAGCGAGTGGATTCGGCAAGGCGCCCGCGACCGGCGGTTTTGGCCAAGCTTCGGCGTTTGGCCAGAACGCGGCACCCGGTACTACTGCGGCACCCGGCGTCACACCGCCAGCCGCCCCTGGTGGCCTTGCGCAAGGCTCCGCGCTTGGGCAGGCTGCTGCAGCGCCAGCGAGTGGATTCGGCAAGGCATCCGCGACCGGCGGTTTTGGCCAAGCTTCGGCGTTTGGCCAGCCCTCCGCATTCGGCCAGGCAGCAGCGTCGGCTGCTGCAGCGCCAGCGAGTGGATTCGGCAAGGCACCCGCGACCGGCGGTTTTGGCCAAGCTTCGGCGTTTGGCCAGCCCTCCGCATTCGGCCAGGCAGCAGCGTCGGCTGCTGCAGCGCCAGCGAGTGGATTCGGCAAGGCGCCCGCGACCGGCGGTTTTGGCCAAGCTTCGGCGTTTGGCCAGCCCTCCGCATTCGGCCAGGCAGCAGCGTCGGCTGTTGCAGCGCCAGCGAGTGGATTCGGCAAGGCGCCCGCGACCGGCGGTTTTGGCCAAGCTTCGGCGTTTGGCCAGAACGCGGCACCCGGTACTACTGCGGCACCCGGCGTCACACCGCCAGCCGCCCCTGGTGGCCTTGCGCAAGGCTCCGCGCTTGGGCAGGCTGCTGCAGCGCCAGCGAGTGGATTCGGCAAGGCGCCCGCGACCGGCGGTTTTGGCCAAGCTTCGGCGTTTGGCCAGCCCTCCGCATTCGGCCAGGCAGCAGTCTCATCCGCCAGCGTGTTTGGGAATGGCCTTGGAACCGGTGGTTCTGCGCGGTCCCCCGCTCCTGTCCCTGTTGCGCCATCCAGTCTCTTTGGGCAAAGCTCGCACTTTAGTGCTGCGCAGGCGGGAGGGAACCAAAACAACCAAATGTCGTATGGCGGACAGGGTACCTTTACGAGTGCCTTTGGTGGGCCGTCGAGTGGAGGCGGCTTCTCTGCCGTCCCGAAGAGCGCCTTCTCGGGCGGTGGCAACACAGGCGGGGCCTTCGCCGCCTCTTCTTTCAATTCCCTTGCCGTTAACTTTCAACAGGGCAGTCAGAAAGGACAGTTCCGTGGCAGCCAGCAGTAGTTGACACCTTTCACGGTTGTTGTAGCGGTTCAATAGGGCGCGATTGTTTAACATCAATGCTCCTTTGCAACCTTCAGTGAACTGAGTTTGACCTTTGTTTTTCCCTGTCAGATAGCGACTTTTACGCCTTTTCTTCCGTGTTCCGTTTTATGGTTAAGGAGCTAAAGCGATCTATGGTTGTTTTGTGAAGAAAAAATTTCATTTTTTTTTGTTTAGAAAAGCTGTTAGTGATCTAATCAGAACAAATAACAGGACTGGTCAAAAGCAATTAAGAAGGAATGAGCGTTTTCAATTTCTTTTAGGAGAAGGGAAAAAACAACACTAACACTACCTTGAATCGCGCTACGTATTTGACAGTTATATATTGACAGCTGCACGATGTCGCTGGCTTCCTTTCAGTCGCCTTAACGAAACCACATGACTACTTATTCCTCATTTTTTCCCCTTTCGGTGTTGAACGAAAGCGGCCCTGCGAGCGCATCCAGTGGTTTTTCTTCAAAGTCTGTTTTCTACCTGTTCTGTTTTCTTGCTAACCGTGCCTGGACATACAAAGAACAGCGGCACTTATATTGCCTACTAGTTTCTTTCTCCTTCTTCTTTTTTCTCGCTTACAAAGGATCACGCACGCTAAGGCGGTGGCAGCAGCAATCTGTAGCGAAATCTGACAAACAGAAGCAACGGGAAAATACCCATTCGATACCTCCCCCGCCTTTTTTTCCACACTGAGAAACACCCAGACACAGACACAGACGCAGACACATGTCGGAAACTCTCACCATTCGTGACGTCGAGGTAGATGACTTGGCTCAGGTGCTGGAGCTGTTGAGCCACCTCACATCTACGCCAGCGTTGTCGCAGGGCGAGATGGAGACGTTACACAGGCGTCGCGTGATGGCTGGCGTGCGGACCCTGGTCGCAGTAGATTCGGAGACGCAGGAGGTCCTGGGAACGGCGTCCCTCCTCGTGGAGCCGAAGTTCACACGCGGCGGCAAAAGCGTCGGGCACGTGGAGGATGTGGTGACTCGCCCTCAGAATCGGGGACAGGGCATTGGGCAAAAGCTCCTGCGTCGCGTAATGGAGGTCGCCAAGGAGCGTGACTGCTACAAGGTCATTCTCGACTGCGCCGATTCAATGGTGTCTTATTACTCCAAGGCTGGTTTCAGGAGGTGTGAAAATCAGATGCGGATGGATATTTTGTAGAGCACACAGTGCGGGCTGAGCGGGGGTGAGTTTTTTCTTGCCCAACTGAATAGTTTTTGCATTTCCGTTTTCCCCTCGTCTTTTTTACTTTTCACTCTTTCATTGCTTCGTCCTACTATGATCCGCAGGTAATTCGATTAAGGACAGCACACATGTTCCTGAGTAGCGAACGCGCATCTCTTAAAGCGCACTTTGTTGTGTGAACACGGCATTTTCCTCCCTTATTCAAAAAAAAAAGAGAATTTATGATTGTTAAGAGAGAAGTGCAGACATCTGTAGTACTGTAAGTGTCCCCTTGTGACACAAGACGTTTGTTTGCCGTGCTTTACTTTCAAATAATTGAGCTTCTCACTTGCAAGGGCGGAGAAAGATAGTATCACTTCTTTTCCATTAGGAAGTGTGCGCGCCAATTCATTCTGTCCGTATAGCGATCCAGAATATCGTTTTGTGTTTACAGCTTGTCAATCATTGCAGCGAGTGCAAAACAACCCACTCTATCGTCTCTTTTTCTCCCTCCTTTTTTTTTTTTTGCCGAATCTAACTCCTCTGTGTGTTGGATAGGAAAGGATACCCAAGAACCGTTCACACTGCTTCCTTCCTGTTGTGTTACCCTCTGCGTGTGTTCTAGTACAAAAAAACTTCTTTTGCAACAGAGGTGTGAAACCGCTGGAGAAACGCGTAGTCAGATCAATATTTAAAGATGCAAGCCCCGGAAGCAGGCGACGGTTCAACGCCAAGGGAAGAGCGGTCGCCGTCTCCAACGATCGAAGCGGCAAAAATGGCGAGCCTCCAACCAAAGATTACGCCTCGACGGCTCGTATGTCTGCAAACTTTGGGCAGTGGCGCCTTTGGTGACGCGTACCTTGTCCGTAACATCCACGGCAGTTGCATGGCTCTCAAGCGATTAAAACGCGCGGTCCGCAATACTGACGCACTGGAAGAAGTCTTTGGGTTGACAAGCTTGTGCAGCTGGAACACGACACGGATGCTGGACTCATGGATCGACGACGAGCAGCGCGTGAATATCTTGTTGGAGTTTTGTGATCTTGGGAATCTCGCAGACTACTTGGCAGACAAGTATCCACTGCCAGAGAGCGAAGTACTCAGCATCTTTGCGCAGACCCTGCTTGGCCTCGATCACCTGCACAAGAAGAACATCCTACACCGTGACATCAAACTCGCCAACGTGCTGCTCACCACATCCCTGGAAGGGAATATGCCGTCTGTGAAGCTGGCTGACTTTGGTCTGGTTGCGCAGATGGGCGACAGTGCAGCGCGCGCCGTCTCGCACGTCGGCACCGTTGCCTTTGTACCACCGGAGGCGGCAATGGGCTATACGTACTCGGCTAAGTCTGACGTTTGGAGCCTTGGCGTGGTGCTCTACACCGTCCTCACCAATCGTCCGCCTTACACGTCGCATTTGGTGAATGGGATGCGGCAGTTGTGTTATACGACGCCGTCGCACCCATGTCCACATTCGCAGACGTACCGTAGGGCGCTGGGTGATTGCGTAATGACAATGCTGCAAGCAAAGTGGAAGCGGCGGCCCAGCGTGGAGGCCCTCCTGCAGTGTTCGCTTCTGACGGAGACGCTCCGGCACCCGCCGTGGGTCGGGGCGCGGTACGCGGGAATGATGTGGGTAGTGCTGCCCCGCTCCGTCGCCCCCGTGATCCTCTACGAGGCGTGTAACACGCGCTCCGCCATCTTGCGCTTCCTTTCGTTTGGGGATCAGGTGCTGCTTTCCTACCTTCCCGGAAACGGGACAACGGAGGAAGGGAACTGGGCGCGGGTGGTGCTGCCGTACCTCGGCTACGTCTGCCTGACGGACGACCTCACCGGCCAGATGCGCATTTCTGCTGCTCGCGGTTTTGCCCCCATTGTGGACGAGCTAGAGAAATGGTAGGCGGACAACCCAAACGGGGGTTACATATGTGGCCAACGCGAACTCGCGCTGTTACCGACTCTACTTGTTTGCATTCTGCATTTCTCATTTATGGTTAATAAATGATATCACTTTTCTTTTTTTTTTTCGAAGCACTCACCTTTCACGTATAATTCTCCCCCTTTTTTTGTCCCACCTTCGTCACCGTGTCGCTTTTACTCCATCAATCAAGCTTCCAAGTGGGTCGCGTCCAACCATTTCATCAATTAAAAAAAAATTATTGGTGTTTGCGTGTTTCTGTCAATATCTATTATTTGTCATCGACGTTTTCCTTTCTTTTTTTTTTTCACCGACAGCTTGCTGATTCAAAGGAGCTGGCTTTTCAGTGTTTAAACCACCCACCATTCTTATTGTATGAACCTTCCTTGTTTTCCTTTGGCAGTCCGCAAGGGTCTGTGTTTTTTTCGGCACAGATTTCGCAGGTCAAAAGCTCTGACCGCAAATTACTTTCTCAAGTACTTCTCTTTCTTTTGTACATACCGTATTACGAGAAGACACGACGATCGGTATTGTGCCGTGCCTCATCTTTCTATGAAGTGCTAGTCATCGGCCACGTCAAGTCTTCTATTCTCCTTTTTTTTCTAACACGTCTCCTCGTCTCTCCGTTGAACTGCGATTGCTATAGTTTACAGGCCAATGCTTCAGCTGTAAGTCGAGGTATCTAAACATGAAGTAATAAGACTACGAATTAAATTGACAAAACAACAAAATAAATTAATGACTAGCTCTGGAGACTAATGCCTGGGTTTGCCGTCTTGTCTTTTCTGCTTCCAGTTGGCTGTTTTCGCAACGGAATAGCAACGGTACCGCAACAGTAACGTGGTTGCCGCCGATACTAGTGTACGCTGTATATGAATGTGCACCGGTAAAGGGGATTGAAGATATATATATATATATATATGTATTACTTAACGTTACTTCCGTTTTTCTTGCTCAAGTAACGTCGGCAGCGTCAGCCTGCGGGCTTTCTCTGACCCTACATGCACCTTCTGCAACCTCATTATTCTTACCTTGTCCTACAACTTGCTTTCTGTCAGCTTTAAAGTGCAGCATTTCTTGTGGAAATAAGACAAATTACTTTGACGTAAACGCAGCAGATAACTTTAGCGGTAACTACCTGTACGCTAAAATGTCTTTTAGTGTTCGTTCTCTTGTGGCCTTTTTTCAGCCGAAGGGTCGTCGGTTCTTCTCTGAGTTTAGCTCCGGTAGCGTCCTCGGCACGTCAACGCTGTCTGGAAGCCTTTTAAAAGACCTTCAGGATGACCTCAAGCACGAAAACGAGCTCCGTACTCATAGCATGGGCGAGACGCTGCAAAACTACGTCAACCGCGCAGAGCTGTCTCACATGGAAAGTCCCGAAGCAGACGAGAAGTTTCTCAAGGATCTGGGTTCGAAGGTTGATGACCTCTTTTCTCGCATCCCCTTGCCGGAAGACCCGATGCGGGCTGCCCTGGCACTGACAGACGAGGAGGTCAAAGAGGAGGCCGCTGCGGAACTAGTGAAAGAGACAGTGCGAGAGATGTACTGGCGCAAGCTGGACGCCAGGAAGGCGGAGGAGCTCCGTCTGAAGCATGCGCAGGAGAAATATGCAAGGGAGGGGATGCGGCAATACTTCGACAAGATGAGGGAGAATGACCAAATACGTGAGCACTACAGGGGCATGATGAACGGCACGGCAGGTGCAGATGAGCCGCACATGGGGACGCCAGCAGAGACGAAAGTAACGGTGGCGGCGTCCGTTGTTCTCACGGACGACGACGACGTCAACGTCGCGTCAAAGGAGGAGCTGCGCGCTGAGCTGGCTGCTATGAAGTTGAAGATGGCCAAGTTGGAGGAAATGCTGCGCGAGAAGAGATAGGGCGGGGAAGCTGTGAGAGGACATCGTTCTCGCTTCTCTCATACAGACGAACTGAAGGTTGCACCTGACTGCTTTGTTGAAAGCTATAGGCGTATTCACATACGTTGTACCCGTTTCCCGTTTCTTGCTGCTTGCTTTGCGACACGGTCACATGCTATCAAGCGTTAAAAAAAAAGTTTATAAAAGTATCTGACTATGTAAGTACTTGGTTCGGTGCGTGTCAGGTGTGACGCGCGCTTTTTTGTTTAACGCAATTTTGGTATCTGCTGCTATTCCGGCTATTTCTGTCAGTTAACTTGTTTTTTAACCCAACTTGTGCGTTGTCAATCTTCACAAAGGTCGACATAAGATGATCTCTTCATCTCCAAAAAACACTGGTCTAACCCGTCACCAGTCTTTGCACCATTCTTTTTTTTTTGTTTTTAACGTTCTTTTCCTTAAACAATCCGTATTACCTATTTCTAGTTTAGCAAGCAGCGATGAATCGTGTGTTCACGAGTAGCGCGGACCTGCGTGGCTGCACCACCGCCATTTTCGGCAGTATGACCTGCCAGAAGCGTTTTTGGGCGAAGCCAAAAAAGCGTCCAAAGGTCGGCACCGGCTTCCACGAGAAGGCGCAGAAGTGGCGGGAGGAGTACCTGTTGGACAGTCACCGCGTGCTCGCCGACAGCCTGCGCGCCTACGTCGACTTTAGCTCCACAAAGCGTGCGGAGCCGTGGGACACCCGCTTTGCCCCGTTTGACCGCGTCGAGAAGGATGGTGTGTACATCATCACCCGCTACTTGATGGACGACAAGCTGCAGCTCTGCAACTACCACCATCGCCCCGTGAAGCGAATGCTGTGTAATGTCGGGCTGATGGGACCGCAAGTGACAACGGCGGCGCGGTGGAAGCCGTACCGCTTCGCCACGAACCCTGCTAACACCACGCGGGCGGAGCGCACTTTCACGAAGGACAAGACCATCTTCACGGGCTACCACCACGATTAAGCAGCAAATGCCGCTGATGAATGTGTTTTACAGATAAACTACTCTGGGGAAGGGCTCGGCGTAACGCTCTTTACTTACTTTTTTTTTTGTGTTGATATGGACTTCAGCATTCTGTATACGTCTGCGTCCATGCATGGGTGTGCGCGTTGTAAATCTGCCCGCAACATGTGTTGCCCTCCCTCCACTTCCAGTTCGACGCACCGCTAAGCCTGTGCTGGTGCGATGGGGTCGCTTTTCTATTTCGTGTCTCTCTTTTTTTTTTTCCGTACTCAACCTTGTGTGTGTTGAGACAGTTTGTGGTTGTTATTCTATGACGTGTTTCACAAATAAGCAAAGAAGAGTTGATAGTTCTCCAAATTAAGGATTGCCTCTGTCGGGGAAAGCGGGAGCGCTTCTGCTTCATTTACTTTTGCATCTCCAACTCATGAAGTCATTATGAGAAGTGCGTACTTCCATTGGCGAGTTGTCACACCTTAGTTATTGGTGGGGTTTTTCCTTTTCGTTTACTGACGTGTGCTGAGAAAACACTACGGGAGAAAAGAAACACAACAACATCGATTTTTGCACCAGAGTTCATGGCTCTCTTAGTCTTGTTCTCAGTTCTTTTCATCACTAGTGTTTTGCAAGGCTTGCTTTTGGTAGTATAGCTTCCGACGAGAAAACCTGGAAAAGGCGTTACCGTGAAGTAGAGTTACGTATACACACGTATCAGTATTGCTTTTTCTTAGAAAATGGACCGTCCAGCGAAGCGCGGTCGCGCGGAGCTGGCGAAGTCACCGGCGCCAGATAACGAGGTATCTTCGCCGTTTTTAGTGGCGAAGAGCCAGCGTACAGAGCGGCGACGCGGCAACCCTCCGAGGCGCACTGAGTCGAAAAAGTTCGTTCCGGACCTCAGCGATCTCGATGTCAGCGACGACGCTGCTGCTTCGGTCCACAGTGAAGAGTCCGTGAAAGTGGAGAATTCACAAGAACGAGAAGATGCGTTGGTGGTGGCTGGAAGCGAGCTCACCGGCGACGCCTTGAGGAGTTTTCTGCAAACCAATTTTGCCGACTACATGGACGAGAGACTCCTTGACATTCCCAATTTAGACTCACTTGAGACGTAATCAAGGTCTTCCCTTCAGTTTTTAAGTATACACACAACAGCGTTTATATTCTGATGCATTTCTCACTGCTTAACTTCTTCGCAAACAGGAAAAAGAAGAGAAAACGTCTTCAGCTTTCGTATTATGTAAATACGAAAAGCACTGGAAACACGCGGTGTTGTTTTTACCAAATCGGTCAACTTGCAGCTTTTGTACACAGCAAGAAAAATCTTAAAATGACAGAAATGAAAAAACCGGATAACGCTAACCAAATTCAACTACAAAATAAACAAAGAAAAAAAGAACTTTCCCAGGTGGTAAGACGTACGCTCTTTTCAGAACGCGCGCGCTCATGAGCGCTGTATTGTTAGAAAACGCCTCATCCTTCATGTTGTGCTCAACCACGATGTCCTTTCTGCGACACATTTCATTGCCAAATTCTTCTTCGTTTCAGTTATATATATATATATATTTTTTTTTTTTTTCTTGGTTTTCTTCTTTTGTTTGTCTCACTATTTTCTCGACACCGCGATACTAGTATCATTTGTTCGTTCGTTACGTGGGTACTCGTTATTAGTTTTCTCCGCGTGCGTTATTGTCCCTCCCTGTTCGTTCGTTTCTGACCGTCATTCCACACCTTTTTGTTGCTCGCGTATTTCGGGTTAAAAGGAAGTACTGGATAACAGCGGTTGAAAACCAATATTAATTGCTGTAAACTGCGCCAGAAGTGTACAAAAGGGTCATGTCCACCGATTTTTTCATAGCAATCACCGGCGAGCCTGAGCGGGCAGCACCTTTCGGCTCCGAATGCCGGTTTATCAGTCACGATGAACAGAGTCTCATCAAAGAAGTCATTAGCCAGAGTGCAGAGAGCGTTCTGCTGCTTGCATTCGCGGAGGATAAGTCTGTCGGCAAGGCGCTGTGCAAGGCCATGTTCTCCTTCTTTGCCGAATCCATTAATCCAAGCAAGGACGTCTATACACAGTTTAAGGTTTCTTTTGTGGAGGAAAAGGTAAACGACTTAATTCAGTACCGCTGTGAGCGACTGGGCGACATTGACGCCGTGATCGAGGCAGAGGACGGTGCCCATGACTGCTCCTCCATTTGTGCCACGAATGTGGTGCCGAAGGAATCGTCTTTCTTGTTTGTTGAGCAGCGCCTCACGTTGATGCTGTGCACGGCTGCCGAGTACACTGCCGACGAGCTCGTCAGCATTACCGAGAATGCCGCGATTATGATCGGCTGCCGTGTCACCTCGGTCGGCTTTTATATCCCAGGGGAGATAATGTGCAGCCCCATCAACGTGGATGAGCTCGCGAAGGAGTGCGAGCGATTTAAAGAGGTGATGTCGCGCCGTACGATCGGCCACGAGGAGCGGGTGTCGAGCCGCGTGCGTCTGCAAGACGTCCGGGCCTGGTCCCTCATGATCAACGAGAAGAACCACTTCAGTGCGGTAGAGCCCGGCCCGTACTTTGTCAGTCTCAACCCACAGCTTGTTGTGGGGGAGAAACTGGCCCACTACATCCCGGAGGAGCGCACCTATATTGTGGGTGAGAGCACTAATGCCTCGCCGGTGGACTTCTGCGTAATGCCTCCCGTCGCGGACGGCGATGCGCTGCACCGCAGCGTTTACTCCCCGCACTGCCGCCTACGCCGCGAGGGCTACGCGGTGTACCTGAAGCCCGAGTGTGGGATGACGTACCTGAACGGCAAGCTGATTGCTGAGGAACAGCTGCTGCAGCACAACGATCGCATCATCCTAGGTAAGCAGCTTGCGTTTCGGTTTGTCATGGTCGGTACCGAGGCGCCAAAAAACCTGGATTCCCGCATCCTCGACTGGGAGCTGTGCTCAAGGGAGTTCCGCCGCGAAAACGAGCGTGTTGTAGAAAGTGGCACGCAAGCGGCGCTGGAGCAGTCGAACAGTGAGCTGCGCGAGCGGTGCGAAGAGCTGGAGAGCTTGCTGGCGAGCGCGCGTGGGGACTCGTGGCTTGTCTTGACAAATCCACCCTCCACATACAAAGGGGAGTGGATGTGGCCATTTGACTTGCGTAAGCGACACAGCCAGCTCACCATCGGCACCCAAGGTGATGTGGCGCTGCCTTTCCTAACCACTTCGGCTGTGCTGAAGCACGCGATGGATGGTGTCGTCTACAAATCGGGCAACACCACCATCGCCATCAGCAACGGCTCACGCTTTAACGTCGGCGCCTACACGTTTGCCGTGAGCATCGATGAAAGCATCGCCCCTGGCCGCACGCGCAAGGAGGCCACGCTGGACAACGGTGTCTCTGCGGATGCCGTGCGGGAGCTGCAGTCGAGCTTCTTCTCCCTGCAGTGGTCAATCGGCGCCCTCTTCGACTTTGTCTTTCCTGTCAAGGGGCGGAAGGTGAAGCGGGAGGACGACAGGTACTACACCTACCGTACCCCGCTGTACGACACCCATATCCTCGAGGCAGCGGCGGTTCACATACCAGACGTAGTGGCGCTGAATGCGCAGCTCACCGCGGCAGTGCGGCTGATAGGCGCCGGTCTCGCGAAGGAGATGCAGGAGCTGCTGGGGTTGCAGTCGTCATCGAACGCAGCTTCGACCGTACCGTCACCGCACAGCGATGTGAGCACTTTTGCGAAGGCGGAGGACTCCTTGCGCAGCGTAGTTGCGGACACGGCCCTCACCTCGGCCGTGCTGCGGCAGGTGCACCGCGACATCGGCGTTGTCTTGTACGGGAAGTGCAACGGTCTGCAGCTAAGCCCGCCACCCAAGTCGCCTAAGTCTACGGGGACGGCCGGGTCTACGAAAGAGCGTCGGCACGAGATTTCCCCGCCCTCGTTGTCCGCGTCTACGCCGAACTTTGGGGGCGGTACCGAGGTGAAACTCCTGCAACTGAAAGGGACGTGCTTCCTCTCCTCACCGCAGGTGGTACGGCGTGCCAGCAGCACGGTAGACCTGTTGAATGTTAGCACCAACGCCAAGGCGCTGTGGGAGCGGTACGTGCAGCACGTCAGCACGATCGGGAAGTCCTTCTCACAGAAGAAAGGTGAGGACGCCAACTTGCTCACGGAGCTGCTCCTCCTCATTGTCGATGCTGTTCTCTCCACCGATTATTGCCTGCGCCGCCGGCTGCTCTCCCCGAGTGAGATAGAGGGCCTCGAGCCGAAGTTGACGCTGTGGCAGAAGTGGGCCGAGAAGTGCGTTGGGGCGATAGACGGCCAGATGCACTTCTCCCGCTCCACATGGAAGCACGAGACAGCAGTTCAGCGCAATCCCACTCCGCACATCCACCGCAGCTCCGCAAAGAAGCGAAGCGACCTGTCACTGCTGAATCGCTGCCCCACCGGTACAGTCGGTGGGACCGGCGCGGCGGAGGGGAGCGGCAACGGCAGCCCCCGCAAGACGAGTCTTTCCCGCACCACGGCGAACGACTACACATCGGTGCCGCCGCGACTGAGCGGGACAAGCTGCTGCGGCGCGAGTGGTGGCCGTACTGCCCTCTCCACGGCCTATAGCGGCAAAACGCCGCACAATCTCAGTTCCTTTGCGACGTTGCGCAAGTCGAGTGTCTCTTCCGCCGCCAACACACACTCCGCTCGTGGGTTGCGCAGCAGCGTGGGCCGGAGCAACTCGTCCGCTACGGCGGACAAGAACAATAGCAACAACAACCTTGACAACTCTAAAGTGAAGAAGCGGTCGACGTCCACCGGGTCCCGTGGCAATATTGCTACCACCGTTAGTGGACGGCGCAAGCTGGAAGACTCGGTGCAGAAGAAAAAGAAGTTGAATGAGTAGTCTATGCTCGTTTTTCTTCAGTTCGGGGTCTCCTCTTAGACTTCTCTTGTGTTTGTAGTTTAGGCAGTAAAAAAACCAAGCATCTATCCTTTCCTTTTCTTTTTTTAGAGAATTAATGCAAGCATACGTTATATTATATATATATATATATACATATATATATGCACTTGTACGTATTACTAGAGCAGCATGCACTATTGTAAATGTTTCCTCTTCTCTCCCTTTCTGTACTGTACGTCTTATTGAACGACAGCGAATCAGCACGTCTTTTGTCTTCCGTAGCTCTCTTTTGTTCGTCTCACATTTGTCTCAGTGTACGCTTACCTGTGCTGCTTCATCGTCTTGTCGTCTCTCTCTTTTTTTCTCCATTGTCTTGTTTTTCTTCTCATTTCTCTCGTTGTTTTTCTTCTCTGCAAATCGTCACTATTCTTTGGCCCAAGCATCTTTACGTATTTCCAGGGCCCTATATTCATCGTACTTGTGTTGTCTTACGATTGAATAGTAGACATTTGTTTAGCTTGTTGTGTGTGCACCGCCTTTTCCTCTCTGCGGGCAGTATTTCCTCAATTCTTTTGCTTTCGTTATCGCTTGTGTTGTTGTTCTCCTAATACTCACTAATCTTGACAACGCGTGAATGCTTTCTTTTCAAGTTGTCCCTTTGTACGTTTTCTCCGTTCGTCTCCTTTCTCCTCCACTTCGCTGAGCTATGTGAATAACTGTAAAAGAAAACTACATCGGTTTCTTGTACAAGTTTATTGATAATGGGGAAGGGAATTGCTACAGTTGTTTTAAACTCTTTTATCTCTTATCGTTTTTATACCCATTATCTCTTTTTCTGTTGTACTGTGGCGGAGAACAACTTCATCGTCAATTTCTCAATTCGGTCTAGTCGTTGTGTCTCGATTGTTTATGTTCTTTTTTTTTTTCTCTGTCCAGCTGTGATCTGCTCGGCTATCCTCCACCGGTACCGAACGAAGAAAGTGCTTTGTTCCAGAGAAAACCGGTGGGAAAACAGTGGGCTGTTATGTTTCCTCATTACGTTTTCTCTCCGATGCTGCTTTCGTGCAATTTTTTTTTGGTTGGTTCGCAAGTGTGCCTGCGCCTCGACGAATTTACTTGCTTCCGTTATCACCTTCTTTTAATTTTATTTATTAGTTCGATCTGAAAGGACAATAGAGGTAGGCTTTGCGTGTGCTGCTTTAGTCTTCAATATTACGCGACTTACTCTGTCTCACCCCTCTCACACTTTTTCTGTCCGTCTTTCTTTTTTTTCCATTTGTGTTTTTTTCTTTTCACGCGTACTTTAACTGTTTCTCTCGTTCTATTCCTTGATTGCCACTCACATATTGTCCCGCGCCATTGGAAAAGAAAACCATATGTTGAAGTCTGTTTATCACAAAAGGGGAAAGCAAATCAGAAGAAAAAGAGAAAAATGCTCACACAAACGAAAAATGTTGATATACCTTTGGCTCCAATACGCTTTTATCGGTTTTTCACTGAAATATATCCCATGACTCTTTCACACTTTACTAATGCTGGATTGAAATACTCTCTCTTGATTTCAAGTATGAATTCTCCTTCCCAACTTTTTCTTATTTCTCCCTATTCATCAAAACCATAGCTTCCGCTTCACACTAGAATGGCGCTTACCGTGTCAACGTCGTCCGCGCGTGTCGGCGACGCAGGGATGACGTGTTGGAATCTGCACGGGCATTCCGACGAGGTGCTGTGTGCGACAACATGGCAGTCTAATGTTTGCGTCACCGGCGACGCCGACGGTCTCATGCTGGTTTGGCGCTTCACAAGTTACAGCCCTGAGCACGTTTGTCGCGTGCACACCGGTGGCCCTGCTGTCCTCGACGTGTCCTGGAGCAACCCCAAAACGCTGCTCGCCGCCCAGGGCGACGGATGCGCGTCAGTGTGGGATGTCGAGAGAAGTACGAAGCTGCACTCCATCTCGCGCTACGCCGTGAAGGGCCGCTGCACGTGGCCAGTTGTGAACTGCGTTGTATCCACGGTGCGGGACAGTTTCGTCTTTGGCGGCGATGACGGCTACCTCGTCTCAGCTGATACGCGCAGTGACAAGGTGAGCGCGAGCGTGCGTTTGAACGTGCCTATCACCGCAGCCACCGCGACTCCATACTCGCTGTTCGTCGGCGACGTTTGCGGCGTGTTGCACTGGTTCGACACCCGAATTGGGTCGAAGGAGCTAGAATCCATCCCGTGTGGAGCGGCAGGGCTCATGAGCATCATTGCGGTGCCGGACAACGAGCGACTGGTGACGTACTCGCTGGACGGACAAGCGCAGGTGATCGACTGTCAGCCCTTCGCTCTGTCGCCATCGGACCGCGTGTTGGGTGCTACCAACCTCGGCCCGAACACGTGCCAGGCGCTGCTGCGCGGGACGTGGATGGGGAGTGCCAATTCGGTGGTGCTGCCAAGTGGAGGCGGCGATGTTGTGGCGATCGCACCCGACGACCTCAGTGGTGGTGCCACTCGCACGTTGCACCGTCGTGGCGGCGGTCCGTGCATGAAGGTGTGTGCGGCGTTAGGTGATGGGCTGCTGTTGTGCGGTGGTGGGAATGAGTTGCACGTCTATCCGTGGTAAATTTATATATGTGTATGTAACCTCGGAGAGCCCAAGACTGCCAATGGGGGAAGGACACGAGCAGTTTCTGTTGATTCAGCGTAGGGATGCCGGCTTATGTCTATGCACACTGCCGCCACTACCGACTGTTTTGAGGTATTGTCGAGAGTTCTGCTCCGGTATAAGTAAAGTACGAGTAAAAAAAAAACGAAGGTGTGAAAAATAGCCGATAACGTTTTGGAGAGATGGTTTTTTTTTTTCTTTCGACACCAGTCAAGAACTGGAAGACCTCTTTCCTTTTCTCTCAAATAAATGCAACGTTTACCATTGTTCCCTTGATTGAGTGCCCACTTTCGCTTCTACTTCTTGTTCTCTCACTCATTTGCTTGCGAGTCTTTCATCCATCTCCCTATCACTTTAACTGCGACAGTCTGTGTTGTTCTAGCAAGCAAAGCTCCCTTCCCTTTTTTGTTGTTAATTCGGTGACACTTCGGTGCACAAAAAGGAGAGTGACATACTGGAGGGGAAACAACACTGCACATCAATTCCAAAACGGTAGAATTTTCTTGTGTTAAAAAAAAGAGAGAGAGAGAGAGAATTCACGCTGTTATCGTCTCACTCTTATTTCTCTCATCTGACGCTCGTCGGTAGACTAAAATAACGACTCTTCTGTGTTCCCCCCTACTCTGTCCCCCGCGAGCTCAGAGGTGCGTAGACGCTTGAAACTCGACGTTTTCATCCTCATCGTGCCTCTCTAGTTTTTTTTTTTTCTGATTTTAATACAAGACCCTCTTATCGAAAGTAGGGGCGTAAAAGGTAATAGTTCAGGCTCCCTTTTTTACTTGTTGGTGTTCAGTTTTTTCCCTTAGAGCTAAGAATACCGCAACAGAAGCAGATATCAAAAACTATGCATCGTAATAAGAATCGTAGACGGCGCGCACCGGAGGGCCGGCCAGTGCAGAATGTTCTCAGCACCGACGGTATCCCTCCCGGTACGTTTGCCGTCATCGACCCCTTCAGCAAGCGTCTCTTCATTCCCACGGAAGCCATGCTAGACACCCGCGCCATGCACCGCAAGGGCGTCCCCTCGCTTTGTCGCGTCTTCCTCGAGGGTCGGTGCCGACAAGGGGCAAACTGCTTCCAGGCACACGCCAACGTCGACATTGTAAAGGTGCTGCGCGCGGCAGCGCTGGAGGAGCCAACATGTTGCGCTCTGCACTGCGCCCGCAGCGACATAAGGGGCCTCGACCCGTCGTTGACTCTTCTCATCAAAAACGACGACGGGGACGCGGTGCTGCGCGCCCGCCTAGAGGAGACGGTGGTGACGAACGGGCTCCGCACTCTCATTGCCGCGCAGACGAATGCTCCGGGCATGGCGATGCCAACCGAGGTGGTCGTGCCAACCTCGTCGCTCTGCCGCCTGCATAGCGGGCTGGCAGGAGCGCCGTGTTGCCGGTTTGAGGGGGAGTGCAACTTTGTGCATCTGTGCCGGCAGCTTGTGCCGCGCACTGGGACGCGGGTCAGCCTCGCCGCGGAGGAAAAGTTTTACATGGCTCCGTTAATCTCTATAATCGGGTCCGACCCGGCGCCGGATGAGGTGATGACGATGCTCGAGACTGCGACAAACCACATCCCGGTGTCTACTGTGCACACACGCACACAGCCGGCCTCATCCTTCAACGTGCCGATGAGCGTGAGCGCCAACCTCTGCGTGACGCCGCCGATTCGGTTTGACCCGTTAGCCCTAGCCGCTACTGCACCCAGTTCGGTGCCGGACAGTGGTGGCCCTCTGATGGGGCACTCGCCGGTCATGGCGCGCTCCTTTAGCTCGACCACGTCAGGTCTGGTGTGGCGCCACAATCCCTACAACTCTTCACACGCGTCATCTGTAATTGAGACATAGGTGCGGAAGCAAAGAACACGTACGTGCGCGCAGATATGCTTTTGGTCTTCTGTTAAGTTATTTTTCTAAGGGACTGCGTGTTCTCGTTTTGATTTGCCCTTCCTTGATTTAGCTTATCATCAGTTCCTTTTCGTCGCCGTTGTCACGCTCCTGACATAATTCATTATCATCGTACGTTGTGCTCAATGTTGCAACGCTGAAATTTTTTTTTCTTGTTTTACTTGTGTTTCAAGTTGAAGTTTTCACTTTGGTTCTGCGAAAGGCCGAGATTGTGTGGAGAAATAGGCTGCGCGGGTGCGCTCTGATGCGGTGTCTGCGGCAGCGGTTGGTTTGATTTGGTCTTTGCTCACGGATTTTTGTCTACATTTTTCCTCTCCCTTTGTTTTATCTGATCATATGTGTGAGCGCTGCTAACCGGGAAAGAGAGAGGCGGACAATAAGAAAACAAAATGACTGGCTTCAACAGGGGTTTGTCTGCTCACTCGGCCTGGGATTGCGCACATGCCGACGGTAGGAACAGAGCTGGAGGCACTTAGCAGGCTTCGACGTTCAGATCATCAACTCACGCTGCGTCACAAGTGAGCGTGAACGATAGAAGATAATGCCATTCTGTTGATCTCACATCTCTCTCTTGACTTTTCGCGCGCCAAACTATTCAAAAAAAAAAATGTGCGGCCAACGTTGGGTATAAAAGAGCTAATCAAACCTCGTGGTCAAAGGAATATAATAGACCGCAAAAGAGGGCAACATCGAGATGTCTGCTTCTACATTAAAACGAGTGGTTCTTTTTATCATCTCCATTTTCTCTCATTTTAAGATCAAAAAAGAGTGAGCCGCGGCAGGACGCAAAATGCATTGTTTCCTCCCCTTTTCTCTGAACCGTTGTCTTTCAACTTTCTTTTTTGTTTTTGAGCGCTCCGCTTTTTGTGTGTTGTTGCTTAGCTTTATAATTAACCGACTCGGAAGCATGTTGATTGTTTCCGCCTTGTTTCCAGAGTGTCCTTGTTCTTCGATTGCTTTTAATATGTTGCTTCCCTTTTAAATGTCTCTTTGTTGTTGTTCCTGTGCTAAGTGACTGTTCTTCACTCCCTGTTTCTTTGATTTTTGTTGTCGTTACTACTTGCTTCGTTTTCCTCCTTTCCATTTACGCAAGCGAGGCTCTTGTGGCAACACGCAGGTGCGCTGTCGGAAGTAGTACAGCTTACTAGTGTTTTTTTTTATGTAAAAATAGGGGATGGCAGTAAATGGAAATCAATTTCCCAACAAAGAGTTGCTCTATGTGCGTAGGTAGCGTTAATGGCCTACTTTCTGCTTCACTCCGTGGTATAGAACGAGGAAAAAAAAAGAAGATTCAATGGAAAAGTCTGTCATTTCAAAGGCCGAAAGCATTGGCCTTACGCCCAGTGACTTCAGATAATCGCCTTTTTTCGTATACTCTGTTAAAGACGTGCCCTTTTCATTTTCTCCTCTTTTTTTTCTTATTTGTATTCCTTCCTTGCTCTTATGACCACCTTGCAATCCTTATAACAAGATGTTGCATCAGTAACCGATGCCGCTCATCTCCAAAAGTCATCGTGACGTGCCGGCGTACTCGTCTCGCTCCGTCAACGAAAATGACATCCGCAGCACCGCCGCCCCGTTCCTCACCCGCCTCGAAGCGCACGCTGCCGTCCGGTTGGACCCTCTCCTTGGCAAAACCTTCGACTGCTACGGGCTGCCGCTTCGTCGTTCCGGCAAGGATCAACGAGGACACTTTTCTTTTATTAAATCGGTCAGGGGACTTGCGTCATACCTCACCACGAGCATCAACCCATCTTTTCAGGAGTGCCTCATTTGTATCATAGAAACGGAGAGCGACATGCGCTTGGAGGTCCGACAAATATCCAACGGCAAAGGCTCACGTGCTCGCATTCTCTTCTCTGCCTCATTGTCCACATTGGTGGACGTTACACGTGATTCGGTAATTGAGAAGGACACCGTGGTCTTCTCGCAGCTGCCGTCAGGCTTTCAACGAAGTGAGGAAAACAACAAAAGCAGTGGCAGCAATCCAGTGGCAGTGAGCAGCGGCGCTGCAGCGGACACTCCCCACTCCGGCACGACCAGGTGCCCTCACCACCAATGGAGAAATCACAATGATGAACATCAGCGCCGACACCATTACCATGGCAATGGGGTTGCATCGAAAAAGGAAGAGCTTATTTCAACCCTCTTCAGCGCTTACGGGGATATTGGCCTTAATCTCGTGTTCCGCGCTACGCGGACGGAAGAGGATCGATTAATGCACCCTCTACACAAACACCGCCATCACACATCGTCCATCTCGCACGGCGGGGCGAGTGTCAGCAACACAGCGCGCCCTTACACGCGGATCGGCTTGCGCTTCGTCTCGACGGCAGAGCGTAACGAGTGGCTGTCGTTCTGCAGCGAGGTCTACATGGGGCTTCTGCTTGACTCCATTCGCACCAACCGCGACACGGTGTACGTCCCCGATGACAACGGCAACCGCTCTTTCGCTAATGGGGCCGCCGCCGCAGCGGCCAGCAGCAATAGCGCTGATAGCGTAGACTTGGAAAAACCCTCCGAGGAGGCGGTGGAAAACTACATCGACTTCTTTCTCTCTGCCCGCACCAAGACCGAAGGAAACAATCACCATCGCAACGGTAGTCGCACGGACGCCGACCCGCTTCCCGTCCCTTTTGGCGGCACACTACGAATCCGCAGCACTGATGGTACATTGCACACGCGTCAGGTGAGTGTTGAGGAAGAGGTTGATACGAGTGACGCCGGCAGTCCGGTGATGCGGGCCTACCTCGTGTTTCGCCGCAAGCGGTGGCTTGGCAAGTACGAATCGCAACGCATACCACTCGAAGAGCTTCAGGTGTACGCAGACGATGACAAGAGGGGGACTTCCTTCTTCTTAGACTTTGTTTTCCCGGGCACGTCCTCCGCGGAGCACCTTGCGTCGCCTTCCCACTCCGGTCGTACGGCGACAACGAATCAGCTGTGCGCTCTCGGTGCTGTGCAGCAGTTATTTTTGAGCGGCACGGAGTTGGTCGGTGCGCAGGACACCGTCACGCTGGAGTGCGAGGCGGGCAGCTTTGCGGCGCGCCGGCAGTGGTTGCAATGGCTCGAGGTGATGCTGAAAAAGCAGGTGCTGTATCTCTCCGTGGCGCGCCGCAGTGCGGAGGCGCAGAAGTCAGTGGAGCAGGTCATGCACAATAGCTTGCTTGGCGACAGAGTGGTGTGGTGATTTTCTGTTTAGATAAATCCGTGTCATCGCGTGGAAAAGGTACTTTTTAGAAATCTGTACGCCTGGTATTTCTCTACTTTTCTTCAGTGTTTTTCTGCTTCGTCTTGTACGGCACGGAAACTTCGGTGAAAAGTGCTTTTCACAGCAGTGCGATAAATTCAAATCAACAGGATTAACGCTCTTTTTTATGAACGCAGAGTTGTGACTTTTAGTTGCAACGAGTTGTCTTACTGCCTCAATTCTTTTAATGCAACACGAGGGCCACGTGAACAGTCACGGAACAACAGCAACCAAAAAAAAAAAAAAACGCTTGAATAAAAGCGGTTGCATATCTTGTCTAACTCATCACTTTTTCAATACTCATTTCTCGTTGTCTTTTGCATCCTCGTCACCATAACATAGGTCACTACAGTAGTGCTGTGTTTTTCTTTCTGTCGACACACAGGTCTTGACGATCGTTGCACCTCACACACTACCGTTGATTTTCATTCTTCTTCTTTAAGAGTTTTGTCTTTTGACATTGTTTCGTTTCCTTTTTCTGTGCCAACGTGCTACGACCTCGGTGGTGCGCCATCATGAAGTTCGGAAAGCGCCTGCAGGACGAGATCGTGCCGGAGTGGGAGAACTACTACGTCAACTACAAGCGCCTCAAACAGTTTATCCACAACTCCGAGCTGCGCGGCAGTGAGTTCAGCAATGAGCTCTTCAACATCATCACAGAGGAACTCGGAAAGGCCGAGGGCCTCTTTCAGCAGCTCATGTGTAACCTGCAAGAGGAGCACGATCGGCTGATAGACCTCAACCCGGACCTGCCGGTGGTGCCTATGCAGCGGGAGCGCAAGTTCCACCGCCGCATGAAGAGGAGCGTCGTTGCGAGCGGTGGGACACCGAGTGAGGAGACCGGGCTGGTGAGCGCAACGGGGAGTTCCATCTGCGACCCGTCCAACCCCGGGGTGGAAGCGGAGCTGCAGGTGTCGGACAACGGTCTCGTCAGCTTTCTGAAGCGCCTCTTCTACCTCGTGATCGGTGACTCTCAGGTGAAAATGGTAGAGAGCAACACCCCGCGCGCGCTCTTCCTCGAGTGGCATTCCAACGCTCACCAGCTGCAGCACTTCGCAGAGCTGAATATCGAGGCCATCCGCAAATCCTCCAAGAAGCTGAAGAAATACCGTCGGCTCGATGGTGACTTCACCGCCGCCATCGAGGCTGAAATCGCGCGGTCGCGGCTGACGACCCTCATGCCGCGCCTGCATAACCTGATGTCCAATGTGAGCATCGACTTTGAGCGCAAATTCAAGGTGCCGTTGGACCAGTATTCGAACGTGGCCATGTCGCAGGAGTGGCACGCGAAGTGGCGCTACCTCTTCCTCGGTATCGTCCTTTTCATTATAACAATGCGGCTGCCGCTGCTGGCCGACACGCCGGCGGCTCACAACTGCCTCGCGCTATTTGTGCTCGTCATCACACTATGGATCACCGAAGCCATCCCGTTCTTCTGTACGGCCATGCTGATCCCGCTCTTCGCCGTCCCGCTGGGCATCGTGATGGACCCCGAGACGCACCAGAGCGCCACGGCCACCGTCGCCTCGCAGATTATCTTGGGGAAGCTCTTCAACCACGTCCAGATTCTGGTGATGGGCGGCCTGACGATTGCCAAGGCGTGCTCCCGTACGAATTTGGAGATGTACGCAGCAAGCGCGCTGCACCGCTGGACGGCGCACCGCCCCTCGCTGTACTTGCTCGGTGTGATGATGGCGAGTTGTCTCCTCTGCGCCTTTGTGTCGAACGTTGCCGCCCCACTGCTAGTGCTCGGTGTCGTGCAGCGCACTCTGTGGGAGTTCCACGAGGGCACCAACGCGCCGCACGGCATCTTGCTGGGCCTTGCGTTTGCCTGCAACATCGGTGGTATGCTGTCGCCTATCGCCTCGCCGCAGAACGCCGTCGCCATAACTGCGCTCAGCTTTTACAACGTCTCCTTTGCACAGTGGGTCGGTGTGGCGCTGCCAGTGGTGCTGTGCAGTGTCCTCGCGGCGTGGCTGATCGTATTGGCGGTGTGGAAACCGTTCAAGGACGTGCAGTACATCCCCCTGCAGGTCGTGAACACCGCCATGGAAGGTCAGGTATCTTCAGCGACGCGTGTGGTGGTGCTTTTCGTGTCGGCGGTGACTATCATTTTGTGGGTGCTGCCGGCGAACTTATTCTTCGGTGACACTGGTATCGTGGCTCTTATCCCCATTGTGGTCTTCTTCGGGGTCGGTATCCTATCGAAAGAGGACTTCAATACCCTCTCCTGGCATCTGCTCTTCCTACTGGCTGGTGGTAACATGCTCGGCCTGTGCGCGCGTGATTCGCGCATGTTGGACATCATGGCGATGGGCATGAAGACGACGCTGGCAAATTCGCCGCCGTACTTGACGTTGGTGGTCGTGCTGCTCGCCGTAGGTGTCATCACAACCTTCGTGTCGCACACCGTGGCGGCTATGATTTTGCTGCCCATTATTGTGAAAATTGGTTTCCTCATGCCGGAGTCGTACGGCATTTTGACCGTCACACCGCAGTCAATGGTGATGCTGGCGGCGCTGATGTGCTCCGGTGCCATGGCGTTCCCGATCAGCTCTTTCCCGAACGTGAATTCGCTGTTGGCAGAGGACTCGAAGGGCAAGCCGTACCTGCGCGCCAAGGACTTTCTCTTCAGCGGTACGATGGTGACGTTGGCCTTCACCGTGTGCCTTATCACGTGGATGGTGCCGCTCACCAACTACATTCTGCCAAGCGGTCACGCGCAGCATTAAAACGGAGAAATGTAGGTGTTTTTCCACATGATGGATGCGTGTGGTAGGAAAAACTCAATTTCTAGTAGCACACATAACAACAACTGAAATGACAACGAAGCGTAGCGTAGTCTGCTCTTACGTGGACCGGACGCAGCGACACGTGGACAAAAGAGAAGAGAGTCGTCTGACAGGAAATAAAGGGAAGTGGTTGCCGAGGAACGCGTGCTCTTCCGGCTGCAGCGGAGCTCTGAAATGCGTAAAACGTCGGATTACTGTGGTGATGTCTTTTTCCCTTTCTTGTTGTGGTCATCAACAGCAAACGTCAGCGTGGATGGATAATTAGAGCGTCTTCCAATTTGTGGTTCACTTCAGCGCAACTGTCAATTAATGCAGCTTGCGCAGTCAACAGTAGTTTTCTCAAAGAGAAAAATGTCAGCTCTGTTTTTTCCTTTTTTTTTGTGCTCAAAAGCGCACTGATGCGGCATTCGACGTAGAACACAATATCTTCTCTTCGGGTTCAAAATACCGATTGACTGCGATGTTCTAGCGTATGGATTACTGAACTGTAGGTTCATCTTTTTGATTCACGTGATCACAATCTGACAACGACCAAAAAGAAGAAGAAATAATTTGCTTTGTAAACAGCTCTCATTTCGCGGTTGGGTGCGTTTCTATGCGTGAACACGTCGGGTATACATCGCGTTGTGTGGTGGGGTGGCAACTAACTTTGCAGGTCGAAGTGCAATACACTGATCTATGGACTTTTGCATTTCACTGTTTGTCTGCAAGCTGTGTGAGGGCAACCTCGTTCACTCCATTTGTTATTTTATTTATTATTTATTTTTTGTTTTGCTCTCTCCCGCATTCTCTCTCTCTTCCCCCTTTTTGATGCCGTTGAGCAAACAACCCAGACCCTCTACACACTTTCTAATTACACGACTATTAACTTGGAACGGAATGGAGGAATACGTCACAGATGCTTCACTTGGGCAGACTTTATGCAACACGGCGTACCCCGACCTCACGCTGCGGTGCGTCGTGCGCTCAACTGTGCCGTTGCGCACGTGCGAGTTCAGCGATGAGAAGGTGTTTACAGTGGTGGGCAGCATCTTGCCCGTTGTGCCCAGCAGTGCGAGTGCTTTAAGCGCGGCGACCGTGCGCGTCAGCTTCTACGGGCTGTGGGGCATGGCTGCTGCGTTCGTGGACCCGGGCGACGTTATCATTCTACATGGTTTTTATCGCCTCGATGTACCGTGCACACCAGGCGTTATTCACGGCAGCACACTGCCTTCATCTCCTTTAGCAACAACGTCGTCTATTTTCCTGTGCCCACTGCCAGAGGAGGAAGGGTGCGTCCTGCGCGTTCTGCAGCCCGGCAGAGGCGGCGATGTGATGGAGGTGCTGGTAACGCCGTCCAACATGGACGCCATCTGCATGCGCGGGCTCACCGCGTCGGATGAAGCAAATCACTTGTATGTGAGGCAGTGCGTGGCGTGTGCAAGGGCGCAGGAGTAAACGAGGGTTCTTTTACGTGCCTGTGCTTGCTTGAAGGTGATGACACTCAGGACACCCGCTACGATTGACAGTCTTAAAACTCCTCGTTGAAATTATTCATTTGAATTCTTGGGTCTGCGGTGCTCTGCGTGGCCCCAGTTGCTGTGGTTACCTGAGTGATGTAAGAAAAGATTACCTGACTTTTTTTTTTTACAACACCTTCACTTTAGACGCGTTTTTTAAATGCGGTGTGCACTTGTTACAAAAGAAAACGATGATACTACATGAACGGGACCAACTTTTAATTCAAACGCAGAGGTTCGTCTCGATCCGTTTCCCAGTCCTTTTGTTATACGTAGTTACCGTATGTCAACTTTTGAGTATCCTCATTGAGTTCGGACCTCGGATTTCTTGTCGATTTCATCTTACCAATCTCGTATTTATCTCAGCAACAACGGCGCTGTCTTATCCTTCTTTTTGATTTTACAGCATTTTTTTTTTAACCAGCTATACACATTATCGCGGAAGAGGGGAATACAGCAGGCGATTCACTGCAGCTTAGAATTCAGCTGTTCCTGTAACCGTGGCGATTCGCAGAAAGAAAACAGCGTTACTGACGTGTGGAAGAAAGGCGCGCGCTGGATCCGTCGCCACTCCCGGCGGACGGTAGACCACATTTTCAGCTCCTTTCTTCTCTTTTAGCGCCTCTTTCCCTTTGCCATAGACCTTTTTTCTGAAGTTGAAGATGAGAACCATTACCCCTACCACGTTTTCAAACTCTTCAGAGAGCTCTGGTGGCGGTGAGAACGTGACCTACATTGGATTGATTCGCCGCAGCGAGGGAATCACGCTCGTCATCTTTGCTTCCTTGACTCTGGGTCTCATCATTGTGGGTACGTGCGCCTTTATTTTACTCTTTCGTGCTCGACGCCTCGTTCCGCAGCGCTACGGCCGCCTGTGCCGCTGCACGACGTCTGTGCTTTATGTTGTGGAAGACGGTCAAAAATAAGATAAAAAAGTGGTCTGTGCCTTTGTTCGGGTTTCTGCCGTTTAGAAATTTCGCTGCTAGTTTTCCTTTTCTTTGTCGTCACTACCGCGTACGAATAAGAGTAGATTAAACGGCGCGTCAGGAGATTTATTGGTTTTGCTTGGAAACCAAATGATCCGCGTTCACTATTGTTGTTTCGAGGAAAGCCCCCTCCCCTCTTACTCGCCACTATTAAAGCAGTTTCGTTCAGTAGAATTGTGGGTAGCTTTTTTCTTTTTGCAATCTTTCCCTCTTCGGCATCCTTGGCAACAGTTATTATTATTTCTGTTCTCACCTTTTCATGGTTTTCATGCCTCACTCTGTCCTTTCTCTGCTGTTGGCTGCGTTGACCCTAATTACGCGGAAATACAAACAATTGCTCGTTCATTAGTCCCTCTTACCTTACTTACCTGAATCAGTTTCTCCCTTTTTAATCCTTCCGGTCTATTTTATATTTATTTTTATTTTTCGGTAGCGATAGACATTCAACCACTCACGCGATTTAAAAGGAAAAAAATACAAAAAGCTTCCTCTCCTGTTGACGTTGTCTTCTAATTTACACACACTCAAAAGAAGACCCTTTTCATCTTTTTTCGAGTCACACCACCCTAGTCATGTCGGCCGTTGGTCTTCGCTACAAGTCCGCGGAAAACTTCATCAGTCGGGTCGTCCTCGCGCGTGACCCACACCAACCGGAGTTCACGCAGGCGGTTCGTGAGGTCATGTCGTCGCTGTGGCCTTTCCTCGAGAAAAACCCCAAGTACGCGCGTGATTCGCTGCTCGAGCGATTGGTGGAGCCGGAGCGCGTGATAATGTTCCGCGTCCCATGGGTGGATGACAAAGGCATCGTCCAGGTCAACCGCGGCTACCGTGTGCAGTTCAACTCCGCTATCGGCCCGTACAAGGGCGGCATGCGCTTTCACCCCTCTGTGAACCTGTCCATCCTCAAGTTCCTCGGCTTCGAGCAGACGTTCAAGAATTCGCTCACGACGCTGCCGATGGGCGGCGGTAAGGGCGGGTCCGATTTTGACCCGAAGGGCAAGAGCGACAGCGAGGTGATGCGCTTTTGCCAGTCCCTCGTCTGTGAGCTGTATCGCCACATCGGCGCGGACACGGATGTTCCGGCTGGCGACATCGGCGTCGGCGGCCGCGAGATTGGCTTTATGAACGGCATGTACTGGAAACTGACGAACACGAACGAGTGCACCTTTACCGGCAAGGGTCTCGCCTTCCAGGGCAGCGAGATTCGCCCGGAGGCCACCGGTTACGGTCTTTGCTACTTTGTGCAGTCCATGCTGGAGCGCCAGAACGATTCCTTCCAGGACAAGGTAGTACTCGTATCCGGCGCCGGCAACGTCGCGCAGTACACCATTAAGAAGTGCATGCAGCTCGGCGCTAAGGTTGTGACGGCTTCCGACTCTACGGGCTACATTTACGATAAGGACGGTTTCGATGAGAAAAAGCTGGCGAGGCTCATGGAGGTAAAGAACGACCGCCGCGAGACGCTGGTCGAGTATGCGAAGGAGGTCGGCTGCGAGTACATTGCCGGCAAGCGCCCGTGGGGCGTAAAGGCCGATATTGCCCTGCCGTGTGCCACACAGAACGAGTTGGAGGAGGAAGATGCAAAGGCGCTTGTGGCGAACGGCGTCAAGTTGGTGGCCGAGGGCGCGAACATGCCGACGACAGAGGAGGCGACGCACATTCTGCAGAAGGCCGGTGTCATTTTTGCACCCGGCAAGGCTTCCAACGCCGGTGGAGTGGCTATCTCTGGTTTGGAGATGTCGCAGAACTCGGCACGTCTGGCGTGGACGAGCGAGGAGGTGGATTCCCGCCTGCACGGCATCATGTCCAGCATCCACGATTCCTGTGTCAAGTACGGCGAGCAAGACGGTAAGGTTAACTACGTCGTCGGCGCCAACATCGCCGGTTTTGTGAAGGTGGCAGATGCCATGCTGGCTCTTGGCGTTATCTAATCGCTTTCTCAACGGCGAGAACTAGCAGAGGGTTTTTGGAGGGAAAACCGAGAGCTGCAGACAGAGGTAAAAGTGTCTCCGACTTAGTGCTTTCCTCCTCTTCATCCAAGCCTGTTTGCCCACCTCTAGCTTCCTTGTTTTGAGGTTAATTCCATCGTTTTCATTTCTATCGTTTACGTCAAAAGTCACAGACACCACGGTTTTCAGACCTTCCCCGGTTTCGGTTACTGACAACGTTCTTTTCTTTCATCTGTTTTTTTCGACCCCTGTTGTAACTCTTCGCACGTAGTTGTACATACATATATTATTCTTCTTCCTCCACAAGAGTGTGCTTCTGGACGACAGAGTTGAAAATG
This sequence comes from Crithidia expoeki, assembly GCA_900240875.1. Classification (NCBI taxonomy): domain Eukaryota; phylum Euglenozoa; class Kinetoplastea; order Trypanosomatida; family Trypanosomatidae; genus Crithidia; species Crithidia expoeki. The sequence goes on from OESE01000164.1 coordinate 33,704, forward strand.
GATGAAGGATTAGGCAGCAAGTGCGCCGACAGTGGTAGAAGCAACAAAAACTGCTAACAAATCATGTCCAGAAGTAACGTCTCCCCTTAATTGGAAACTGTGCTCTACAAGTGTTGAAGCACGTTTCTCCATTATAAAGACTTTGTCAGACACTTGTCAGGCAACCAAGGTAAATACGTTTCACAAATCAAAGAAAAGTAACACTCAATGCCACAGAGTAAGTACGGAACTTATTAAAAAAAAAAGTGTAAAAATGGAGCCGCCGTTAGAACTAATTCGATGGGTCCATGAGGCGTAGTCTCTCCCTTCTTGTTACTATTTTCTTGTTTTCATTTTTCGTGTTTATTACTTTTCAAAGAAAAAAGGGGAAATTCAGTAACGCTGCAATTGCACACCTATTGTTCCAAACTGTACTTGCGTTGTCGTGCATATTTGGAGTTTCGCACTGGCAAACTCAGAAGAAGTGCACGTTTAAGGGGCACATTTAAAATGAAGTAACAAAAAAAAAAAAGCGAAAAGAAAGGTAAAAACGAAGAAGTGGGAAAAAAAACTATTCGCAGCATCTGATTGCCTGCTTGCTGCTCATGGATAGATTCGCGTACTCAGAAACCCTAGGTTTCTCGCTGATTTTTTTATTTATTTATTTCTTCCCTTCCGTTTTCCTGACCTCGCTGTTTTTTCTGCAGCATGTAACGGACTCATTATGGTGGGAGGTCACCGAATAACATACACGCACACACACACACACATATATATATATATATGTGTGTGTGTGTGTGTATACAACCAAGCGGAAAAAGAAACCACAATCACCAATTCGTTTCTCTGATTGACCCTGTTGCTCTTTTTTTTTTTTTTTCGCACTGCCTTTCTTTCATTGTTGTTACTTCTTTTCCTTTGGACCACCGCGCTTCCCTTTGTTTGTAATAATCTATACGCTTGTGTTCGACAGCAGACAGACTGAATTCGTTCATTTTTGTGAAAGCGGAAGATGAAGCGCTTCCTGGGATTTGAGTGGTTGTCTCCTTTGAAACAAAGCAGGCGAAACAACAGGAGTCAGCAGACGAAAGTACTACTCCATTCCTTTTCTCTTTATTTAATTGTACCGGAGCCTTCTCGTTGTGAATGTTATTTTGTGTGTTTGCAAGTCTTACTAATACGTCGGACGCTTTATTTTACTGCAATTGATCCCAGTCACTCTACACATTCAACGTGAATCTCTCCATCTCTGTTTTTTTTTTCTCTTCTTGTTTGTTAAATCTTTTTTTTTTTATCTTTTGCCGTGTGTTTTGCTTCGGTCAACATCTCGGTCTAATCATGATTTTGATGCAACTGATATCCATGAAGCATTTCCCCTTTTTGGGACAGTTTAACTCCCCAGTTTCAAATGTGTGGAGCGTCCTCTGTTTGGGTGGTGAAAAGAGGGCTCAAAATCAGTATTGCGAAACGAAAAAATGCGTTCTCACTGCAAAGTTTCCCTTTTGGAAACGAAGAAGCAATAACTACAGCATTAATCTTACAAAAAAAAACATATGAAAACGTGTTGAAACCAAGTGCGCCTACCCGGCCAACTTGTTGATGTAGTCGCCAAAGTGCTTGACAGACACAATGATCGCTAAAAAAGAAAGGCTTCGTCAGCGGTCGCTAAAAAAGTCGTATTATTTGCTGTGATCGGACACCGACCGATTCCCCCTCTATCAGGCACTCGCGCCTTTTGTAAGAAAAGAACAATTGACGGCGATTCCAAAGGCTTAACACGATTCGTTCTCTTTGTCCCCTCTTTTTACGTCTTTTACTGTTCTTTCTTTCATTTTCTGCAAACAGAAAAGCGATTCGCTTGGACACGCAGGTATCTTTTAGGGTTCTGCAAGTAGACCTGCTTGTTTTTCTTTTGTGCTGCCCTTGTTATTATCGTCTTCATCCATTTTAGTTCTTTATTTGTTACTGCTTTTCTTTTATTGTAATCGTGCTGCGTATCAAAAGATGGCCGGCGAAAACACCGAGGAGGCACGTGTGCGTCAGGCGATAGTGGACTGCGCTGTCGACCACTACGATCTGTTGGCCAATGCTCAGTCGTCGAATGTTTCGGCTGCATCGCGCTCGAGCAGCGCGGAGGACGCTGCAAAAGGTCTGACCGGCTCCCTGCAAACACTGCAGTCGTCCTCGCAACTTCTTCACTTTGCCGGGCAAGCGTGGAGACAGGAAAAGACGCAACTACGTAGTGCAATGATGAACCATCAGAAAATCGTTGCCCTCATGGAGGCCCCTGCGTTGGTGGAGGAATGTGTGCGCCACAACATGTTCCACGAAGCGTTGCTCGTCTTCGAGCATGTCATGATGCTCTGTCAGCACATGGATGACGTGTACGTTTTCCAGTGCTTGCAGACCGAGATGACGGACGCGATGGAGCTGGTAGTCGAGGCATACGTATTGCCCTTGCTTTCCGGCCCGCTATCAGTTGACACCGCGTACAAGGCCGTCTCGCTCCTCCGCCGCCTTGGCAGTGTACCAGCAAGCCTGCGCTCCATGTTTCTCTCGAGCCGGTCTGCTTACATTGATCAGCTCGTACAAGAGGCTTACGCGAGTACGGTGCCGTACTCACGCATCCTCAAATATATCACGGTGTACAAGGTACACGTGAGTGAGGTAGCGCTGCAGTACAAGGCGTGCTTCCCCGCTAGTAGTGGGGCCCAGCAGCGTGAGACGGCGCAAGAGCTGAGCCTGTGGTGCCAGGAACAGGCGTATCGCTTTGTCGCCCTCATGTCCGCCGCCCTGCAGCATATCCACAACGGGTCGGAGCTGGCGCTGGTGATTCAGCAGTGCGGCAGCTGCGCTAGCACGACTGCACGCGTGCACACCGACGTCTCCGGGTTATTAGGCAACGTTTTGGTAGGGAAGGTGTGCGCCCTCTTTGCGGAAGGGATGCGCCAGGCACGCATTACGTACCGGACAGCCATGCAGACCTCCTCGTGGCGCGTGTCGGTGTACTGCCATCAAAACACGAACTTGAATCTCACGACGACGGTAGAGGCACCCGCGACGCTTGGGGACACACCGGCGGTGCAGCTGGCGCAGTGGCTGCCGTTGGCCTACGCTCTTAACGGCACTCTGTCTTCATTCAATGCCATTCGCAAGTGTCTCTTGCCCGGAGTGGAGGCGATGTGCGGCGAGGAGGTGTATCGCCTTGTCGTGGATGTGGCGCGAGACATACTCACGGACACGCCGCTCCTCGACACAATGGACGACGTGGAGAAGGGCGTTTATGTCACCTTCGTGAAGGCCTTCCGGCATCTGTACTTCCCCTATGTGTTGCACCTGGTGAATCGCATGCTCGGCCCTGGGCATAGGGAGGTGATGGAGGATCGCCTGCAGGCAGTGGTACATGATGTCGACGAGCTGCTGTTTCTGGTCGATCCGCCAACTGCGGTAGCAGCATAGCAGCAACGGAGCTAAACAGTGGGGAACAATAGGAGGAGAGGGAGGTGATCTGTCCGTGTCCCAACATTCGATGACAGCAGCAGCCAAAAACGGTCGCACCATCGTTGGCCTCGCGTACGACAGCAGCAAAAAGAACAGCAGCACCGATGGATGGTGTGGCTGCGCCGCAAATACCCCTGTCTTTGTTGTGTGGTGCTGCACCGGAGCTGGCAACAACCACTACAGTCTCTACTGTTTCCGTTACTACGGCAGGAGCTGCTTACCCTACTGCAGCATATTCCCCACCCATAGCAGGGGCTGCTGTTGCTTCTCCACCAGCCCGGCCTGCGAACTCTGTGCTTCCTCCAGCGGCAGGCGCAACACGTGTGTGCGGCTGCACGTCCAGCAGCACCAACCTTGGCTGGAATGGCGAACACGTCAGCACCGGCACAGCTTCCACACATTCTTTTTGCTTGGAGTGCCATGAAAGGGTAAGGATCTGAGTTGAGTCTTGTTGAACCAGACAGGGCGACACAAGTTGACTGGCTGTACTCGTTAATGTGCATTATAGCTTCTGGGCCGTGCTACTTGCGTGACTTCGCCAAAAAGAAATCAGGAGAGTGTGCCAGTCGCTTCGCACAAGAGCGCAATGACGGGCTTGAGTTATGGAATTCTGGGTGGCTTCGGCGCCCGTACTGTAGGGTAATGACAACGGCCAAGCACAGCTGTTAACGCGCTAATTTAACGACTCACAGTTGCTGCCAACCAAAAGAGCTAAATGCAAGTGTCTGCTTTTCTCCCCCTATTTCCTCCTTCATTTACTTCCGCTCTCACTTTGTTTCTCAGTTTCGTTTGAACGTTTACATTTTGGACAAGTGTGGCACTTAGTTGACAACCCTATCGATTTTCCACTGTTGATAGACACCTTTTTTTTTTTCAACTTAAATCCATCATGTTTTTCAGTGTGTCCCCATCTTCGCAAGCTTTTCGTTCTGATGGAGGAAGGGTAACAGCAACGGCCGCGGCGCCGCCTGCCACTTTAACCAGCTCCGTTCAGCAATCCCTCATGCAAGGGTACGCGCACGCGCGGCAGAAGTACAAGCAGGCGCACGCGCAGTACTCCGCACGTGTGCCGGCGACTGGGCCCTCCCCCTTCGAACAGTATTGCGTGAGCGCGTTTCAAGATATGTTTTTCTACACCAGCGCCACCGATCCAGCGGCGTGTTGCGCTGCTTCGCGCTGCACCCACGGTTCGCACAAAGCGAGTCTGCATGAGGTGAACTACCAACTGCGCCTCCGGGCACGGGATCGACTGCGCTCTGCTGCTGCATCGGCTTCATCGAAACGCCACTGCACAGGCGACGGCGTTTTTGCGCTCCTCGTAAAGCAGGAGGCCGCGGAGCTTGCCGATATACTCGAAATGGAGGCAGAAGCGTTTCGAAACCTCGCGTACGCCTACTACAACCACGTGTACGGTCCCGCAAACCAGATCATTGCCGCCGAGGCTCAGGCGCGACGTCAACTGGAGGACACGTGGAACGAGGCTACCGCACGTCTGCTCGAGGCAATACGTGAGGAAACTTGGCGGGCGGAGCAGCGGATAATGCTGCGCGTCTACGGAGTATGCCCTGAGTTGCTGCCGCACCAGTCGCAGGTACGTGCTGCCGCCGACGCAGCTAAAGCGGAGAAGCAAAAATTGATTGCTAAAGATGAACTCGATTGCAAGGATGCCGTCCCGCTGTGGCACCGCGCCTGCGTCATCCGCGGCGAGACCGAGAGCGAGGAGGATATCAGCTTCCGCCGTCTCATGCTTGCTTGTCTTGTGCAGGCACACGCCATCGAGGAAGGCTATTTATCTCGCAACTCTGTCACCGGTTGCCTGGGTCTCACCGGCAAGGCGGTGCCGGTGTACATGCGCGACGCCGTCGAGTATGGGCTACAGTTTGAACAGTTTGCATTTGTGTTGAAAGAGGAGACTGAACGCATGGCGCTGGTGGACGCCGCGGAATGGTGCCGTCAGCACAATTTACGCAGTGCTTTTTTTAAAATGTAACAGGACACGCCGAGTCTATGCACCAGCGTTGCGCAATCGGTGTGTGTGTCTTGTCTTTTGCTGCAGCCGAAAACCGAGCGTGCTTTTTCTTGAGGCAGCTGTTTTCACTGAATGGGTGATCATGTGATAGCTTCGTAATGTAAAGTACATTTCTTTTTTTTTTCTCTGTTGTGCTGGAAACTTTTCTAAGTAGCGTTTTCTTTACACCGTCTTGCTTTTTTTTTGTGTGCGTATCTTTCGAATGCCGTGCAAAACGAGTTGTTACTGCGAGTTGCAATGTAAGTTATTGCCTCGGTCTGTGAACCTCGTGCAGATCCGCGTATTCTATTTTTCTCCATGTCTTCAACTTTAGCTGTTTTTTTTTTTATGTTACTGGAAACAATAAACGGCCAACTGATTTGTTTTGCGAGATATTGAAAGCTCTTTGTTACCTTCCCTTTCAAAACTACCGTGGAAAAAAGGTATGCGAACACTCTTGAAGTTAATACAACGGCCACTAAACTGTTGCGTTTCGGTTGGAGCAGTGAGCGGTCATCGAATTCAAATACGACTCGCTTGTATTCTCCCTACCTAAACACACACACACACACACACACTTGGACACACTTGCTCTCCCTGAACCCGTCTCTCAACTCTGTATCGTCAGATTTCCGCGGCTGAATTGCGTTTTTTTCCAAGAGGAAGGATTGGTTTTCCAGAACAGCAGAAAGTAAAGCATTCAAGTTGTTTGCAGCAGCTAAGTGTGATTCACAATACACAAAACATGCATTGGCACTAACAACACTGCTACACACATTTTAAACTGACAAAACAGGATTGATTCGGCCCTCTTCTGTTTTATCCAAATACGCGGCATCGCAAGCTGGATCTTTTTCACTTTCCTCTGCTGATTTGTACATAAACCGTTTTTTATACTTCAAGATTTCCCATCTTTTTCTCCCCTGCTGTCTAGTGTGTGCCCGGAAGCTCGTGCGCGACGGAAAACGCCGCTGACTGCGGATACGAAAACACACCCTTGAAACATCTTTACTTTGTTTTCTCTCTTTTAGAATTGCAATGAGTGCTCAACCAAACCGACGCGCCTCCAACGCGAAGGTATTGCCGGTCTTTGCAGCCACCGCTCCAACTTCAAAGCGTGCCAAGCTGGAGGTCTCGCAGCGCAACCCCGCCCACATCTCAAAAGACGTCGCGGATGCCTTTGGCACGGTCAACCCGCTGTCTGGCCGTCTCTATGGCGACGGCTTCAGCAGCGGGTCGCAGGTGGGCGTTCCAAATCGACTGACCCATTGCCAGCCCTTCACTGGTAGCTTCGTGCCGCACCCGCCGACTGAGCCTGGAAGTGGGGCTGAAACTGCTGCCAGTAGTAGTAGTAGCACTACCAACGGCTCAGCTGCGAACAGCGGTCGCGGCGGGACACGCATGGTGAACTCGCTGCAGGTGTTCAGCGCTCCAAAGCAATCAGACGCGGAGCTGAACGACATCTTCACCGCCACGGCCAAGGCGAAGTCGATGCCGGCAGGCCGGTCACTAAGAAAAGTTACTAGTGCGACTGGTGCTGGTGCTGGTGCTACGACGCCGGCACCATACAGACTTGCCCCCCTCGCGAGTCAGTCTCGATCAGCTGCAGGTGCGACAAAACCAAAAGACCTCAGCGCGAGAACTGCTGAGGCGGCGGCGCAGCGAGCCATGGCGACGATCCCGCGCTTCCAGAAGTCGACGTCGAACGCGCCAAACGAGTTTGTGTACCTCGTCATGCGTCCCCGCGGCGTGCGCGACCCGCTGAATCCGTACGACCTCCAGGCCGTGTCGCGAACAGAAGTGCGGGGGAAGAATTATTTTACCGTCTCCGCAGCTGGCGTCACGCACTTCAACGACTCGGGCGCCGAGTTCATCGAGCTTCCGAAGTGGGAGCGGGAGTGCCGTATCTTCCACACCATCCGTGAGCTGCCCGTCTTCAGCGAGTACCAGCGGTGGCGCAACTTTGTGCTATGGCGCAACCTCGTCCGCCGCAGTGCCACGGGTGGCAGCCGGCAGTTTCTGTCCTCACACCTCTTCTCCGCGCACCCGCATTTGTCCGGGGCGCTGCTTGCAGTCCGCAAGGATGCCTCGATACCGCTGCTTCTGAGGACCTTTACGAGACGTGCACGGAGACGCGCACATTGGAGGCGTATATGGATGCCCTGTACACCCACCTGCGAGAAGAGAAACGCCGACTGGAGCAAATGATGAAGCGTATTCGCGATCACGTTGAGCAGGCGTGCAAAACGGCGATGTTCACCTGGCAGGTGGATCGTGAGAGGCAGAAGCTGCTGTACGAGGATGAAGAGCAGCAAAAGAAGAAAGCCTTCGACGTCCGCGAGCTTGGGACCCAGGAGCAGCCTTCCTACATTGAGCTGACGCAGCGCAAGGCAGTGTGCCGACGCCTGACCGCCTTCATTAAGCTGTGCGACTACCTCGTCGTAGAGTGCCTGACTGGCTTGGCGGCAAAGGCGATTTCACACCTGCGCCACGACCTGGAGGTATCGGGGACCGTGCCAACGGGCGGCAACTCCACAACGGTGGGTGGCGAGCGCAGCCGCAAAGCTGGTGTTGCCACGGGTGCTGTAGCGAATGGCGGCAATAATGCGGCTGCGGCCAACACCGACTTCTTCGACCCTCTGTGGAATGTCGAGGTGGTGTACAATTCCGATCTGCAGGCGATCGAGCTGGTGCCATCTGCTGCGCAGATTCGCGAGTCAGTTGAGGATATCATTGGTGACTACGTCCGCGCCGTTGGCGCCATACCGCGGCTCACCTCCCTCAGCACCTTCAAGGTGTACACCTCCAACGCGCAGGACGAGCTGGGCAATGACACCGTCGGTGCCGGTCCCGATGTGGCAGATATGGTGATGGTCGAGGAGCACTACAAGCGGAACGTCGCGGCTATCCAGTCCACCCTCAGCGAGTCGTTCGTGAAGATGCGCAACCACGCTCACTCCTTCGAGGTGTTCAAAGAGATGTATATTACAAACAGTCAGCTGAAGAAGGAGACGCTGCTGCAGCGCGACGACAACCTGCAGTTTTTCCGCGACCAGCTCGCCGCCTACAAGGCACAGACCGAGGCTATCTCGTCGAAGATCCCGAGCTGCGCGGACGTGGGGATGGTGCGGATGTGGACGGAGGGCTTGCGCGAGTTTTTCACACCGAGCCCGCTCACCTGCCTGAGCATCTACCACCACGTCCTGCCCATGATCGCGAAGCGGCGCAACGAGACGCTGCTGAAGGAACTGCAGGAGCGGACCACCTACCTGGCCGCGGCGCCGAAGACGATCGAGCACTACGTCGAGTACGTTGCCTACTGCAGCAAGCTGGAGAACTCGTTCGACGACATTGCCAACTCGTACGAACTCGTGCGTGACCTGTTCGCACTGATGCAGAGCGAGAAGATTGAGGTCAGTGAGGAAGACGAGGAAACGTACCGCAGCGGCACACGGCCGCAGTTCGACAAGCTGCGAATGCTGTTGCAGACGACCGAGGACAGCAAGGAGGCGCAGCAGCGCTTCTTCAGCCGTAGCATCGAGGAGGAGATGGACCAGCTGCGCCGCCGCATTGAGTCCGTCTACGACCGCGCTGGCCAGCCCATCGTAATGTCAGGCGATGCTGAGGTGAAGGAGGTGAACGCATACATGGTGGCCCTTCTAGAGGAAGCCGAGGGCATTGCCGCGCGGGAGAAGAAGCTTCGCGAGTTCCAGATCGAGATAGGCGCCGAGGAGACAGTGGTGGAGGTGATGACGGAGATGCTGAATGATGTTAGTATCAAGGCCCGTCTGTGGACCGGCATTGGCGACTGGAAGACCTTCACAGATGAGACACGGGTGCTGCCGTTTGACCAGCTTGATGTGCAGGCGGTGCAGGAGATGGTGCAGAAATTCGCTACGCTGGTCAAACAGGTGTCGTCGAAGCTGTCCGGCAACCGCGCTGTGCCTCGGCTGCGTAGCAGCGTGGATGAGTGGCGCCAGCTCCTACCGGTACTACAGGCACTGACGAACCCCTCCTTAAAGTCGGAGCACCACACCAAGATTTCCGCCGTTGTGGGCCCAATTGCGGACTCCAACGGTGCGGCGAAAACGCTGTCGGAGTGGTCGAATCAGTTCACGATTGAGATGCTGCTGGAGCACAACATTCTAAAGTACCGCGACGAGATTGCCGCGGTCAGCGCGGCGGCCACCGAGGAGGACAAGCTGCAGAAACAGATTGACAAGGTGAACGCAACTTGGAACGGGGGTGGCCCGAAGCCGCCTGTGGAGTTCCAGTTCCACGCGCATAAGGAGAGCAAAGACGTCTTTACTTTAGTTGGCAGCTCTGTGGAGGACGTCACGACGATGCTAGACGACTCGGTGGTGGCCATCTCGACAATCGGCAGCAGTAAGCACTGCCAGGGCGTCTTGCGCTCACAGGTGGATCGGTGGGAAAACAGGTTCAAGTACATGATGGAGACGCTGGACAAGTGGGTGGAGCTGCAGCGCAACTGGATCTACCTCGAGAACATTTTCTCCTCGTCGGAGATTCGAAGTCAATGGAAGGATGACGCTCAGCGTTTTGAGAAAGTCGACCGCTTCTACAAGGATCTGATGCGCAAGGCGCACGACCTCCCCACCGCCTACCGCAGTCTGCTCATTAATCCGCCATCTTTTGACACGGCGGAGTCGACCGCCGCAGCGGGCCGCACGCTGAAGCAAGATCTTGAGACCTACATCAAGGAGCTCGAGAAGGTGCTCGTGAGTCTGGAGAAGAAACTCGAGGAGAAGCGCCGCGCCTTCCCCCGTTTCTATTTCCTCAGCAACGACGATCTGCTGGACCTGCTGGCGAAGGTCAAGACACCGGAGCTGATGATGCCCCACATGCTGAAGATGTTCGACGGCATTAAGTCGCTCACCTTTAGTGCACAGAACGACATCACGCACCTCAACTCTATGGAAGGAGAAAAGGTGGAGTTGTGCAACCAAGGCATCAAGGCACGCGGTGCAGTAGAGGCTTGGATGGACTTACTGGAGCGGGAGATGTTTGCAACCCTCCGCTTCCGCGCGCAGCGTTGCCTCGAGGACTACGAGGCGCGCGACGACCGCACGGAGTGGATGTTCCAGCACCCGGTGCAGCTCGTGCTGATTGTGGAGCAGCTGCTCTGGACTCGCAGCGTGGAGGAGGCTCTGGACAAGGCCAACTCCCAGGAGTTGATGCAGCGCCTGCGCGAGGAGCAGCGGTCGAACTTGGAGGTACTTGCAGAGCTGACGGCGCGTAACCTGTCGCGCGTGCAGCGCGTCCTCCTCTCCACCCTCATCACGATTGATGTGCACGGCCGCGATCTGGTCGAGGACATGTGCGAGAGCGGGGTGACAGAGTCGAAGGAGTTCGGCTGGACAAAGCAACTGCGCGTTTACTGGGAGAAACACACGGATGGTAACGGCACTCTCTTCATCCGCCAGAACAACTCACGGTTTGTTTACGGCTACGAATACCTTGGTGCGCAGGGCCGCCTCGTCATCACGCCGCTGACGGACCGCATTTACATGACCGTAACGGGTGCTTTGAAGCTGCACCTTGGGGCTTCTCCAGCAGGACCAGCCGGAACGGGCAAGACGGAGACCGTGAAGGACCTCGCCAAAAATTTGGCGCGGCAATGCATCGTGTACAACTGCTCCGATGGTGTCACGTACAAGATGATGGAGAAGTTCTTCTCTGGCCTCATCCAGACGGGCGCGTGGGCGTGTCTCGACGAGTTCAACCGCATCAACATCGAGGTGCTCTCCGTCATTGCGTCGCAGCTGCTGGAGATCAAGCTGGCCCTGCAAGGTGCACTGGAGACGTTCACTTTCCAGGGCACGCCCGACGTCCGGGTGAGGCCTACCTATGGCGCCTTCGTCACGATGAATCCAGGCTACGCCGGACGCACGGAGCTACCGGACAACTTGAAAATTCTCTTCCGCCCGGTTGCGTGCATGACTCCGGACTTCCGTATGATTGCGGAGGTGATTCTCTTCTCAGAGGGTTTCAAGAACGCACACGATCTGTCACTGAAAATCACGCAGCTGTACAAACTCAGCTCCGAACAGCTCTCCCCCCAGGACCACTACGACTTTGGCATGCGAGCCTTGAAATCCATCTTGGTCATGGCGGGTGACTTGAAGCGCTCGCAGCCCGACGTCGAGGAGGATCTGACGCTCATCGTGGCCTGCAACGACTCGAACGTACCAAAGTTTGTAACGGAGGACATCCCTCTCTTCCAGGGCATCATGCAGGACCTGTTTCCCGGTGTGACGTTTCCCGAGCGTGAATATGAGGAGTTGCTGCCGGCGATGCAGCACATCATGTCGGAAAAGAAGCTAGTGGACGCTGGACAGTGGGTGAAAAAGGGTATTCAGTTCTACGAGACGCTCATTGTGCGGCATGGCGTAATGCTAGTTGGCGTGACGGGCACCGGAAAGACAGAGGCCCGCCGCTGCATTGCCGAGGCGCTGACGAATATGGCGGCAGCGAACAGCTCAAATAAGATGGCACGACCCGTAGAGGAGTACGTTATCAACCCCAAGTCGGTCCTCCTGCACGAGCTCTACGGCCAGCTGGACGTGAACACGAACGAGTGGAAGGACGGTGTGCTTGCCGCCATGCGAAGGACTGTGTGCGCGCCGCGGAAGCTTCGTCCGATCATCGTTGGATGGTTTTCGACGGCCCGGTGGACACGTTGTGGATTGAGTCACTTAACTCGGTGCTGGACGATAGCAAGTTGCTCTGCCTCGACAGCGGGGAGCGCATCAAGTTGCCGGACACGATTCACATGCTGTTTGAGGTGGCCGACCTGGCCGTCGCCTCGCCGGCTACGGTGTCGCGGTGCGGTATGGTTTACGTCGACGCCGAGGACCTGCCGTGGCGCGCCGTGGCGGAGCAGTGGGCAGAGACAAAGCTGGCCAACGCCGGCGCACAACCACTGTGCCGCGCCTACGTCCTCTCACTCTTTGATGAGCACGTGGAGAATGGCCTGGTATGGATGCGCCAGCACCACTCCGCGACGCTGATGAGCGCCGGCGACATGAACGTTGTGCAGTCCCTCTGCGACCTCTTCACCGCCCTCATGCAGGCGAACAAAGTGAAAATGATGGCAGACCCGCCTGTCTCCGGCGAGGCGGCACCACCGCCGGCCGATGACACGGTGTTTCGCGAGCGCAACGAAATATGCAATGCACTCTTCGCCTTCTCGTACGTGTGGTCCATCGGCGGCAACGTCGATCAGGCGGGCATGGAGAGCTTTGACACTATGGCCCGCGCGGAGCTGGAGTCCGTCGTGCGCTTCCCCAACTACGGCAGTGTGTACGACTACACGGTTGACTTCATGACGCGCCTGCTCGTGCCGTGGGAGTCGCTTGTGCCGGAGTTCTCCTACAACCCAGCCACCCCATTCTTCAACATCCTCGTGCCCACCGTGGACACGGTGCGCTACAGCACCATCGCCAAGACGCTCCTTGAAGCCAAGAAGCCGATCCTCTTCAACGGGCCGACCGGTGTCGGCAAGACGTTCATCATGGCCGATTGCCTACACAACAACAAGGAGACACTGCAGCTATCGCTCGTGACCTTCCAGTTCAGCGCGCAGACGTCGTCGGAGCGAACGCAGGAGCTCATTGAGGCGAAGCTGAAGCCGAAGCGTAAGAACCTGCTCGGTGCCGCCCCGGGAAAGTCTGTCGTGCTTTTCATCGACGACTTGAACATGCCGGCCGTCGAGGTCTATGGTGCTTCCCCGCCGATTGAACTGATTCGACAGCTGATGAGTCAGGGCGGCTTCTACGACCGCAAGGTTGCGGGCATGTGGAAGGCGGTGCAGGACGTCACGGTGGTGTCCGCCTGCGGGCCACCGGAGGGCGGCCGCAACTCGATCACGCCACGCCTTACTCGCCTTTTCCACCTCCTGCAGATCGCCACGCTGACGGACGAGTCGATGAAGCGCATTTTTGGCTCCATCCTCAGCGGCTTCCTCGAGGACAAGAACTTTGCGCACGAGGTGAAAGAGCTGGCTCCGTCCGTGGTGATGGGCAGCGTCGACATATTTAACAAAATCCGCGACGGGCTGCGGCCGCGGCCGACGACGCCGCACTACACTTTCAACCTACGCGACCTCTCAAAGGTGTTTCAGGGCGTTACGCAGGCCATCCCGCGCGTCTGCCGCGACGCGCCGACCTTTGTGCGGCTGTGGATGCACGAAGTGATGCGCTGCTTCTACGACCGCCTTGCCAACCCGCCGGACCGGCAGTTCTTTGTGGACGGGGTGCTGGCAGAGGTCGTGTTGCACGTGTTGCCCGGCGCTGGCAACCCTGCAGGACCCTCTTCTTCCTCGTCCTCGCCGGTCTTGTGGGCTGACTTTATGCGCATCGGCGCGGCGGAGAAGGTCTACGAGGAGGTGCCGGAGATTCAGCACCTTGCGCAGGTGCTCGAGGAGTACCAGGACGACTACAACGCCACCGCCTCGACGACCAAGGCAGACGACGGCTCAGCGGCGCAAACCTCGCAACTCAGCCTCGTCTTCTTCAAGGACCACTGCGAGCACATCGCTCGCATTATTCGCGTTCTCCGCCAGCCGCGTGGCAACGTCCTACTCGTCGGTGTTGGTGGCTCTGGCAAGCGCTCCTTGACCCGACTGGCGGCGTACATCACCGGTTGCCGCATATTCGAGACGGTCGTGGGGAAAGGCTACAGCATGAGCGACTTCCACGAGTTTCTGTTGGAGGTGTACACGTACTCGGGTGTCAAGAACGAATCGTGCGTCTTGTTGCTGTCGGACAACCAAATCGTTGATGAGGCGATGTTGGAGGACGTGAACAACATTTTGAACTCGGGCGAGGTGCCGTCGCTCTTCAACGCCGAGGAGCGGGAGAAACGCATTAGCGCGTGCGCCGACGCCGCCCAGCAGCAAGGCATCACGAGCCGTGAAGAGGTCTACAACTTCTTCATTGGCCGTGTACGTGACAATATGCACGTCGCCCTGTGTATGAGCCCGGTGGGTGATCAGTTTCGCACGCGGTGCCGCCAATTTCCGTCGCTGACGAACTGCTGCTCCGTCGATTGGTTTGACGAGTGGCCGCAGGAGGCACTAGAGGGGGTGGCGTCGCACATGTTGCAGGATCTGGTTGGTGTCGTACCGGCGGACTTCCACGCGTTGCTGCCGCAGCTGTGCGTGGATGTGCACGTCTCGACAACGCACATGGCCCAGCAGTACTACGACGAACTGCGCCGACGCTACTACATCACCCCCACCTCCTACCTGGAGTTCATCGAATCCTACAAAGCGTTGCTGCTGACGCAGCGGAGCCGCGTCGAGGCGCAGCTGGCGCAGGTGGAGAACGGCACGGAGAAGATGCGCGAGACGGAGGAGACGATCACCAAGATGAAGGTCGAAATTGAGGTGAAGAGGCCACAGTTGGAGAAGGCGTCTGCCGAGACGCAGGGAGTGGTGGCGGATCTCAAGGTGCGGCAGGCGAAAGCGGTGGAGGTGCAGGTCCAAGTGCGAGCGCAGCAGGAGAGCGCCACTGTGCAGCAGCGCGACGCGTCGCAGATCGCATCGGAAGCGAACGCGCGCCTTGCAGAGGCGAAGCCGATCATTGACAAGGCCAAGGCTGCTCTGGACACGATTCAAGCAAGCGACCTGAACGAGCTTCGCTCCTTTGCCAACCCACCGTCCGCAGTACTCAAAACGACGCAGGCGTGCATGACAATGTTCGATGCGAAGGACTTTAACGGCGCGTGGTCGGGCAACATGGATTGGAAGGGCGCGCGCGAGTTCCTCTCCTATCGTCCGTTGCTGGACATGATTCGCGGTTACCCAACCGACAATGTAAAGCCGACGATTCTGCAGAAGGTACAAAAGTTCATCACCGACCCCGAGTTCACCGTGGAGGTGTGCTCCTCCAAGGGCAGCCAGACTTGTGGCTCGCTCTGTGCCTGGGTGCACGCTGTGAACGAGTACTCGAAAGTAGTGAAGGAGGTAGGGCCGATGCGGCAGGCGGCGGCGGAGGCGGAGCAGCACCTTGCGGAGACCAACGCAAAGCTGCAGGCGGCGCAGCAGCAGCTGAAGGAGGTAGAGAGGGAGCTGGCGGACCTCGAGCAGCGCTACCAGGTCAGCGTCACCAAGAAGAACGACCTCGAGAGGGGCCTGCAGTTGTGCATTAGCCGGCTGCGCAACGCCGAGACGCTTTCAGGCTCACTGAAGAGTGAGGGGGCGCGGTGGACGGAGAACGTGAAACTGCTAAGTGCGCAGCTTGGCGCCTTGCCGCTGCAGGTATTCATGGCCAGCGCGTGTGTCGCCTACTTTGGAGCCTTCACCCCGGCCTTCCGGCAGCGGCTCATTGCGCAGTGGAAGACGGAGCTGGCGGGCCGCGGGCTGGAAGTGGGCGGCTTCGCCCTCACCACGGTGCTTGGTGATCCGGTCGACACGCTGAACTGGCAGGTGAACGGTCTGCCGAGTGACGAAACGTCGACGGAAAACGCGATTATCGCGCTGCTGTCCTGCGCGCCGCGCCGCTGGCCCCTCTTCATCGACCCGCAGGAGCAGGCGATCAAGTGGTTACTGCGGCAATTCCAGCAGACGCAGCCGGCCAGCGGGTCTGGAGCCGCCGCCTCGAAGAACCGCAACCTTCTGAAAGTAATTAAGCTGACCGACTCGACGTGGATGAGGACGCTCGAGTCTCAAATTCGCCTCGGCGGTGTTGTCATCATTGACGACGTCGGCGAGTCGCTGGACCCAGCTCTGGAGCCGCTCATCGCTCGCCGTATCTTCACCGCTGACGGCGGTGGCCTGCAGATTCAGTTGACGCCGCAGTCCGGACCGATTGACTACCATCCGAACTTCCGCCTCTTTCTCTGCAGCAAGCTGCCGAACCCAGTGTATCTTCCAGATATCAGCACGCGTGTGACGCTGCTCAACTTCACCGCCACAATAGAGGGCCTGTCGGAGCAGATGCTCGGTGAGGTAGTCTCGATTGAGCAGCGCTCGATGGAGGAGGAGAAGAACGCCATGATCCAGCGCATTGCGCAGGACCAGCGCCGCCTGAAGGTTATCGAGGAGAATATTCTTGAGCGACTGCAGAGCACCAAGGGCAACATCCTCGACGACGAGGACCTCATTCGTGAGCTGCAGTCGGCGCAGTCGAATGCGGCCGTCATCAACCGAAGCCAAGAGGAGGCGAACGAGAAGATGGCTATCATCTCCGTCGCCCGTGAGAAGTATCGCTGCGTGGCGGTGCGCGCGGCGCTGCTGTTCTTTGTGCTGGCGGACGTCAGTCGCATGGACCCGATGTACCAGTACTCGCTGCAGTTTTTTGTGAAGCTGGTGCAACACGAGATCGAGGGCACCGTCAAGCCCGTCGGCTACACCGAAGCGGACGCAGAAATGCTCGCCGAGCACTTGCGTGCCGCTACCGGGGCCTTGACGAGTGCCGCTTACACCCAAATCTGCCGCGGTCTTTTCAACAAAGACAAAACAATTCTGTCGTTGCTTATCGCGACTGCCATCGCGCGGCACGACAAAGTGATCGCCGAGGAGGAATGGCAGTACTTTGTGCGCGCTACTGCATTTGTTGCTTCGGAGCTTCCGGAAAAGCCGGGGCAGCTGTCGTGGATGACCCGGGTGCAGTGGGAGCTGGCGGAAGCGCTGAGCCGCACCGTGCCCGCCTTCCACGAGCTGCTGGCGAGCCTTCAGGGCCAACCGGACCAATGGAGGGCGTTTGCGCAGTCAGATGTGCCGCACGCGGCGCCGCTTCCGGAGGCATGGCAGGCGAGCCTGAACCTCTTTCAGCGCGTCCTGCTCATCCGTTGCCTCCGCGAGGAGAAGCTGTACTTTGCCCTAAACGACTACGTGCAGCAGACCATGGGTCCAGAGTTTATTGAGACCTTGCCCATGGACCTGGCCCGCACCCTGAAAGACAGCACACCGCACACGCCGATTGTTTTCATTCTTTCTCAAGGTGCTGACCCGATGGAGGCACTGCAGTCTCTAGCGAGGGCAGAGGGCAGGGATCTGCAGTATGTCAGTCTGGGCCAGGGGCAGAGCGAAAATGCGAAGCGCCTCATTACGTCCTGTCGCAGCTCTGGAACCTGGGCCCTCTTACAAAACTGCCACCTTTCCCAGACCTTCATGCCAGAGTTGTCGGCGATCGTGGCCAGTCTGCAACCCGGCGCGACGAATGCTGTGGAGGTGCACAACAGCTTCCGTCTGTGGCTAACGTCGATGCCAACTGACTTCTTCCCCGTTTTTGTGCTGCAGTCGAGCATCAAGCTGACAAACGAGCCGCCGACCGGTCTGCGGGCGAACATGCTGCGTTGCTTTAACGAGTTGACCCCGCAGGAGTATGACGCCTTCAGCGATGCGGACAGCATCGGCGACGAGAAGAAGGGCCGCGCCTTCAAGAAGCTGCTCTACGGGCTGTGCTTCTTCCATTCCGTTGTGCTCGAGCGGCGCAAGTTTGGCCCGCTTGGCTGGAACGTCAAGTACGAGTGGAACGACACTGACTTCCATGTCTCGAAGCAGTGGCTGCGCCTTTTTTTCGAAGAGCAGGAGACGATTCCGTGGGAGTCGCTGGAGTACATCATTGGTCAAATCAACTACGGCGGCCGCGTGACCGACCCGCAGGATCGCGGCACACTCTTCACGATTCTGCGCAACTATTTGAACCCACGTGTTTTAGACGAAAACCACCACTTTTGCGGGGAGGGTAACTACACGGTGCCACCGAGCGGCACGCTGGCGGAGGCACAGCAACACATCCAGGCTATGCCCCTCGTGGACGAACCCGCCGTGTTCGGCATGCACGAAAACGCCAACCTGCGCTACCAGCTGCAGACGAGCGAGTACCTGCTAAGCAAGATTGTCTCGATCCAGCCGCGACTCGGTGCCGCCGGCAGCTCTGGTACGACGCCAGAGGAGGAGGTTCGGCGCAAGTGTCAGGAGTTCGAGTCGACGCTGCCGTCCGTCCTCACGAAGGAGGAGGCGGGGCCGCACACATTTACGACGCTGTCGAACGGGCTGCCGAACTCGATGTCGACAGTGCTGTCACACGAGCTAGTGAAGTACAACAACTTGCTGTCGAAGATACGCCAGACGCTGTCGGATATGCAGAAGGCTCTCCAGGGTCTCACAGTACTCTCGGCAGACTTGGATGCGATGTACGGCTCTTTCCTCGCAGACCAGGTGCCGCGGTTGTGGACGGCTGTGTCGTACGCCTCGCTGAAGCCGCTCGGTGCGTGGTACCGTGATCTGATCGCCCGGGTGCACTTCATTCGGACGTGGGTGCAGAAAGGTGAGCCGGCGGCTTTTTGGATCGGCGGCTTCTTCAACCCGAGTGCCTTCATGACGGGTGTGTACCAAGCCTATGCCCGCGCGGAGAGTGTGTCGGTCGACAAACTGGGCTTCCGTTACGCCGTACTGGGGTCACCGGCTGAAACAATTACAGCGGCACCAGAGCGCGGGTGCTACGTCTATGGCATCCAAACGGACGCGTGGCGGTGGGACTCTGAGCGGCAGGTAATGGCCGATTCCTTGCCCGGAGAGCCCTACGCCGAGCTGCCGCCCGTGCACTTCTTGCCGGAGCCGAACCACGTAAAGCCGGACGACTACAATGCCGTTCCGCTCTACCGCACCACCGTTCGCGCCGGTGTCATCTCGTCGCTGGGTGCCAGCTCGAACTACGTCCTGTCCATCGAGGTGCCATCCGCGGATGGCTCAGACTACTGGCTTCTGAAGGGTGCGGCGTGCGTCTGCGCGTTAAATCAGTAAAAAGTCGATTTTTTTTTTGCTTTCAACTTTGTTGCGAACGATAGTTGCTGCTTTTCGTTTTTTGATGTTTTTTCTTTTCACTACTCTTTAAATACCAATTTCTTAAGCTTTTGATACCTAGCACTAAGTGCAGCACACGTAGAGGCGACGTGGCGCAAGTCAACAGTCTGTATCGGATCTGCCGAGCTTGCGTTTTTTGTCTCCTTATTGGTGTTATTCAACGATGTAGCTATGTAAATACACACCCGTTTCGTTTGTGACTTTATCCACAAATATTACTGTTAGCCAACAACAAAAGTGAATCCGAAAAACAAATGCTTGCTTCCGTCAATTTTTGTTACTGACGTCTATGTAGGGGAAGAAGAAGAATGATATAGTTGACACGTCAAGCTGTGATCGCAGTTGCACTTGCAAGCTGAATACCCCGTTTTACTTAAGTTACTCCCTGAAATAATGATAGTAACAACAGCTGCTCTTATAATAGTAAACTGTAGTGTGTCCAAGAATGCGTTTCCATCAGTGAAAACAGACGACGCTGTTGTTTCTACACTCTTTGTTCTACTCCACCCCTCGTCTGTCCTCTTCTCGCTTTCACACAGGCACAACACGGATCCGAGATCACCCTTACACATTACTTCCCATCTTTTCTGTCGTTCAAACACCCACTCTCAATAAACAGACGAAGAACAAAAAAGAAAAACCTGCTTCAATGGCTGAAGCAATTGACCAGATATTGCTTGGCTGGCTTGAGGAGACGCCTGGAGTGCCTCGACGCGAGCGTCAAGCGCTGCTGCTGAAGGAGCTCATGGCCGTCCACACCTTGCGCAACCTAAGCACGGACGATGACGGATCTGATACGGCACGTACCAGCCGCACAAGCGAGTGTAGCGACGACGAAATCAACTCGCTGGCAGAGCGGGAGACAAAGCTCTGTGCGGCACTGCACAACACGCTGCTCGAAGTCATCGACGTTGCGGAGGCGCGCCGTGTGGCGGAGTGCCTCACCGTTTCGACCGATCTCGACATCTTATATGGCGCTTTAGACACGCACTGTGTGATGTCGCTACGGGTGGTGGGCGACTGTTCGAGGCGGCAGTCCACAACGCAGCTGCGCAGTCTGGACGACATCATCAACGAACTCAGCGAATTTCAGGAATCGGTGCTGCTGCTGCGGGTGGACTCGGCGACATCTCCAGTGCGCTCGCATTGCAGCAACAACCATACCGCGCTGTCGCCGGCAATTGTGGTGCGCGGCGTGTCGGCGGTGCAGAGCTGGGTGGTGCAGAGCGAGGTGGAACTCGAAATTGGGACGCAGGTGACGTACTACACAGATACAAGTTGCACAAAGGCGCTGTTTGAGCTCCGCAGCTCGTTTTTGTTTTCCGCAGACGGCGTTAAGGTTGAGCGCATCTCACGCGAAATTTTACCGCGGGGTGGACATTACCTGGACGACCTGCTTCGTGCTCTGCACTTCGGCCACTTTCTGTCTTGAGAAATCAGTAAAGAACCTTTTTGTACTATCTGTTTCTCTTTTTTCAGTGATATAGTGCGATGCTTTGCTATGTTTTCTCTTTAGACTCACCTTTAGATGAATCATCATTTGTAGACCTAAACGTTAAAGAAAAACAGGAAATTGACGACTGCTTCTGAAACAAGAAACGCATGAATACGATTAGTCGTTGAACAGTTGTTTTCTCGGCGCAGTCAATAACTTGCTTTTTCAGCCTTTCGCCGATTCTGCTCGTCCACTTGTACCCTCATGGTAGTCTTCAGTGGTTTAGTGAATTTCGTTTGCTTCTTCCCTCCTCCTTTTCCCGGAAACCTGTGTGCATCCCCGTTCGTTTTTCTCACACCATATTTGAAACACCGCCTCCATAACGATGGTTCACGTAATGCAGAAAACAACATTGACCTTATCATCGTCCTTAAAAAAACCCCAAGTACTGTTTTGTACGCGTAAATTACCTCCGCCTGCGAAGAAATTCATTTTGTAAGATTTATCGTTTTGACGTTTTTTTTTTCCTTTTTAACTCAGCTTTAGTTCTCTTGGCACCTTTTTTGCCTGCTTCACTTCTCTCACCGGTCACTGACACCATCAAAAACACATCATTTTTTTTTTGTCGTACGTTCTGTCCTTTCTGGTCGAATAATCGCCACATCACCATTCCTTTGTTTTAGCGTACTTTCACTCTCAGACGACAGCACTTCACATCACCACGTAAAACGCAGGCACACATCGACACACAAATACACAAAGAAGAAAAAAGGAGTTTTATCAAAAGCATGTCTGCTGTAAAAGTTGCCGTAACCGGCGCGGCTGGTCAGATTGGGTATGCCATTGTCCCCCTCATTGCCCGCGGTGACATGCTAGGCCCCGACACGCACGTCGAGTTGCACCTGCTCGACATCGAGCCGGCCTTCAGGTCCCTCGCTGGCGTGGAGGCGGAGCTTACGGACTGTGCGTTCCCGTTGCTAGACAAGGTGGTCATCACGGTGGACCCCGCTGTCGCCTTCTCAGGCGTCTCAGTGGCCATCCTATGCGGCTCCTTTCCCCGTAAGCCTGGAATGGAGCGAAAGGACCTGCTGGCGATGAACGCGAAGATCTTCAAGGTGCAGGGTGAGGCCATCGCTGCCCACGCTGCACCCGACTGCCGAGTGCTCGTCGTGGGCAACCCAGCCAACACAAATGGACTTATTCTTTTGAAGTCCTCCCAAGGGAAATTGGACCCCCGCCACGTCACGGCGATGACCCGTCTTGACCACAACCGCGCTTTGGCCCTGGTCGCCCGCAAGGCCGGCGTGCACGTGTCGCAGGTGCGCAACGCCATCATCTGGGGCAACCACAGCACCACACAAGTGCCGGATGTGGACAGCGCGACAGCGAATGGTGTGCCGGCCCGTCAGGCCATCAAGGATGACGCTTTTGTGGACGGTGAGTTCATGAAGGCCGTGCAGAACCGCGGCGGCGAAATTCTGCAGCTGCGCGGGTTGTCATCCGCGATGTCGGCGGCTAAGGCATCAGTGGACCATGTCCACGACTGGTTGCTGGGCACCCCAAAAGGTGTCCATGTTTCGATGGGCGTCTACTCGAACGGTAATCCATATGGTGTGCCGGGCGACCTCATCTTTTCTTTCCCCTGCACATGCGCGAACGGTGAGTGGACGATCGTGCCAGGTAAGTTGGTGAGCGAGGTAACGAAGCAGCGGGTGGAGGTGACGACCGCGGAGCTGCTGGAGGAGAAGCGGCAGGCTGGTTACTGAGAATCGTTTTTTACCATATTGCCTCTCGTTTTTACGTTTCTCTGGGCTTCAACTTTCGCTTCTGTTCATATGGCATCTTTTTTTTTTTTGGAGCTCAGTCTAATCAGAGTTGCGTACGGCGAGTGACAGGGACTTATTTCGTTTTTTCCACCCCTTTTCGCCTGCGCATGTACTCGTTATTTGAGCAGCAACTTCTCGCCGATGTGTTAGCAAGTCATCAAATTCAGTTCGTGGCCACTTGAAACAAAACAGCGGTCTCAAGTCTCAATCAGATAGGTAGAGAGCAGCCTCATTCCCCCCTCCCCCGTTCTTTTTTTTTTGTAACGCGCTGGTGAAACCTCAAGCACAACAAGGGATGTACAACTGCTTTAGAGTCTTTTACCCGCGATGGGTTTTCAAGTAGGCAGCTTAAACTTAAGACAAAAAAAATACATGAATGTTCTAGTATTTTTTTTTTTTGAGACCCACTAACCGCTTTCAAGTTCATTTGATGCGTTACGAAACAGCCGCGAAAACCCGGTTAGTTTTCCGCGAAGTATCTTCAGAATTTTACTGACTTTGTTTTTATACCTTCCCTTTTTTTTTTCCGACCCCCTGACTTCCTTTTTGAGTTCAGCCAAATATAGAAACAAGAACACGTAACGCTCGGCACCTTCGTACGGGCACACGCACACGCACGGTGATGGAAGTACGATCTGCACGGCCGCCTGCTAACAGGGCTGTCGCTGCGCTGCAGTCCGCTTCCGGCAATCCCGCCTCCGCATCGCCCCTCATTTCAAATTCTGCTCCAAAGCGCAGCACTGCACCAATTACACGCTACAGTTCATTTGATGCGCTCTGTCGAGCGCAGCAGAAGGCGGACGAGAACACGGCGTTGCGTGAGGAGCTGATTCGCAAGCTGCCGCAGACCGCCCCGCGGAATGATGTGGCGGCTCTCGGCGACGGTGTCACGGCGCGCATCTTGGAGCTGCTCAACCCACTCAGCGCAGACGCCGCTGCCTTTGGCGGGACGTGCCGGGCCGTCCGCGCCAGCTTCCTCCGTGCTAGCAACGTGGAACGTGTCGTTGTGATTTCGGACATGGTATCCTCTTCCGCAGCAAATTCTGAAGCGGTACAAAACACACTAGACGCTTTCTTCACAGTGCGTGGATGCGAGGTGCGCAGTCTCGTGCTACGGAAAGCGGATGAAACCACAGCAAAAGAAGTAAAGAGTGCGACGGCTGCACCGTTGCATTTGTTGTTGCGACCTCGTCTTCCTGCTTCATGGGTTCTGCAGCTTGTCGCACACATGCCCTACCTCACTGAGCTCGATCTCTGCCACGTGCAGTGGGGTGAGTCGAATGGGTCGCAGGTGCTGCCGCACCTTTTCAGCGACCTCCACATCGCTACCACAGGGACCCTGCGCACGCTTAAAGTGGACCCCGAACTCATACAGTACTGGACACCAGGGTGGTGGCGCCGTCACGTGAACCTGTGCACGCTGGTCATAGGGAGTCGATACAGATTTGCGCCGAACAGCACAGACTGCAGTTGCGGTAATGCTCCTTCCACCACCCCCGCCTCTTCCCCTCCTATTGCGTTGCTGGAGCTGCCAGCAGACTACTACACCCTTATGCGGGAGGACGGTGGCCAGCACTGGTGTTTGGAACTGTGGTGCCCGTTGACGCCGCACTCCATCCATCAGCTCTTCTCGCCCGCCCCAAGTGTGTCATTCACTGCTGTCGAAGAACTGCTTGTGAACATGCGACACAACGAGCGCGTCTGCGAGGGTGCGGAGCACGGCGCAGGCGCGGCCGCTGTTGGTAATGGTGGTGGTGGGACTGCAGCTTCAGCAAGTGCTGGGAACGCGGAAACTGCCTCGACGGCAGAGGCTTCCACTGACGCGAAACCAAACGTGAAGGGGCGCAAGGCACCTGTAGCAGCAGATGCGCCGGAAGTCGTGATCATCTACCCGGGACTGCGCACAATGACCGTTGTGGATATCGGTGACCGGCCTGAAGGAGCTGCAGAGACATATCAGATGATGATGTTGCTGGCACCAGAGCTGAAGTGCTTCAATGTGTGCGACACCGTGGTGATTGGGGCTGTTGCTCCCGCGGAAAACGGCAAGAGTGAGCGGCTGAAGCGTGGTGTTGGCGCAGCAGTGGCGAAAAATGTGAATTGATGTCGGTGCCATCGCTGCTGTGACCATTTAAAGCAACAGCATTTGATGTAAAATACACAGCTCCTTTTTTTTGTTTTACCTTTGTCAGCTGTGCTTCTTTCCGCGTTTCTGGAAGTTAGAGCTAGAATGAACGAAGAGGGGTAACAGTTACGATTCTCACCCGTATGTAACTTCCAATGGTGCGACAAGGTTGCGTATTTCACCTCGAGTTTCCTACTACATTTTCATTGATGCAGGTGTGGGGGTGAACCAGCTTTGACACAGTGTTGCAGCAATCACCTGAACTGCCCTTGCTAAACTACGTAGTACGACTGGAGGTAACACGGAATAGAGGTATTCTTAAGAAGAATAAAAAAAAAGCGTAGTTTCGACTACAGACAAAAGTAAGTTGCAAGTTTGGTTTTGACGTCAATTATCAACCTAAATCAGAGACTAGGTTTTGCGTGGTACTATTCCAAGCTAAATGTAACTCTCTGTATCCTCTCTATTCTCTTTCGCTTTGTCATTTCAAGCAACCACTCATTTCGCGCAGGTTTTCCAACTTTCAGCTGTGTCTTGTGATCGCGGCAGTGCAAACTCGGTGTGTGCTTTGCTATGACTGTAACGTTCCCTCAGCGCGGATAACGTTTGTTTCTATTATTTCCGTGGATGATTCATCTAGTTGATTTCAAAGTGGTCTCGTTTCTTCCCCCTTTTTTCTTCACGGGTTAGTTTAATACTGAAAAGGAAACGATAATTCGTAGTAAAGGCACAGCGATGCAGCAATCCGTAAGCAGTTGCGCGTTAGGCTGCTGCGAGTGCGGTGCCGTAGTAGGCACCGAAGGGCCTCAGCGCGGCACACTGCTGCTGCCGTGCCAGCACGTCCTTCATGTGGGCTGTGCAGAATTCATCAAACGTCGTGGAAAGCTGTTAATGGGTATGGACAGCGCGGACGTCGTGCAAGACGAGGGTGGGATGTCGGCTGATGGGTCATCCTCCACTGGTAGTGTCGGAGTGAATGCAAACGGCAGTGCAATTTGGACCCGGCAGATGCACGACCGTTGTCTGTGCCCCGTGTGCTTAGCACCGATCATGCGCATCATTCCGTTGTATGTGCGCAGCGAGGATGACCCTGTTGCAAAGGCAAGCAGGAAAGCGAGGGCAGTGGAATTAGCATCTGCCCCTAACCCGTGTCTAGACACCGTGGAAGAAGATTATAAGCTTGTGCACTCAGCACAAAAACGTGTGCTGTTGCGCCTACGTGGTTTGTGCGAGCAGCGGCGACGCGTGACAGAGCTGACGCGCACCTGCGCAAACCTGCACGAGCAGCGCGCTCACTATTTGGCGGACGTGGAAAAGGAAGAACGTTGCTTCCCTGGGTTAATCAGCGGTACGGAGAAGAAGGATGCGCAGGCTGTCGAAGTCATCGCGTCAAGCGCGAAAGGTGCTCATGGAGCGTCACCACCTTCATCATCGGCCGTGAGCAGCTTCTCCATTGAGCACATGGGGATCACAGAACTTGAGCTTTACATGGCCCAGGCCACCCCTCGTCTACTGCGCACGCAAGCGGAGGTACGCAAGGAGCGTCAGATGGTGGAGCGGCGGACCAAGAAGCTCAACGCGCTGCGCGCACACTACTACTCCACGAAAGAATTGCATGCCCTAAACACCGAAATTGCAGTGCGGCAAGCGCAGGTGCGGGGACTTGGTGGCTCAAAACGCAGTTCCGTACACCATCACGACGGCAACAGCCGCAGTACCAAGTTCAACCAGAGCGATGTTGCAGTACCGTCAAGTGTTTCCCTCCAGCTGCCTGAAGCGGCAGCATCATCAGCAGCACCGTTAGTGCAGTTGCAACAGGAAACTCCGGTGAGTGTTGTGACACCTTCGGTGCTCCCTCCTACGCCCAGCGTGCCGGCGCGGAAGAAGATGCGTGGTGAGGCGGCGATTGACGTGGATGATGAGCCGCCCGCGGAGGTGGTGGAGATCCTCTCGGGTGACGCCAGCGAGACAGATGAACCCGAGGTGATGATCATCGACAACGACGACGACGCGGGCAGCGACGTAGACGCACAGGCGGAGCACGACGGCGTCGTGGAGCGGTTGGAAAGCAGTAGAGGCTGCGTGGATAACGCGAACACCCTCGAGGCCCCGTACCTCATCCCCTGCTACGTGCGGACGTCTTCCACTAGTGCTGCCACTGTAGCGTCTGAGTCCGCAGAGCCCAAAACGTCGCGTACGGTGTTCACGCGGAATCACGTCCGCATGCTTCCGCGACGGGAGGATCGATTGTGGCAGTCCAGTCTACAATTTTAGAGTGGTACGGTTTCTTTCTGCTTCTTTATCCTTCAACTCCACTACCACAACGAATTGCAACGATTGCATCGGCTAACTACCAAAAAAAAAAAAACAGTTTTTTCGTGCTTTGGTGACGGGCGGAGTGGTTCCCTCCGGTACTCACCGCAGCTTGAGACCTCGTGACACCCAATTAAATTCGGTTTGTTTGAAGCCACCCTTTTTTTTTCTACGATTCATTTTCTTTTTCTCCTACGCGTTTTCTTTTCTGTCGAGTTTTTCCGTTTCTGCTAATCCTTCTCAACTTATTCGCCTATCATAGGTTTCATTGGCATTTCGAATAACCTTCTTTCCTTGCAGACCAAAATGGACTCGAATACTCTCCCGCCGCTTCGCACCACGGGGGGGCTTCACAACGTCACTGAAGTGGCTTCCATGCTTCCTTCGTCGCTTCATCACGCGGGAGCAGATTACATATACAAGCCGCAACTGCAAGTCTACACGAGTTACAAGTCTCAATATGCATTTGGTGGAGTGACAAACCTAGCTACCCACGTTACCGCAGCTGCTTTCGTCAATGATGTAGACACAGCTAAGCAAGACTCAAGCGGCGAGGCGGCAACCTTTGCATCATCCGACACAAATTACACTGCTGCCGCCACGCCACACCGCACTACAGCGGTATTTCAAGCAAAGCTGCAACGCGCTCTGTGGTTGGACCAGCTGACGTCTTGCGTACATGCCGAGAGCAGCGCACGGGCGGGGCTGCGGTGCAGCGAGGCAGAGGGCCGCGAGGCACTGTGGTGGCCTTATCAACAAGAAAAAGCGGCCCTATTTATCAAAAAGGACTACACACAACGCACATCGGCGCTTGCAAAAGCGCGAGTCTCGCAGCAGCAGCACGCTGTGCAGGCCCTTTTCCTGTGCTTGACAGAGCAACAAGAACCAGAAGCGCGTCATGCGATAGAGGCGGACGCAGCAAACGCGTTTCAGCTTTTGTGGCTTGCGGAAAACACCAGCTTCCTGCAGTTTACTGTTCGGAAACTTGCTGCAGAGCGGCAGAGCGCGGAGGTTCTCGGCAAGACCGCACAGGAGGTTCGAGCGCTTGAGTTAGATTTAGCCACGCGATCCTATCATGCGGTGCCGACGTTTGATCCGTTCTTAGGTGATTTGGAACGCATCATGGAAGGTCGCTCTCCTTATGGCGACAAGGAAGAAACCCCATTAGACCAATGGAGACGCAACGTCTCTCAAGAAAAAAGGGCCTCCGCTGCCGCTGCTGCTACTGCAAAGCGTCAAAGCGCGGCACTGGATCAGAGAGTTGTAAAAGTTGACGAGCTTTACGCGCGTCGGTCCGTGCGCTACGACGAGGAGAAAGAACGTCTCTTTTGCCAGTGGTGGAAGGTCGCAGGGGACATTATGTACGTGGACGAGGTCGCGGAGCGACAGCTTCTGTGGCACCTCGCTTCTTTTGTCGCGTCTCCGCATCGGATGGCAGCTGTGGTGGTACTTCAGCGTTGGTGGCGCTTGCAGCGTTGTGCGCCGTGGTCGCGGCAACGCCAGAAGAAGCTCACAACAGCACTCGCTACTTTACCGCACCGTTACTCTTCTGACCGCTACAAGCGGCAGCTACGTGCGCTGGATAATGAGCTGGTGCAGGTTCGAAGCAGTCGAGGCAGCAACAATGTCGACGGTAGCATCTCCTTAATTGTGGCAGTGACGGAGCGCTTGACTGCGCTGGGCACGGCAGCAACACACCCTCGACGCTATGCGATGCAGCTAGAGTTGTATACGTACACTCTGGTGCGAAAGGCTCGAGCGTTCTGCGAGGGTGTAGGTGTTTCCCCTGCTTTGTTTTTCGATGACACCAGTAAGATGGAAACACCGCCTGAGTGGAGTACCGTGCATACCAGCGGCGCCGAATCACGTGCTGTGGTCGCGACGCCTTTCGATGCGTGGCGTCAAACACGCTGGTCTTCGTACACAGCGCTTCAAAGCCAAAACACAAAAGGAGCGGTGCAGGCGGAGCAGAGGGCAAGGGACGTTATCTGCATGTTGGAGAAGCATTCAAGAGACGACCTCACCAATTTTGGATCTGTGGTTCACGGCGGTTTTCGTGCGTTCGAGGAATTGTGGAATGCGCAGCAGTCCGTGATAGAGGAAGCGACCAAGGCACGGCAGCGTATCAAGCGTCAGGAAGAGCACGAGCGTCACGTGCTTGCTTCCTCCATGTCTCATCACGACGCACATGTTTTACGGCTCTCGCTCAGGGTGCCAGCCGTGCCACCGAAAAGTGAGCAGCTGGAGTGCGGGTCAAACACGATCTCATTCCATGCGCCGGAGGTCTCAATGCAGAACAGTAGAAAACTGGGCGGCATTCCGCAAAGTACGACGATGAAGCACAGCGCTGTTGTCAGCGCTCCAGTCTCCTCTAGTTTACCGTTGAATCTTGCAAAGGCACAGCGCTGTGTTCAAAAGGCTGTGGAGGCCGTTGAAATAATACTACAGGAGCGCCGTGTCAAAGCGAAATACGGTGATGCGGAAAAGAACAAGTCAGCATCTCCTGACGTAAGAACTATGGTAAATGAAGCTGCTCAGCAGTACGGCGTTGCATTCGACAGAGCCGCGGCGAGTGTTTACTCAGAACAGTACACAACGGTGCAGAAGCGGCTCTCTGTGCAAAGCGACGTCTTGTTGCACGCCATCGAAGAGCTGACTCAAGGGCCTTCTAACGGAAAGAGCACCATATCCTCCAAGGAAAGCGGGTCGCGGCAGGGACTGCCATAATTTGACGAATACAGTCGGCCCATAGAGCGATTCTAATATGTGAGAAGAGAAAAAGTAGTGCGAAAGCTGCTGACTTCTCCGTGCATGCATTGGATTGACTTTTTTGAGTGCTTCATCGAGCTCCTTGAGCTTCTTCGATAGGTGCCGAATCTCGAAGTTATGGTTTACAACTTCGACTTCTTTTTGTTTTATTGGAACCCTGATGTACAACATCCACTTAAGCCTCGTGTTTTCTTTGTTGTCTTTGCATTCCTGACTGGTCAGGGCAATTACACACCCCCAAGAAGCTGAACGTTAAACAAACAGACAAGCTTTTGCACACTATTGCCCCGCGTAGATGTACACAATAAATTCACAGGTTGTGTCGCCGCACAGGTTCTGAATGTCCGCTGTTTTACATGAATACTCCTGTTGCTGAGGAGGGACACACGAAGTCGCTGTAGGGTGAATGCGCTTTCTCCTCTTCATGCTGACAAAAGTCTCTTCTCCTGTTGCTTTCACTACCGCAACCTCAACGCAATTAAAGGACTTTCGAACTGCGAAGCATACGGCAATCCCCTGTATATCTACAACTCTATCTATCTATCTATCTATCTATCTATCTATCTATATATATATATAGATAGATAGATATAACAGCATTATAGAAGGCAAGGAAAAGAAGAGCTTTGCTCCTTTTTAAAAAGCAGAGGGAAAAGAAATACTTGAGGAAGTGTCGCTTCCCGTCACCCTATAATCTTCCAGAAAACAGCACACTACACTCAGACGCACACACGTTATCTTTGATGAGGCAAAGGCATTCGCAATCATCGTTAGCGTAACTTTACACCACTGCTGCAAGCACACATAGGCAGAAGAAACACTTTCTGGCCTGTCATCTGCGGTACAACACAGCACCAAACAAACAAAGAAAAAAACACGCACAAAGGAAATAAACAAAAGCTGCCTTTCAAACCAACTCACCACACAGACACTGTC
This sequence comes from Crithidia expoeki, assembly GCA_900240875.1. Classification (NCBI taxonomy): domain Eukaryota; phylum Euglenozoa; class Kinetoplastea; order Trypanosomatida; family Trypanosomatidae; genus Crithidia; species Crithidia expoeki. Next base: position 64,430 of record OESE01000164.1, read on the forward strand.
TTATCCTTGCCACTTCCCTATTCCTCACACCACCCTATTTACTGCATTATTATCACTTTGGTACTGCAGAAGCCGCTATTCCAGCACCCGAACTCTTTTTTTGCCTTTCTTTTAATAATTCAAGTGCTTTCCTACATCATTAAAATACACACACACACACACACGCCAAAGTAAAAGCTACTGTTGTTGCCGAGATGAGTTACTCAGAAACTTTTGACGGCGCCATCGGGATTGACCTCGGCACCACCTATTCCTGCGTCGCAGTTTTCCGGCGAAACCAGGTCGAGGTCATTCCGAATGACATGGGCAACCGCACAACCCCGTCGTGCGTCGCCTTCCACAACGAGGACGTGCTCGTCGGCGACGCAGCGAAAGCGCTGCTGGGGCGCGGTGTTAGCGGCGTCATCTTTGACGCCAAGCGCATGATTGGCCACCACTTCAGCGATAAAAGCATCCAGGACGACCGCGCGCGCTGGCCGTTCCAGGTATCTGAAGGCGAGGGTGACAAGATTCAAATTGATGTTCATTTCAAAGGGGAGGACCTGCATCTCGCCCCGGAGCAGATCTCGGCTAAGGTGCTTGCGTATCTGAAGGAGTGCGCAGAGAGACACCTCGGGAAGCAGGTGAAGAAGGCCGTGGTGACGGTGCCTGCCTACTTCAACGACGCGCAGCGAGAGCGTACAAAGGCGGCCGCCACGATCGCTGGTCTGGAGGTGCTGCGCATCATCAACGAGCCGACGGCTGCGGCGCTGTGCTACGGCCTCGGCATCGGCAGCGGCACCGGCGAGCAGCAAGGCACCGACAAGCCGCATAACGTCGTCGTTTTCGACTTCGGTGGCGGCACCTTCGATGTCTCTGTAATCACCATCGACTGCGGCAGCTTTGCGGTAAGGGCGACGGCGGGCGACACTCACCTCGGCGGCCAGGACATCGATTCGAACCTGCTGCAGTTTGTGCTTCAGGACATTCAGACGCGCTACCGGGTGAACGTAGCGGAGCAGCCGCGATTACTGGCAAAGGCACGTACGGCATGCGAGCGGCTTAAGCGGGTGCTGTCGCACTCTACAATGGAGGAACTCGCCCTGGATGGCGTGTTGCCCGATGGCGCCGAGTACACTGTCTCTATCTCACGTGCGAAGCTGGAAGAGCTGAACGCGACCCTTTTTGAGCAGTGCATGACCGTGGTGAAGCGCGCGTTGAGGGATGCGAAGATGAAGGTGGAGGACATTGACAAGGTTGTGCTGGTTGGCGGCAGCTCGCGTATTCCTAAACTAAACGAGATGTTGAAGGCCCTCTTCAAGAAGGAGAAGCTGTGTAACTCTGTCCATCCGGACGAGGCCGTCGCGGTTGGGGCAGCGGTGCAAGCCAGCATTTTAACCACTTCACCTGAGCAGCAGTCGGAGAAGACGGCGGCGGTGGTGCTGATGGACGTCACACCGCTCAGCATCGGCGTCGAGATCGACAACGGTAAGTTCGACGTTATAATCCCCCGCAACACCACCATCCCCTACAAGGCCACGAAGGAGTACAGCACCGTCGAGGATTACCAGGAGGACGTGGACGTGTATGTGTACGAGGGGGAGCGACCGCTCACGAAGCACAACCACAAGCTCGGCGAGTTCACCCTCGAGGGCATCACCCGCGCCAAGCAGGGCGAGCCGACCATCACTGTCACTTTTTCCATCGACGCGAACGGGCTCCTAACGATTACCGGTGCGGAGGAGATTGCGAACAAGAAGCAGACGCTGGTGGTGCAGAACGGCGACCGCCTTTCTGAGGAAGAGGTGCAGGCGATGATCGATGCGGCGAAGAAGTTCTCTAAAGAAGACGCCGCCGACGTTGCGAAAGAAGACGCAAAACGCGACTTGGAGGCCGCACTGCAGGCACTATCTGCCGCCATCGCTGCCATGCCGCATCAGCCGTCGACGAAGCTGCAGAAGCGGCTCGACGTCTTTGTGCCCCGCGCCCGCGAGTGGTTGGCGCAGCAGCTACCCACCTACACGAGCACTGCGGAGGTTGAGGAGAAGACGAAGAAAGTCGTCAGGTTGGCGAAGAAGGCACTGAAGAAGGTGCAGAAGGAGGCAAATGGCGGCGCACCAGCGGCGAAGCGACATCGCAGCGAGAGCGGCGTGGAGGACGAGAATGAAGCGCCGAAGTCGTCCAGCGATAGCGATGACGGTCAGGAATGAAAAGAGCATGAGGTATTTGGTGCTGTTTCTATTTCCATGCAACGCAAGTCAACACCAAAATCGTTGTTTTCTCGACGATACAAGAGAATCACTTTTGCGGCACCGTCCATGGTGAACTGAGCTCACGTCGAACCCTGCAGCTTTGCATTACTTTAATGCGGGCATCCAAGGAGACGAGCTTTTAGTGTTTTGCTGTTTTATGTAGAGCTACGCTTGTGCTAGAGAATTGCTAGCCTTTTTTAACTAATAACTGTCCTTCATTAGAGTCCGAGCGCGATGAGGACTACAAGAACTCCACAGAGCACCTGAAGAGCGGTTTCTGAAGTTTTTTTTTTCACCTTTCAACTTGCCATTAAAAGCACACCTCTTTCCAACTCCCGCACCTCAGTTTTCTTTTATTGCTGCCATCATCGATTTCAAACATTCGTGTAATAAAATCAACCTCCAACTCATTCATAGAATCAACGCTTAATTCGTTTTCTGAGTCTGCAACCATCTTGCACTCTGCGTTACACTAAGCAACATGCCGCAGCCTCGTCACCGCTACCACTCCGGGCAGCAGCAGCAGCAGCAACAGCGGTACGCGAAGAAGGAACATGCACGACACACCGGCAAAAAATCGGGTCGATCCACTGCAGGCACTTCCGCTGCTGCCGTGGCTTCATCGTCCTCTTCTGCGACGACTGCTGCGAACGCACGTGAAGAGGCACTGCGCGAAGCTCTCGCTAAAGCTCTCACAAGCCCCAACGCCACCACCGCTGTGACCTCCTTTGGTTTAGGCGAGGTCGATACCTACGGCAACGGCTCCCCAACGGACCGCTTACAATTTGGCTACAGCCCCGCCGTGGCGGCCGAGGCGGTCGCCTTTCACGCTCGCTTCGCCCCCGACGACTGGATAGCTGCGCGCAAGCGCAACGGCCGTCTTGTTTTTGTGAAGAAACAGAAGTTGATTTCTTTAAATTGTGAGCCGGTTACCTCGATCTTGAAGCTGCAGCGTCATTGGAAGAAAATCAACGCCTTTCAGTCTGACATGCGCGGTGGAAAGTCAGTGCTGAAGGCCGCTGACTTGGACCAACTGCTCGACATGTTAGCCTCCAAGCAGCGCATTGGTGACGACGAATGAACAACTTAAGGGGTTTGCCATGAGTAATTCTTTGTTATGGCGTCGTCGAGGTAAAAAAAGAAAAACAGCCGTGGTGTTGCTTCGCCGCTGAATTCGTTAGCGTGCTCTCAACTACTCTAATTGGCAAATTGTAGGCGTGAAGCTGAGAAAGGTGTTGAGTTTAATATAATTGCTTCTGTTTTGTTTGCCGTGTAAGGTTTAAGCCTTTAGTAGCTCGCAACCATCCTCTCTGTTTTTCCTTTTTCTCTTTCAGTCCTGCTGCTTGTATCACATGGAAGAGCAGGTGAGCAGCTGTTTTTGTTCGAGGGAACTTAAAGGGAAGTTTAACAAATGCGTTTCTACCCTCGTGTTTGGTGTTGCGGATGTCGCTTACACCGCTAACAACAGTAATGCAAAGTGGCAAAACACACACACACACACACACAGATTTTGTTGTTATTTCAGCCACTTATGGTGGGCGTGTGATGATCAGTTTTCGCTTCATCGATGCCAAATCACGCATCCTTGTACTTAAAAAATAGAGGGCGGAAGTGGCTAGCAACCTTGTCCTTTTAGATCATAGAGGAAGTCGAAGCTCTTTATTTTCCTTTTTTCTTGCTTTTCGAAGCTCTACCATGTCTTTTCTCTGGTTACGCGTAATTAATAGAGATTACTGTTGCCTCTCTTACTTATCGCGTTGAACCTTTTGTCGTATCTTTTTCATTTCAAGTGCCTGCAGTAAGGACACTTGTATCTAAAGAAAATTGCAAGACTTACGCACACAAATATTGAGTTTGAACGCACACACCTCTGTGTCTCGCTTTTTGTGTTTTAATGCAGTTGTTCGCGGTACACAGTGTTCTTGTTTTTGCAGTTTATTTCCCTAGAAACAGTGGGTCAGTGCTATTAGTCAACTCACGTCGTTGCGCTTCCTTGGCGTTGTTTCCCGCTACGCAAATAACTAGTGCATCCAAGGAAGTAACGCATTTTGATTTTACACACCATGCCGAAGCGAAAAGTAGCAGCCGCGGAAGCGGCGCAGCAGAGCGTGACGGACACGGCGTCATCTGCCGACTCGAGAAGCACCACTTTGCCTGCCGCGTCGGCTCCAAAGCTGCGCATCAACTTCCCTCCTGTGAAGGAGAAGGAAGAGATTTTGAGCAATCAGCGCGCTGCCGTCAAGCAGGAAGAGATCCGCGAGGACATGGAGCGTGACATTCCACCCGTTGTGCGAAGTGTGCTCGAGCTTTCTCATCTGACGATGAGCGGACACAGTCAGTGGCTGCGCGCCTCCCCAGGTTACCAAGGTGGTCTATTCCACAAAGGCAAACCTTTCTGCTTCGCCAGCGGCTACCGTGACTCGTCGCGGCCGCGAGACGTTGAGGACAAGGGCAACCACATGAAGCTGAAGGACCCGCTGGTGTACGGAACCCTCTCCCTGCCTATCACAGCAGCCTACCTGTGCGACCTGCACGGGCGACGCGTCTTTGATGTGCAGAAGCCAATTATCGAGTACCTGCCAGAGCTGCATGGCAAGCTGTCGAAGGAAGTGACCGCACGCAGCATCCTGTCCTTCACCCATGGCGTCGAGGACGCGGACTTGCTTAAGGACGCTGGCGCGCACCCTTTGAAAGCCTTCGGCTCCCTGTCGGTCTGCGCGGCAGCACAGACGAGTATCTACGAGCCAATCAACAGCTTTCTCGCTGGCGGGACAAAGATGTCGAGGCGCGCCTCCGTGCTAACCGGTCAGCAGCAGCGTGCAAATTTTATTCAGTACGTCCGCTCGTCGCCTCGTATTACCCGCAACTTCAGCCGCTCGCTGTGCCGTGCGCGTATTAGTCACTGCTCCGTGGCGTTGCTGCTGGCTGCGGTGGAGACACAACTGAAAGGCCGCAGCTTCGAGGAAGAGATGCGTATAGGCTTCTTTGAGAAAGCACAGAGCTACGGCGCTGGCTACGGCGTGCCGACGCTCTGGAAGAATCCGAACGAGCTGTTCTACCAACCAACTGGGCAGGCTCTACAGCATACACAGTTCAAGCGACCGCTACCGATGGGTTCGCCGCTCAACTGCGGTCCTGCGGTGTTCAACGGCTCTCTGAACTTGTACGCGCCATGCGAAGATTACGGGAAACTGTTGTTACTGTCCCTCGACACCATCATAGATGCCCGCGAGCTGCTTGGCACCCCTGCCGACGCCAGTGGCAGCAAAAGCCACTTTCCCTATTACGATTTTGGTGTGCAATATATCCCTGCCAAAAAGGAACTGCGTTTGACCAAGTCCGTCTTGACGACGATTGATGCACTGCCCTCTGCCGCCTCCTTCCGCTACAGTTGCGAGGACGACTTGGGCTGCTTTGGCATTGCTTCGTGTGGCACCCGCGGTTCACGTATCTTTGCGAATAACTTGTCACGCATCATTCAGCACTTGTTCGTGAAGCACGTCTTGGCGAAGGGAATTGACCCTGAGAAGCCCGTGGATCTGAATAACCCAGCACAGCAAGCTGAGAACAACGACAATAAGATGCAGAAGTTGCTGAACAAGCAAAAGTTTACCTCGTACTTTAAGAAGTACGATGCGCACAAACGCTTTTAAGGCGAAATAGTCACAAAGATGAAGCGGATGTAGTGTAGCGTGACCGTTGTCTCTGGACCGATGGCTGTTTCTTTTATTGCCACATTTGTTTTCACATAAAACAAAAAAAAAGTTGATGAAGTGGATGTCTGGCGTTGTTACAACGCAGCTCGCCAATTCTTCATCGACCTGTAGGCTATTAGTCTGTTGATAAGTTGTGGGGAAAACTGCAGATACGTTACGCACTCGCAATCTGTGGATAAAGAAAAGGAACCGCCTTACTCCAATTCCACTTATGATGCTTCAAATAAAAAATGAAATAGGGGTAAGTGATACTGTCATGAACAGCTTTTTTTTTTTTGTCAATTCGTGCTTTTCCCTCGTTTCTCTTCTTCGCCGTCAGTGCTGAACACACATGGTTTTCAACAAAAAAGACCTCTCTGAGTTGCGCATATGCCCCATAAAACGACCACCACCTGTCACGACGAAATGCCCCGATTACGGGAACTCCAAACCAAATACGAAGCGGTGCTGGCAGAGAACCACCAGCTCTATCAGAACCTGCGCGCAGAACAGGCGAACCGCGAGCGGTTCGAGTCTGTCTACCGACAAGTGCAAGAAGACGTTCAAAAAGACCAGGAGGTGCTTCGTCGACTTTACTCGCAAATGGGGCCCAGTGCTGTTACTAAGCAGCGTGAAGCAGACAGTCGAGAGAATGTGACCTTTTCTCGAAAGCACGCGGACAGAGAGGCATCGTCCACTCACGCTTCTGTCGCCATTTCCCTAGGTGAAGGTAACCGTCTTCACCATCTGGAACGTGACTGCGCCCATCTGCAAGCGAAAGTGGAAAGTTTGAAGTTGTCACTGCGGCGATACGAACAAAATGAAATAACCCAAGGGGCGGATAGCGCTTCCGCCTCTGCACCTGCTCACTTTCACCTTCCTCCTGCGATGCAGGCTGATAAACGTGATACTCCCTCAGTATCTTTCTCCTCTACCAGCACCGAAGCCCTTCAAGCAGAGAAGGAGGGCCGTCGTCGCGCAGAGGAGCAGTTGGCGCGGTGCCACGTCACACTTCGTACTCTGCGTGAGGACGCTGCTCAGAAAGAGTTTTTCTTTTACCAGCAGCTCAACGCACTGCAGGAACAAAACGCTGCGTTGTTGGAAGACTTGGACTTGTGGGTGACAGGGGAGCAGCAGATGTACTTGGCGAACACTTTTACACCCAGACAAGCGAACGTGGTAACGATCGAACGAGCTAACTTATCGTCCTCTCCAAGTTCCCCGGTGCAGCTTGCCAAAGTTGTAGAGAGCGATACTGACAGGACGCAGGGTGCAAAAGAGCTGATGCAGATGCAACAATACCTGAAAGACCAGGAGGGTGTGCTAGTTTTAAAAGATAAAAGCATTGCCCAGTTGGAAGCGCGCGTTCGGGAGCTGGAACAGCGGCTCGCTAGCACCGAAAAGCAGCAAGTCCAACCGCACGCCCCAGCTCCTTCTCCTCTTTCCGCCATACAAATCTCAATGAAAGAATTCCTACAGCTACAGCACGAGGCAGCAGCTTTAGAAGCTGCTGTGCAACGCTACGCCAAGCGGCACTTGCCGGAGACCTACGTTCTCTCCACTCCCTCACTGCACATCTCAACTCACGGTGAAAATCTGGTGAACACCGCAGCGGATGACGCAGTACGCGATATACACAGTGTCCTTCGTTGCGTGTTAAGGGTACTGTCGGACGCACCGCAGTCACCACATCCGAATTACGCTAGTTGTCGGGATTTCGATACAGTGCTTCAAGAACCTCCTTTCACTGTTGTTCAGACGGCGTCGGTTTCTTCGCCGTACAAAAGCGGCGAGACGCTTACAGAGGCCGCGCAGCAGTTGGCCACGCTGATGCGACGTCGCGTGTAAGAGTAAATACAGCTTCCCAAGAGATAAACTTTACTGTAGAGCTCCAAACAAGCTTGTCCTATCCACTGTTCTTCTTCTCTGTGTCGAAATATCACGAACAAGCAACCCCAACCGCGAATTCCTGCGCATTCCCATGTGGACCTCACATACCGCCGAACTACAGACACGACTAGAAAGTCCTAGGCAAAGCACTTCACTCGCTGCTGTGCAAGATCAACAAGAGAGATAATTGAAAGCACCAGTTACTACTATCACCGGAGTAAGTTGAAAACTCTACAGCTAGCGTTTCAATAGCACTCAGGGAACGCAATACTACCAACCTAAAGAACACCTCCGCTGAAATTCGAGAATCAGCGCATCACACACGCAGTAAGCCTAGGCTACAACACAAAGCACAACCGGCGAAGTAACCTATGGAACACAAAACAACCTTCAGGTTAAATCCGACACCCCTATCAAAGCAGACACCTTTAATTGCCTTCACAACACAATACCTCCTCTTTCTATACACGCACGCGCGATTACAAACAAACAATCACTCTCACGACACACACTCATACACAAAACTCAACCACGTACAAAAGCTAACAACTAAGAGCTCCCAACACAAAATCTACTTTAAACTACCGACGCGCACTAAAAGCAGCAACATTCGAACTTTACACTACAGAACCAAATAAAAATTTCGCTTTCCCACAAGATGACCTTCGAGGGCGCTGTCGGCATTGATCTGGGCACGACGTACTCGTGCGTTGGCGTGTGGCAGAACGAGCGCGTGGAGATCATTGCGAACGACCAGGGTAACCGCACGACGCCGTCGTACGTTGCGTTCACGGACTCTGAGCGTCTGATCGGCGATGCCGCGAAGAACCAGGTCGCGATGAACCCGCACAACACGGTGTTCGACGCGAAGCGCCTGATCGGCCGCAAGTTCAACGACTCCGTTGTGCAGTCCGACATGAAGCACTGGCCCTTCAAGGTAACAACGAAGGGTGATGACAAGCCCGTGATCCTGGTGCAGTTCCACGGCGAGGAGAAGACGTTCACGCCGGAGGAGATCAGCTCGATGGTGCTTCTGAAGATGAAGGAGACGGCTGAGGCGTACCTCGGCAAGCAGGTGAAGAAGGCCGTGGTGACGGTGCCTGCCTACTTCAACGACTCGCAGCGTCAGGCGACGAAGGATGCCGGCACGATCGCTGGTCTGGAGGTGCTGCGCATCATCAACGAGCCGACGGCCGCCGCCATTGCGTACGGCCTGGACAAGGGCGACGACGGCAAGGAGCGCAACGTGCTGATCTTCGACCTGGGCGGCGGTACGTTCGATGTGACGCTGCTGACGATCGACGGCGGCATCTTCGAGGTGAAGGCCACCAACGGTGATACCCACCTCGGCGGCGAGGACTTCGATAACCGCCTGGTGGCGTTCTTCAGCGAGGAGTTCAAGCGCAAGAACAAGGGCAAGGACCTGTCGTCGAGCCACCGCGCTCTGCGCCGCCTGCGCACCGCGTGCGAGCGCGCCAAGCGCACACTGTCGTCCGCGACGCAGGCGACGATCGAGATCGACGCGCTGTTCGACAACGTGGACTTCCAGGCCACGATCACGCGCGCGCGCTTCGAGGAGCTGTGCGGCGACCTGTTCCGCAGCACGATCCAGCCGGTGGAGCGCGTGCTCCAGGACGCGAAGATGGACAAGCGCTCTGTGCACGACGTCGTGCTGGTGGGCGGGTCCACGCGTATCCCGAAGGTGCAGAGCCTCGTGTCCGACTTCTTCGGCGGCAAGGAGCTGAACAAGAGCATCAACCCCGACGAGGCCGTTGCGTACGGCGCTGCGGTACAGGCGTTCATTCTGACTGGCGGCAAGAGCAAGCAGACGGAGGGCCTGCTGCTGCTGGACGTGACGCCGCTGACGCTCGGCATTGAGACCGCCGGTGGCGTGATGACGGCGCTGATCAAGCGCAACACGACGATCCCGACGAAGAAGAGCCAGATCTTCTCGACGTACGCGGACAACCAGCCCGGCGTGCACATCCAGGTGTTCGAGGGCGAGCGTGCGATGACGAAGGACTGCCACTCCCTGGGCACGTTCGACCTGTCCGGCATCCCGCCGGCGCCGCGCGGTGTGCCGCAGATTGAGGTGACATTCGACCTGGACGCGAACGGTATCCTGAACGTGTCCGCGGAGGAGAAGGGCACCGGCAAGCGCAACCAGATCACCATCACCAACGACAAGGGCCGCCTGAGCAAGGACGAGATCGAGCGCATGGTGAACGACGCGTCCAAGTACGAGCAGGCCGACAGGGAGCAGCGCGACCGCGTGGAGGCGAAGAACGGCCTGGAGAACTACGCGTACTCGATGAAGAACACCATCAGCGACCCGAACGTTGCGGGCAAGCTGGGCGAAAGCGACAAAGAGGCGCTGAACAAGGCGATTGAGGCCGCGCTGTCGTGGCTGAGCAGCAACCAGGAGGCGTCGAAGGAGGAGTACGAGCACCATCGGAAGGAGCTGGAGAACACGTGCAACCCGATCATGACGAAGATGTACCAGAGCATGGGCGGCGCTGGCGGCATGCCCGGCGGTATGCCGGACATGAGCGGCATGGGAGGCATGGGCGGTGCTCCGGCCCCGGACACCGGTGCGTCCTCTGGACCTAAGGTTGAGGAGGTTGACTAACGCGCTGGCCTGTCGACTTTGTGCGCCGCCGCGCCTGCGGTCTCCGCTTGAACGCGTCGGGTAGCTGTCCGACGTCATGAGAGCGAGGCGGCAGCGTGCAGCGGCCGGCGTACACACTGCTTCACTGAAGCGCATCACAGAAGTACTGTAGCGTCCTTTTCTCTGTGGTTGTACGTGCATCACTGCGCTGGAAATTGTCAAATGCGTGCTGCATTGAGCACGCAGACTACTCCCCAGTGGTGCGCTGCCTCACTGCGCCGTACTCCGCCGGGCGGCACACCGCCTCAGACCACCGCTTTTTAACCCTGTGACGGCGGTGGCGGCGGCGGTGTGCGCGTGTGCGCATGCGTGCCCGGAGGAATTTGCGCGCGTGTGGTCCCGACTGGGTGCGCAACAGTGAAGCAGTCGTCCTCGGGTACTATCTCGTTTTTTCTTTTTTGTCGGGTTGTCTTTTTTTTTTTAAGTTTGCTTGTTTCTTTCTAGTAACCCCCGGGTGGGCGACACGGTGGGCAGTCGAGGTAGGCGGGCGGGCAAACGGTGCTCTCCGGGAGCGGTGACACTCCCGCTGCCGCTGCTGTACCTGCGCTCGTTACGCCGCTTTCCAGCGGTGTGTGCGTGTGCGTTGGCGCTGGTGGTGATGGAGAGGAGGCGCAGTTGGCGGTGCGGCGACGGCCCTTCTGGCGACTCTAGTACATCTTGCTCGTGCGAGATGGTTTCTTTCCTCCGTCCCATAGACGCTGGCACACTGCGTGCTGTTGTGCTAACGAGTGTGCAACGGAGAGCCGTTCCGCGCTCATTTTGCAATTTACAACAGGCGGAGCGTGCTTCCCGCGCTCTTCTCACTGTGCCTGTGTGTCTCTGCATCAAGAAATAGCAACCCTAGTGTTTTTCTCCCTTTCGCCTCGGTTTTCCTTTGCCACTCTTTTGTTTGAGCGACGCGAAAGCTGCTGAACAGAATGGAAGACACCACAACACGCGTACGTACGTGCACACACACACACACACAAACACGCAAGCATGAATACATATATGCACATGTGTATATAGATGTACGTGTGTGTGTGTGTGTGTGTGTGTGTGTATACGTATGCCCCCTCTCACCCGGCAGTATTCATTACGCCAATTTTCTTCTCTACTTCCAAAAGTCCCCTTTTGCGTTCTGTTGCCGTCCCTTGTTCGTTTCGTATACAAGAGGCTTCTTTAGGTGTGTTGATTTGTGATGTGCCTCAGTTCCAAGAACAGAGAATTTGCCAGTGTTAAACGAACCGGAAACACTCCGAAAAGAGTAGTGTTCATGTGTCGACCGCGCACGGTTGTGGCCTTCGGCTTGCTGTGTCTGCTGCCACTGCATCGAAGTGCTCACGAGGCCTTCCTGAGGTGGACAACTACTGCGCTTCCACTAATGGCTGTGCTTTGTGTGCTTGTGCGTGCGCGCCCGTGTTATTTTCGTTTTTGTGAAATCACATGCCGTTTGACGTGGCACAGAGAGCAACGTGTTTCCTCCGAACGCCGCTACTCACCGCTTCCTCGTGCAAACAAGCCGTCGAACCTATTCGCTCTTCAACCCTTTCCCTCTCTCTCCATCTGTCTCTTTTGCTTTCTTAACGATTGGCTCTTATTTCCCGCCAATCTTTTCCCTTTTGCTGCCCTTCGACGTGCATCGGCCGTTGTCGCTTCCCTTCGTGGATTGCTACTGCTCGCAGGATTCAACATAAGCGCTCACTTTAGCATCTTGGACTTTAACTATTTGAAGGGTCGCAAAGTGTCTGACATACATTACACGCACAATATCCCCTGCTGTGTACGTGAAAGACTCTTTCCACCATTATTTACGCCCCTCATTGTTATTCGCTACTAAAGTTTCCGTTTATTGTTTTAACTTCTCTCTAAGCTTCACCTATTACCTTTTGTCTTGTTTACTAAGCACCTTTGCCTCCCTTTCGTTCCCACAAGATGACCTTCGAGGGCGCTGTCGGCATTGATCTGGGCACGACGTACTCGTGCGTTGGCGTGTGGCAGAACGAGCGCGTGGAGATCATTGCGAACGACCAGGGTAACCGCACGACGCCGTCGTACGTTGCGTTCACGGACTCTGAGCGTCTGATCGGCGATGCCGCGAAGAACCAGGTCGCGATGAACCCGCACAACACGGTGTTCGACGCGAAGCGCCTGATCGGCCGCAAGTTCAACGACTCCGTTGTGCAGTCCGACATGAAGCACTGGCCCTTCAAGGTAACAACGAAGGGTGATGACAAGCCCGTGATCCTGGTGCAGTTCCACGGCGAGGAGAAGACGTTCACGCCGGAGGAGATCAGCTCGATGGTGCTTCTGAAGATGAAGGAGACGGCTGAGGCGTACCTCGGCAAGCAGGTGAAGAAGGCCGTGGTGACGGTGCCTGCCTACTTCAACGACTCGCAGCGTCAGGCGACGAAGGATGCCGGCACGATCGCTGGTCTGGAGGTGCTGCGCATCATCAACGAGCCGACGGCCGCCGCCATTGCGTACGGCCTGGACAAGGGCGACGACGGCAAGGAGCGCAACGTGCTGATCTTCGACCTGGGCGGCGGTACGTTCGATGTGACGCTGCTGACGATCGACGGCGGCATCTTCGAGGTGAAGGCCACCAACGGTGATACCCACCTCGGCGGCGAGGACTTCGATAACCGCCTGGTGGCGTTCTTCAGCGAGGAGTTCAAGCGCAAGAACAAGGGCAAGGACCTGTCGTCGAGCCACCGCGCTCTGCGCCGCCTGCGCACCGCGTGCGAGCGCGCCAAGCGCACACTGTCGTCCGCGACGCAGGCGACGATCGAGATCGACGCGCTGTTCGACAACGTGGACTTCCAGGCCACGATCACGCGCGCGCGCTTCGAGGAGCTGTGCGGCGACCTGTTCCGCAGCACGATCCAGCCGGTGGAGCGCGTGCTCCAGGACGCGAAGATGGACAAGCGCTCTGTGCACGACGTCGTGCTGGTGGGCGGGTCCACGCGTATCCCGAAGGTGCAGAGCCTCGTGTCCGACTTCTTCGGCGGCAAGGAGCTGAACAAGAGCATCAACCCCGACGAGGCCGTTGCGTACGGCGCTGCGGTACAGGCGTTCATTCTGACTGGCGGCAAGAGCAAGCAGACGGAGGGCCTGCTGCTGCTGGACGTGACGCCGCTGACGCTCGGCATTGAGACCGCCGGTGGCGTGATGACGGCGCTGATCAAGCGCAACACGACGATCCCGACGAAGAAGAGCCAGATCTTCTCGACGTACGCGGACAACCAGCCCGGCGTGCACATCCAGGTGTTCGAGGGCGAGCGTGCGATGACGAAGGACTGCCACTCCCTGGGCACGTTCGACCTGTCCGGCATCCCGCCGGCGCCGCGCGGTGTGCCGCAGATTGAGGTGACATTCGACCTGGACGCGAACGGTATCCTGAACGTGTCCGCGGAGGAGAAGGGCACCGGCAAGCGCAACCAGATCACCATCACCAACGACAAGGGCCGCCTGAGCAAGGACGAGATCGAGCGCATGGTGAACGACGCGTCCAAGTACGAGCAGGCCGACAGGGAGCAGCGCGACCGCGTGGAGGCGAAGAACGGCCTGGAGAACTACGCGTACTCGATGAAGAACACCATCAGCGACCCGAACGTTGCGGGCAAGCTGGGCGAAAGCGACAAAGAGGCGCTGAACAAGGCGATTGAGGCCGCGCTGTCGTGGCTGAGCAGCAACCAGGAGGCGTCGAAGGAGGAGTACGAGCACCATCGGAAGGAGCTGGAGAACACGTGCAACCCGATCATGACGAAGATGTACCAGAGCATGGGCGGCGCTGGCGGCATGCCCGGCGGTATGCCGGACATGAGCGGCATGGGAGGCATGGGCGGTGCTCCGGCCCCGGACACCGGTGCGTCCTCTGGACCTAAGGTTGAGGAGGTTGACTAACGCGCTGGCCTGTCGACTTTGTGCGCCGCCGCGCCTGCGGTCTCCGCTTGAACGCGTCGGGTAGCTGTCCGACGTCATGAGAGCGAGGCGGCAGCGTGCAGCGGCCGGCGTACACACTGCTTCACTGAAGCGCATCACAGAAGTACTGTAGCGTCCTTTTCTCTGTGGTTGTACGTGCATCACTGCGCTGGAAATTGTCAAATGCGTGCTGCATTGAGCACGCAGACTACTCCCCAGTGGTGCGCTGCCTCACTGCGCCGTACTCCGCCGGGCGGCACACCGCCTCAGACCACCGCTTTTTAACCCTGTGACGGCGGTGGCGGCGGCGGTGTGCGCGTGTGCGCATGCGTGCCCGGAGGAATTTGCGCGCGTGTGGTCCCGACTGGGTGCGCAACAGTGAAGCAGTCGTCCTCGGGTACTATCTCGTTTTTTCTTTTTTGTCGGGTTGTCTTTTTTTTTTTTAAGTTTGCTTGTTTCTTTCTAGTAACCCCCGGGTGGGCCACACGGTGGGCAGTCGAGGTAGGCGGGCGGCAAACGGTGCTCTCCGGCAGCGGTGACACTCCCGCTGCCGCTGCTGTACCTGCGCTCGTTACGCCGCTTTCCAGCGGTGTGTGCGTGTGCGTTGGCGCTGGTGGTGATGGAGAGGAGGCGCAGTTGGCGGTGCGGCGACGGCCCTTCTGGCGACTCTAGTACATCTTGCTCGTGCGAGATGGTTTCTTTCCTCCGTCCCATAGACGCTGGCACACTGCGTGCTGTTGTGCTAACGAGTGTGCAACGGAGAGCCGTTCCGCGCTCATTTTGCAATTTACAACAGGCGGAGCGTGCTTCCCGCGCTCTTCTCACTGTGCCTGTGTGTCTCTGCATCAAGAAATAGCAACCCTAGTGTTTTTCTCCCTTTCGCCTCGGTTTTCCTTTGCCACTCTTTTGTTTGAGCGACGCGAAAGCTGCTGAACAGAATGGAAGACACCACAACACGCGTACGTACGTGCACACACACACACACACAAACACGCAAGCATGAATACATATATGCACATGTGTATATAGATGTACGTGTGTGTGTGTGTGTGTGTGTGTATACGTATGCCCCCTCTCACCCGGCAGTATTCATTACGCCAATTTTCTTCTCTACTTCCAAAGTCCCCTTTTGCGTTCTGTTGCCGTCCCTTGTTCGTTTCGTATACAAGAGGCTTCTTTAGGTGTGTTGATTTGTGATGTGCCTCAGTTCCAAGAACAGAGAATTTGCCAGTGTTAAACGAACCGGAAACACTCCGAAAAGAGTAGTGTTCATGTGTCGACCGCGCACGGTTGTGGCCTTCGGCTTGCTGTGTCTGCTGCCACTGCATCGAAGTGCTCACGAGGCCTTCCTGAGGTGGACAACTACTGCGCTTCCACTAATGGCTGTGCTTTGTGTGCTTGTGCGTGCGCGCCCGTGTTATTTTCGTTTTGTGAAATCACATGCCGTTTGACGTGGCACAGAGAGCAACGTGTTTCCTCCGAACGCCGCTACTCACCGCTTCCTCGTGCAAACAAGCCGTCGAACCTATTCGCTCTTCAACCCTTTCCCTCTCTCTCCATCTGTCTCTTTTGCTTTCTTAACGATTGGCTCTTATTTCCCGCCAATCTTTTCCCTTTTGCTGCCCTTCGACGTGCATCGGCCGTTGTCGCTTCCCTTCGTGGATTGCTACTGCTCGCAGGATTCACATAAGCGCTCACTTTAGCATCTTGGACTTTAACTATTTGAAGGGTCGCAAAGTGTCTGACATACATTACACGCACAATATCCCCTGCTGTGTACGTGAAAGACTCTTTCCACCATTATTTACGCCCCTCATTGTTATTCGCTACTAAAGTTTCCGTTTATTGTTTTAACTTCTCTCTAAGCTTCACCTATTACTTTTGTCTTGTTTACTAAGCACCTTTGCCTCCCTTTCGTTCCCACAAGAATGACCTTCGAGGGCGCTGTCGGCATTGATCTGGGCACGACGTACTCGTGCGTTGGCGTGTGGCAGAACGAGCGCGTGGAGATCATTGCGAACGACCAGGGTAACCGCACGACGCCGTCGTACGTTGCGTTCACGGACTCTGAGCGTCTGATCGGCGATGCCGCGAAGAACCAGGTCGCGATGAACCCGCACAACACGGTGTTCGACGCGAAGCGCCTGATCGGCCGCAGTTCAACGACTCCGTTGTGCAGTCCGACATGAAGCACTGGCCCTTCAAGGTAAACAACGAAGGGTGATGACAAGCCCGTGATCCTGGTGCAGTTCCACGGCGAGGAGAAGACGTTCACGCCGGAGGAGATCAGCTCGATGGTGCTTCTGAAGATGAAGGAGCGGCTGAGGCGTACCTCGGCAAGCAGGTGAAGAAGGCCGTGGTGACGGTGCCTGCCTACTTCAACGACTCGCAGCGTCAGGCGACGAAGGATGCCGGCACGATCGCTGGTCTGGAGGTGCTGCGCATCATCAACGAGCCGACGGCGCCGCCATTGCGTACGGCCTGGACAAGGGCGACGACGGCAAGGAGCGCAACGTGCTGATCTTCGACCTGGCGGCGGTACGTTCGATGTGACGCTGCTGACGATCGACGGCGGCATCTTCGAGGTGAGGCACCAACGGTGATACCACCTCGGCGGCGAGGACTTCGATAACCGCCTGGTGGCGTTCTTCAGCGAGGAGTTCAAGCGCAAGAACAAGGGCAAGACCTGTCGTCGAGCCACCGCGGCTCTGCGCCGCCTGCGCACCGCGTGCGAGCGCGCCAAGCGCACACTGTCGTCCGCGAGCAGGCGACGATCGAGATCGACGCCGCTGTTCGACAACGTGGACTTCCAGGCCACGATCACGCGCGCGCGCTTCGAGGAGCTGTGCGGCGACCTGTTCCGCAGCACGATCCAGCCGGTGGAGCGCGTGCTCCAGGACGCGAAGATGGACAGCGGCTCTGTGCACGAGTCGTGCTGGTGGGCGGGTCCACGCGTATCCCGAAGGTTGCAGAGCCTCGTGTCCGACTTCTTCGGCGGCAAGGAGCTGAACAAGAGCATCAACCCCGACGAGGCCGTTGCGTACGGCGCTGCGGTGCAGGCGTTCATTCTGACTGGCGGCAAGAGCAAGCAGACGGAGGGCCTGCTGCTGCTGGACGTGACGCCGTGACGCTCGGCATTGAGACCGCCGGTGGCCGTGATGACGGCGCTGATCAAGCGCAACACGACGATCCCGACGAAGAAGAGCCAGATCTTCTCGACGTACGCGGACAACCAGCCCGGCGTGCACATCCAGGTGTTCGAGGGCGAGCGTGCGATGACGAAGGACTGCCACTCCCTGGGCACGTTCGACCTGTCCGGCATCCCGCCGGGCGCCGCGCGGTGTGCCGCAGATTGAGGTGACATTCGACCTGGACGCGAACGGTATCCTGAACGTGTCCGCGGAGGAGAAGGGCACCGGCAAGCGCAACCAGATCACCATCACCAACGACAAGGGCCGCCTGAGCAAGGACGAGATCGAGCGCATGGTGAACGACGCGTCCAGTACGAGCAGCCGACAGGGAGCAAGCGCGACCGCGTGGAGGCGAAGAACGGCCTGGAGAACTACGCGTACTCGATGAAGAACACCATCAGCGACCCGAACGTTGCGGGCAAGCTGGGCGAAAGCGACAAAGAGGCGCTGAACAAGGCGATTGAGGCCGCGCTGTCGTGGCTGAGCAGCAACCAGGAGGCGTCGAAGGAGGAGTACGAGCACCATCGGAAGGAGCTGGAGAACACGTGCAACCCGATCATGACGAAGATGTACCAGAGCATGGGCGGCGCTGGCGGCATGCCCGGCGGTATGCCGACATGAGCGGCATGGGAGGCATGGGCGGTGCTCCGGCCCGGACACCGGTGCGTCCTCTGGACCTAAGGTTGAGGAGGTTGACTAACGCGCTGGCCTGTCGACTTTGTGCGCCGCCCGCCTGCGGTCTCCGCTTGAACGCGTCGGGTAGCTGTCCGACGTCATGAGAGCGAGGCGGCAGCGTGCAGCGGCCGGCGTACACACTGCTTCACTGAAGCGCATCACAGAAGTACTGTAGCGTCCTTTTCTCTGTGGTTGTACGTGCATCACTGCGCTGGAAATTGTCAAATGCGTGCTGCATTGAGCACGCAGACTACTCCCCAGTGGTGCGCTGCCTCACTGCGCCGTACTCCGCCGGGCGGCACCGCCTCAGACCACCGCTTTTAACCCTGTGACGGCGGTGGCGGCGGCGGTGTGCGCGTGTGCGCATGCGTGCCCGGAGGAATTTGCGCGCGTGTGGTCCCGACTGGGTGCGCAACAGTGAAGCAGTCGTCCTCGGGTACTATCTCGTTTTTTCTTTTTTGTCGGGTTGTCTTTTTTTTTTTTAAGTTTGCTTGTTTCTTTCTAGTAACCCCCGGGTGGCGACACGGTGGGCAGTCGAGGTAGGCGGGCGGGCAAACGGTGCTCTCCGGCAGCGGTGACACTCCCGCTGCCGCTGCTGTACCTGCGCTCGTTACGCCGCTTTCCAGCGGTGTGTGCGTGTGCGTTGGCGCTGGTGGTGATGGAGAGGAGGCGCAGTTGGCGGTGCGGCGACGGCCCTTCTGGCGACTCTAGTACATCTTGCTCGTGCGAGATGGTTTCTTTCCTCCGTCCCATAGACGCTGGCACACTGCGTGCTGTTGTGCTAACGAGTGTGCAACGGAGAGCCGTTCCGCGCTCATTTTGCAATTTACAAACAGGCGGAGCGTGCTTCCCGCGCTCTTCTCACTGTGCCTGTGTGTCTCTGCATCAAGAAATAGCAACCCTAGTGTTTTTCTCCCTTTCGCCTCGGTTTTCCTTTGCCACTCTTTTGTTTGAGCGACGCGAAAGCTGCTGAACACACAAAGCAACGTACGTACGTGCACACACACACACACACAAACACGCAAGCATGAATACATATATGCACATGTGTATATAGATGTACGTGTGTGTGTGTGTGTGTGTGTGTGTGTGTGTATACGTATGCCCCCTCTCACCCGGCAGTATTCATTACGCCAATTTTCTTCTCTACTTCCAAAAGTCCCTTTTGCGTTCTGTTGCCGTCCCTTGTTCGTTTCGTATACAAGAGGCTTCTTTAGGTGTGTTGATTTGTGATGTGCCTCAGTTCCAAGAACAGAGAATTTGCCAGTGTTAAACGAACCGGAAACACTCCGAAAAGAGTAGTGTTCATGTGTCGACCGCGCACGGTTGTGGCCTTCGGCTTGCTGTGTCTGCTGCCACTGCATCGAAGTGCTCACGAGGCCTTCCTGAGGTGGACAACTACTGCGCTTCCACTAATGGCTGTGCTTTGTGTGCTTGTGCGTGCGCGCCCGTGTTATTTTCGTTTTTGTGAAATCACATGCCGTTTGACGTGGCACAGAGAGCAACGTGTTTCCTCCGAACGCCGCTACTCACCGCTTCCTCGTGCAAACAAGCCGTCGAACCTATTCGCTCTTCAACCCTTTCCCTCTCTCTCCATCTGTCTCTTTTGCTTTCTTAACGATTGGCTCTTATTTCCCGCCAATCTTTTCCCTTTTGCTGCCCTTCGACGTGCATCGGCCGTTGTCGCTTCCCTTCGTGGATTGCTACTGCTCGCAGGATTCAACATAAGCGCTCACTTTAGCATCTTGGACTTTAACTATTTGAAGGGTCGCAAAGTGTCTGACATACATTACACGCACAATATCCCCTGCTGTGTACGTGAAAGACTCTTTCCACCATTATTTACGCCCCTCATTGTTATTCGCTACTAAAGTTTCCGTTTATTGTTTTAACTTCTCTCTAAGCTTCACCTATTACCTTTTGTCTTGTTTACTAAGCACCTTTGCCTCCCTTTCGTTCCCACAAGATGACCTTCGAGGCGCTGTCGGCATTGATCTGGGCACGACGTACTCGTGCGTTGGCGTGTGGCAGAACGAGCGCGTGGAGATCATTGCGAACGACCAGGGTAACCGCACGACGCCGTCGTACGTTGCGTTCACGGACTCTGAGCGTCTGATCGGCGATGCCGCGAAGAACCAGGTCGCGATGAACCCGCACAACACGGTGTTCGACGCGAAGCGCCTGATCGGCCGCAAGTTCAACGACTCCGTTGTGCAGTCCGACATGAAGCACTGGCCCTTCAAGGTAACAACGAAGGGTGATGACAAGCCCGTGATCCTGGTGCAGTTCCACGGCGAGGAGAAGACGTTCACGCCGGAGGAGATCAGCTCGATGGTGCTTCTGAAGATGAAGGAGACGGCTGAGGCGTACCTCGGCAAGCAGGTGAAGAAGGCCGTGGTGACGGTGCCTGCCTACTTCAACGACTCGCAGCGTCAGGCGACGAAGGATGCCGGCACGATCGCTGGTCTGGAGGTGCTGCGCATCATCAACGAGCCGACGGCCGCCGCCATTGCGTACGGCCTGGACAAGGGCGACGACGGCAAGGAGCGCAACGTGCTGATCTTCGACCTGGGCGGCGGTACGTTCGATGTGACGCTGCTGACGATCGACGGCGGCATCTTCGAGGTGAAGGCCACCAACGGTGATACCCACCTCGGCGGCGAGGACTTCGATAACCGCCTGGTGACGTTCTTCAGCGAGGAGTTCAAGCGCAAGAACAAGGGCAAGGACCTGTCGTCGAGCCACCGCGCTCTGCGCCGCCTGCGCACCGCGTGCGAGCGCGCCAAGCGCACACTGTCGTCCGCGACGCAGGCGACGATCGAGATCGACGCGCTGTTCGACAACGTGGACTTCCAGGCCACGATCACGCGCGCGCGCTTCGAGGAGCTGTGCGGCGACCTGTTCCGCAGCACGATCCAGCCGGTGGAGCGCGTGCTCCAGGACGCGAAGATGGACAAGCGCTCTGTGCACGACGTCGTGCTGGTGGGCGGGTCCACGCGTACCCGAAGGTGCAGAGCCTCGTGTCCGACTTCTTCGGCGGCAAGGAGCTGAACAAGAGCATCAACCCGACGAGGCCGTTGCGTACGGCGCTGCGGTGCAGGCGTTCATTCTGACTGGCGGCAAGAGCAAGCAGACGGAGGGCCTGCTGCTGCTGGACGTGACGCCGCTGACGCTCGGCATTGAGACCGCCGGTGGCGTGATGACGGCGCTGATCAAGCGCAACACGACGATCCCGACGAAGAAGAGCCAGATCTTCTCGACGTACGCGGACAACCAGCCCGGCGTGCACATCCAGGTGTTCGAGGGCGAGCGTGCGATGACGAAGGACTGCCACTCCTGGGCACGTTCGACCTGTCCGGCATCCCGCCGGCGCCGCGCGGTGTGCCGCAGATTGAGGTGACATTCGACCTGGACGCGAACGGTATCCTGAACGTGTCCGCGGAGGAGAAGGGCACCGGCAAGCGCAACCAGATCACCATCACCAACGACAAGGGCCGCCTGAGCAAGGACGAGATCGAGCGCATGGTGAACGACGCGTCCAAGTACGAGCAGGCCGACAGGGAGCAGCGCGACCGCGTGGAGGCGAAGAACGGCCTGGAGAACTACGCGTACTCGATGAAGAACACCATCAGCGACCCGAACGTTGCGGGCAAGCTGGGCGAAAGCGACAAAGAGGCGCTGAACAAGGCGATTGAGGCCGCGCTGTCGTGGCTGAGCAGCAACCAGGAGGCGTCGAAGGAGGAGTACGAGCACCATCGGAAGGAGCTGGAGAACACGTGCAACCCGATCATGACGAAGATGTACCAGAGCATGGGCGGCGCTGGCGGCATGCCCGGCGGTATGCCGGACATGAGCGGCATGGGAGGCATGGCGGTGCTCCGGCCCGGACACCGGTGCGTCCTCTGGACCTAAGGTTGAGGAGGTTGACTAACGCGCTGGCCTGTCGACTTTGTGCGCCGCCGCGCCTGCGGTCTCCGCTTGAACGCGTCGGGTAGCTGTCCGACGTCATGAGAGCGAGGCGGCAGCGTGCAGCGGCCGGCGTACACACTGCTTCACTGAAGCGCATCACAGAAGTACTGTAGCGTCCTTTTCTCTGTGGTTGTACGTGCATCACTGCGCTGGAAATTGTCAAATGCGTGCTGCATTGAGCACGCAGACTACTCCCCAGTGGTGCGCTGCCTCACTGCGCCGTACTCCGCCGGGCGGCACACCGCCTCAGACCACCGCTTTTTAACCCTGTGACGGCGTGGCGGCGGCGGTGTGCGCGTGTGCGCATGCGTGCCCGGAGGAATTTGCGCGCGTGTGGTCCCGACTGGGTGCGCAACAGTGAAGCAGTCGTCCTCGGGTACTATCTCGTTTTTTCTTTTTTGTCGGGTTGTCTTTTTTTTTTTTTAAGTTTGCTTGTTTCTTTCTAGTAACCCCCGGGTGGGCGACACGGTGGGCAGTCGAGGTAGGCGGGCGGCAAACGGTGCTCTCCGGCAGCGGTGACACTCCCGCTGCCGCTGCTGTACCTGCGCTCGTTACGCCGCTTTCCAGCGGTGTGTGCGTGTGCGTTGGCGCTGGTGGTGATGGAGAGGAGGCGCAGTTGGCGGTGCGGCGACGGCCCTTCTGGCGACTCTAGTACATCTTGCTCGTGCGAGATGGTTTCTTTCCTCCGTCCCATAGACGCTGGCACACTGCGTGCTGTTGTGCTAACGAGTGTGCAACGGAGAGCCGTTCCGCGCTCATTTTGCAATTTACACAGGCGGAGCGTGCTTCCCGCGCTCTTCTCACTGTGCCTGTGTGTCTCTGCATCAAGAA